>OU015499.1:81270410-81872910 GCA_907164885.2 Dolomedes plantarius
AATTCTTTCACTGTTTGAAAGGTACATTATTCCAGATGGACATAGGCTATATATTATGTATATCTGATCAGTAGAAATAAAGTTAGGGGCTTAATCCTAACAATCTCCATTGTTACCGCTACTGTCCTCTACCGCTTTTTGTGCCGAAGTCTTCAAGGATCCTTAGCGTGATGCTATCTATACTTATATATAAAAAGAGAGAGCGATTTTGTACGTGGAGAGTAATCTTCAGAACCACTGCACCTATTTGAAAAATTCTTTCACTGTTTGAATGGTACATTATTCCAGATGGACATAGGCTATATATATTATGTACATCTAATCAGTAGAAATAAAGTTAGGGGCTTAATGATAACAATCTCCATTGTTACCGCTACTGTCCTCTACCGCTTTTTGTGCCGAAGTCTTCAAGGATCCTTAGCGTGATGCTATCTATACTTATATATAAAAAGAGAGAGCGATTTTGTACGTGGAGAGTAATCTTCAGAACCACTGCACCTATTTGAAAAATTCTTTCACTGTTTGAAAGGTACATTATTCCAGATGGACATAGGCTATATATTATGTATATCTGATCAGTAGAAATAAAGTTAGGGGCTTAATCCTAACAATCTCCATTGTTACCGCTACTGTCCTCTACCGCTTTTTGTGCCGAAGTCTTCAAGGATCCTTAGCGTGATGCTATCTATACTTATATATAAAAAGAGAGAGCGATTTTGTACGTGGAGAGTAATCTTCAGAACCACTGCACCTATTTGAAAAATCCTTTCACTGTTTGAAAGGTACATTATTCCAGATGGACATAGGCTATATATATTATGTACATCTGATCAGTAGAAATAAAGTTAGGGGCTTAATGATAACAATCTCCATTGTTACCGCTACTGTCCTCTACCGCTTTTTGTGCCGAAGTCTTCAAGGATCCTTAGCGTGATGCTATCTATACTTATATATAAAAAGAGAGAGCGATTTTGTACGTGGAGAGTAATCTTCAGAACCATTGCATCTATTTGAAAAATCCTTTCACTGTTTGAAAGGTACATTATTCCAGATGGACATAGGCTATATATATTATGTACATCTAATCAGTAGAAATAAAGTTAGGGGCTTAATGATAACAATCTCCATTGTTACCGCTACTGTCCTCTACCGCTTTTTGTGCCGAAGTCTTCAAGGATCCTTAGCGTGATGCTATCTATACTTATATATAAAAAGAGAGAGCGATTTTGTACGTGGAGAGTAATCTTCAGAACCACTGCACCTATTTGAAAAATTCTTTCACTGTTTGAAAGGTACATTATTCCAGATGGACATAGGCTATATATTATGTATATCTGAACAGTAGAAATAAAGTTAGGGGCTTAATCCTAACAATCTCCATTGTTACCGCTACTGTCCTCTACCGCTTTTTGTGCCGAAGTCTTCAAGGATCCTTAGCGTGATGCTATCTATACTTATATATAAAAAGAGAGAGCGATTTTGTACGTGGAGAGTAATCTTCAGAACCACTGCACCTATTTGAAAAATCCTTTCACTGTTTGAAAGGTACATTATTCCAGATGGACATAGGCTATATATATTATGTACATCTGATCAGTAGAAATAAAGTTAGGGGCTTAATGATAACAATCTCCATTGTTACCGCTACTGTCCTCTACCGCTTTTTGTGCCGAAGTCTTCAAGGATCCTTAGCGTGATGCTATCTATACTTATATATAAAAAGAGAGAGCGATTTTGTACGTGGAGAGTAATCTTCAGAACCACTGCACCTATTTGAAAAATTCTTTCACTGTTTGAAAGGTACATTATTCCAGATGGACATAGGCTATATATTATGTATATCTGATCAGTAGAAATAAAGTTAGGGGCTTAATCCTAACAATCTCCATTGTTACCGCTACTGTCCTCTACCGCTTTTTGTGCCGAAGTCTTCAAGGATCCTTAGCGTGATGCTATCTATACTTATATATAAAAAGAGAGAGCGATTTTGTACGTGGAGAGTAATCTTCAGAACCACTGCACCTATTTGAAAAATTCTTTCACTGTTTGAAAGGTACATTATTCCAGATGGACATAGGCTATATATTATGTATATCTGATCAGTAGAAATAAAGTTAGGGGCTTAATCCTAACAATCTCCATTGTTACCGCTACTGTCCTCTACCGCTTTTTGTGCCGAAGTCTTCAAGGATCCTTAGCGTGATGCTATCTATACTTATATATAAAAAGAGAGAGCGATTTTGTACGTGGAGAGTAATCTTCAGAACCACTGCACCTATTTGAAAAATTCTTTCACTGTTTGAAAGGTACATTATTCCAGATGGACATAGGCTATATATTATGTATATCTGATCAGTAGAAATAAAGTTAGGGGCTTAATCCTAACAATCTCCATTGTTACCGCTACTGTCCTCTACCGCTTTTTGTGCCGAAGACTTCAACGATCCTTAGCGTAGTGCTATCGCGGTGGGCTTCTGTTCTGACGCTAGAAGTTCGAACCTAGCCGTTCTCCGGCACGCCTTTTTCTTTTAAAAAATTTATTTTATTTATTAACTAACGTAAAATTAATTTAAGGTATTATTTAGGTTATTATTAAGGTAAAAAAAGATTTACAATTCTTTGGCTATCAACTGGAAATTTATTGGTATAATATTTTGTTCAACCCGGACAAAGTCGGGACGGGCCGCTAGTAATTATATAATTTATGAATTTATTATTTGATTAACTAATATATTATTAAACATAAAAATAATTTTTTTCAATTAAACATAATTATTTTTAATTTTTTATAAATTTGAATTTTAAAATTAATAATGCTAATTAATTAATAACCTTATTACCTAATTAATATATTATCAGTTATTAAACCGGCGCCTTTAATGTTTTACCCTCCAAAACACAACGAATTTGTTCAGCATCGCATAGAGGTAGAACCTGGTAAAATTCTGGATATTTCTTTAAAGTTTTATAAATATTTTTTCCAATGGTTTGCCCTTTTATATGAAGCTTATACTCGCGAAGTGCTTAGAATTAAAAAAGAATTGCGGACGTATTGGCAGAGAAGTAGGACAAAGAGATATGTGTCTGTGCACGATGAAGAAAAAGTAGTAATTCTTCCCGTTACAAAAAAAGGAGTATTCTTACGTAAGGTACTTCATGTGCAAACTAATAGAGCTTATCGCCACTCTACGAATGCTGTTATATATAAACTAGCTGAATACCCGTGCTTCGCTACGGAGTACATTCAAATTAAATACAACGGTCAATGTATGCAATTAATGTAAGAAAAAAATATATATATTTATAATAAATGCAACGGTCAATGTATGCAATTAATGTAAAAAAAAAACATATTAATGAAAAAATCGTAACGGATATTTTTATAGATAGAATAATGTAGAAAAAAATATTCAAATTAAATCTAATAGAACATACTAAAGAATATATTACAGTTAATATAGTACAGTTTGTGAACATTTCTTTTACTGTATTTTAATATTTTTCTAGATAATGTCTAATCGTCTGCCGCATTAGCAAGAAATTTTTTTTTTGTCTTTTTGTCAGTGTATTTCGTTGTTATGCACGTGACGCAAAATTAATTTAAAGTATCACAAAAAGAAAAGAAATCACGTGATCGGCATTTAATAACTGAAATTCTAAAAAATAATCTTTAAAAATTCCCCAAAAATCAGAAAATGGAGGTAAAGATTCGAAAAAGATTTCATCTTAAGGCACTTTTATGATCTTTCTCGTGATATAAATTTTATAACCCTCAGATTAATATTTTAAATGCAAACTGTTACAAAAACAGCTTATGTTACAAAAACAGCTTAAAAATTTAATTTTAAAAAATCTCAGAAGAATTTTTCAAAAATCTTTCTTAGTGCACCCCTACCCTATAAGAAGAATAGCCCTGCAAAATTTCAGCCTTTTAGGTCCAGCGGTTTGGTCTGTGCGTTGTATGTCAGTGAGTCAGTCATTCTTTAAAGTTTGCATTAATATTTTAAATGCAAACTTTAAAGAATGTTACAAAAACAGCTTAAAAATTTAATTGTAAAAAATCTCAGAAGAATTTTTCAAAAATCTTTCTTAGTGCACCCCTACCCTATAAGAAGAATCGCCCTGCAAAATTTCAGCCTTTTAGGTCCAGCGGTTTGGTCTGTGCGTTGTATGTCAGTGAGTCAGTCAGCCAGTTACGGAACTGTTTTATATATAATCGACTGTAAAAACAATAGAGGTAAAAGAAATTACCCTATACATCTCACTGTCCGAAATGCATTCCATGTGGTCTGAATCATTTAACAGATTTCCCCGAATCGTAATGCAATACAAAACAGTACTAAAAAAAAAGGAATAAAACACTTGCTAGAGTGATATCCAAGATTCAATGCTTGTTTCAGTTTTAAAAAGAATGCCTTAGTCATTACACACGTTTAGTTCCAGACAATGACTGATTATTCTGTGATTCATTTTTAAGTCTGACGAGGGAAGAGACATTTTTGTCACTTTAAAATAGGTCACCCAGCTCAGTCGAGAATTGTTGATGAATACTGCGAATAATAATATTGCAATTGCTAATAGCAGTTTTTGTTTCCTCATTATTACTAATCTATACATATAAAACAGTTCCGTGACTGACTGACAGATGACGCACAGATCAAACCGCTGGACCTAAAAGGGCTGAAATTTTGCACGGCGATTTTTCTTATAGTGTAGAGGTGCACTAAGAAAGATTTTTGAAAAATTCTTCTTAGATTTTTTGAAAATTAAACTTTTAAGCTGTTTTTGTAACATTCTTTAAAGTTTGCATTTAAAATAATAATCTGAGGGTTATAAAATTTATATCACGAGAAAGATCCTAAAAATTCCTTTAAAATGAAATCATTTTCGAATCTTTACCTCCATTTTCTGATTTTTGGGGAATTTTTAAAGATTAATTTTTAGAATTTAATTTATTAAATGCTGATCACGTGGTTTCTTTTCTTTTTGCGATAATTTAAACTAATTTTGTGTCACGTGCATAACAACGAAACAGAAAAAAAAATTTTCTCTCTAATTCGGCAGATGATTGGACATTATGCCAAAAAATATTAAAATACAGTAAAATAAATGTTCCGCAAACTGTACTATATTAACTGTACAAGATTCTTTAGTATGTTCTATTAGATTTAATTTGAATATTTTCTTCATTACTTTGTCTATAAAAATATCCGTTGCGATTCTTTTTATAAATATATATATACATATATATATATATATATATATATATATATATATATATATATATATTTGGCATTAATTGCATACATTGACCGTTGTATTTAATTTGAATGTACTCCGTAGCGCAGCACGGGTATTCAGCTAGTACAATTATAAAAACAGCATGTATTAAGAAATTCCTGACAAAAATCTTTTAACTTTGTAAGAACACACGTAATCCCCAATTACTAAATAAGTATAAGCCGTTTTTAACACAGTATTAAGCGAGCTCGTTAAGTATTCCAGTCATCGAAATTCTAGGCCTGCACTATTTGTCTAACTCAGGGGTATTCAAACCGCGCTGCGGCCCGAAACACTCACACTTATAATGAGGCAGGTGCTTTTGTCAACGTAAATTTAGAAATTAGTGCCTAAAAAGTACAGAACTGTAAAAAAATTTGCCACCTATTGTATCTTTGTGAATCATTCTAATTTCAAAATAAAATGTGCGAAGAACGTATATAGAAATCAACATACTGATCTTAGTTAAGAGTTTGTCTCAACGTCAAAAATCTGACTTATTTTTAAATAAGCGCCTGAATGCATTTAGGTTTCGAGTTTTATTTTTTTAATTATTATATTATGTGGTATAGTGTACTATGTTGCGGCCCGCGTAACGTAGGAAACATATTGTTCCGTTTTCCTGGATTCGATAGAATTGAATAAATTCTCTTCAAAAAGTGCACAGAAAATAAAATTTATTATTCTCTAAATTCTTCAGGCGCATACACAAATACTAACAGAAAACACTTAACAAATGTCTTATATACAACAGAAAACTCTAAAAACACGAGTCAGGATAACAGTCTTCAATACAATATACTCCTAACGCACTTTCATGTATTCAATTCTCAGCAGAAAAGAAACTGAATTCCAATGCCAATCTCAGGTATATTTATAGACTTCCAACGCGCCCCCTATCGGCCGACCAGCTAGAAATTACTGGAACATTCCAGAAAGGCTTAGAAGGTTGGCGACCATTTGGCGCCATATCGCCAAATTTGGCGACCAAAATTAGTCCCCATATCCATCGCCAATTTGGCGATAACTCTCATATTTGGCGAGATTACTATAGACTCATAAAATTCATAACAATACACATGTGGCCAGAAAGCAAAAAACGTTGATTACGGCTGATGTAATGAAGCATGATAACTGAGGAACATCAAGTCAGTTTCATGAAAACTGAATATACAAAGTATCATAAATCCTTACAGTTTCTCAGTTGATTGCAGATATTACATTATTTTACCAAACATTACAGAAATAAGAACTTACAACGACTGTTACCAAAAATTGGGGATCGAACCTTTTTCTCCTAACCTCGAGACCGGGGCCTTTTCCGATTTAGTATTCCTAGCTTCCAAAGGAACTTTTTTTTTTTTTTTTAAATCCGATCTTAATGAAACTTCTCCTTTCTGAGACTAACAACACAAGAAGATGCACTGTCCATGCGTTTTAATTTGAATTTTTGAGATTATTTGAATAACGATCCATCAATTTTTCCCATCAATGTTTTGGCATCATTTCAACGACTGTCAGCCAGGACAGCTATGGTCAATACTGGAATGCATAACCTTGAAGCAGACGCGCTTTCCCATTTAAACTATACTGGTGACGTCAAGAATTCTTAAAATTTTTTCTTGACTTCAAGTTAGAAACTTTTGATAAAACTCTTTAGAAATGGGTTGGCGAGAAATTCTACTTCCTACTTTATAGTGAACTAGCTGAAAACCCGTACTTCGCTACGGAGTACATTCAAATTAAATACAACGGTCAATGTATGCAATTAATGCCAAATATATATATATATATATATATATATATAATAAATACAACGATCAATGTATGCAATTTATGTAAAAAAAACGAAAAAATATATTTATAAAAAAATCGTAACGGATATTTTCATAGAGAAAATAATGAAGAAAATTTTAAAATTAAGTTTGATAGAACGTACTAAAGAATATAGTACAGTTTGAAGAACATTTCTTTTGCCGTATTTTAATATTTTTTTGGATAATGTCCAATCGTCTGCCGCATTAGCAAGAAAATTTTTTTTTGTCTATTTCTTTGCTATGCACGTCTCGCAAAATTAGTTTAAAGTATCACAAAAAGATAATAAATCACATGATCAGCATTTAATAAATTAAATTCTAAAAATTAATCTTTAAAAATTCACCAAAAATCAGAAAATGGAGGTAAAGATTCAAAAAAGATTTCATTTTAAGGGAATTTTTATGATCTTTCTCGTGATATAACTTTTATAACCCTCGAATTATTATTTTAAATGTAAACTTTAAAGAATGTTACAAAAACAGCTTAAAAATTTAATTTAAAAAAATCTGAGAAAAATTAAAAAAAAATTTCTGTCAGTGCTTCCCCACACTATAAGAAGAAATTTCAACCCTTTAGGTTTAGCGGTTTGGTCTGTGCGTTATACGTCAGTCAGTCAGTCAATGAGGGAGTCAGTTATGGAACTGTTTTACATATATAGATTAATATCAACCACGCCAAGTTCCAAGAAATCGAAGTAATTTGACGCTTTTGGACGCTGAGGAAATGTTAACCGTCCATAGGCAGCGTTTCTACAAATGTTCTTTGCAAAGAAAAACGTTCGATTTAAGCATTTCATAGCAAAAATTGTTTTGTATAAAAAAGCGGGTAAATCCCTAACACCCAACAACAGTAATCACAAATTATTATACACAAAGCCAAGATTTGATGAACTGAGGGAATTTCCTTCTAGAATACAGAAGAAAAGTTAACCACCCATAACAGATTTTCTACAAATAACTTGCTTTGCAGAAAAAAAAACATATTATGATTAAAGATTTCATCACAAAAAACTTTTCTTTGCCCAAATGCAAGTAAATATGTTCCAACAACTAGTAAGAAGAGAAGTAATGCGTAAAAATTCAAATGCGTAGTAACGCTCCTTAATCCGATTATCGATCTAACCTTGCCTGAGTTGAGCTGAGTTGAGTTGAGAGAGTTACGGCTAAAACGATTATTAAATGCAGACAAGCACTAGTAATGCTTATATAATCTGGACGATTATTTGACGATAAATTTATTAATGTTATTAATCT
Source organism: Dolomedes plantarius (assembly GCA_907164885.2). Classification (NCBI taxonomy): domain Eukaryota; kingdom Metazoa; phylum Arthropoda; class Arachnida; order Araneae; family Dolomedidae; genus Dolomedes; species Dolomedes plantarius. The sequence goes on from OU015499.1 coordinate 81,278,762, forward strand.
ATTTCATTAATGGAATAAGAAACAAAATTTTAAATGTCTCTTGAAGAGGTGCGATAGATTTTCAACTAGTTTTCGTACTTTTCTTTCCATGCTCTTTAATGTTATCTGTATATGTAAAACAGTTCCGTAACTGACTGACTGACAGATAACGCACAGACCAAACTGCTGGACCTAAAGGGCTGAAAATTTGCATGGCGATTATTCTTATAGTGTAGGGGTGCATTAAGAAATATTTTTGAAAAATTCTTCTTAGATTTTTTAAAATTAAATTTTTAAGCTGATTCTGTAACATTTTTTAAAGTTTGCATTTAAAATAATAATATGAGGGTTATAAAATTTATATCACGAGAGAGATCATACAAAATCCTTTAAAATGAAATCTCTTTCGAATCTTTACCTTCATTTTCTGATTTTTGGTGAATTTTTAAAATTAATTTTTTAGAATTTGATTTATTAAATGCTGATCACGTAGTTTCTTTTCTTTTTGTGATACTTTAAATTAATTTTGCGTCAAGTGCATAACAACGAAATAAATCGACAAAAAAATTTCAAGTAGTCTATTCTAACGAAACTACCGCGGGTTATTAACGTAGGATTACTTATCGTTGCTTACCTGTTTTGCAGGTGTATATGTATGTATGTATGTGTATATATATATATATATATATATATATATATATATATATATATATATATATATATATATATATATATATATATATACTGCTGTAAGAAATTAAGGGAATTTGCAGACTTGGTCGATTATCTCTAGAACTACTGTACCGATTTTAATGAAATTTAGTATGTACATACATTGATACAATACAAAACAAATAACCATTCAATAATCGTAATACACAAGAATGATCGTTCTTAACACTCGTTGGAGTCGGAAGGTATGAAACAGCGGTGGCAGAATAAACAAAAAAAATTGGTTAATAGGGGGTATGGTCCCCTCTTACAGATATACAGGTCTCGCAGCGTGATTTCATACTTGAAATAAGACAGTTTATCATTTCCTGTGGCAATTGGTCCCACTCGTTCAGAAACGCTGTTTTCATTCTCTGGATGGTTCTCGGAGGGGGTTGCGAGTTGCAATTGCCCTCCCCAGAGCGTCCCAGAGATGCTCTATAGGGTTAAGGTCTGGAGATCTGGCTGGCAAATCCATCCGGCGAATATCCTCACTCTCTAGAAATTCATCGACCAGAAGAGCTCTATGTGGCCTCACGTTATCGTGCATTAAAATGAACTCAGGGCCAACTGCACCCCTGAAAAGGCGAACATAGGGCTCCAAGACCTCATCCCTATACCTCACACCAGTCACAGTGCCTCTTTCAAAGACATGGAGAGGTGTGCGGCCATCCAACATGATGCCTGCCCAGACCATTAAACCTCCTCCGCCATAATGGTTGATTTCGCGGACATTGGAGGGTAGGTAGCGGGTCCCTGGTTCTCTCCATATGAACGTACGGCGAGAATCGGTGTTTAGGCTGAACCGGGACTCACCAGTGAAGAGAACGGGCGCCTATTGATCCATACTCCAATCTTTATGCTCTCTGCACCATGATAAACGGATTCTCCTGTTCGTAGAAGTGAGCGGGACGCAAACAGCAAGTCGTCTTGCAAACAACCCTCTCTCACGAAGTCTTTTGGAAACAGTCACCCTTGATACACGGGTTCCTGTGGCTGCATACAAGACACGAGAGAACTGAGAAGCAGTAGTACCCCTGTTACGCCTAGCTATAATCGACAAATGGCGATCTTCTCTGGCCGTCGTGGCTCTTGGACGACCTTTCCCAGGCTTTCTCTCGATGGATAAGGTATCCTGGAACTGTTTCCATAAGTTACACACGACGCTGGGCGTTAAATTGAACTCTATACAAATTTGGATTTGAGATTGGCCTGCTTCTAGCCTCCCCACAATTCGCCACCTCATTCCATCAAATAAACGTTGGTGGTTTTTCATTTTTACTGTTACAATTTGAAATTAACCGATTGCTGCAAAATTAGCCCATCTATTAACCCATTTTTTGTGTTTATTCTGCAACCGCTGTTTCATACCTTCCGACTCCAACGAGTGTTACGCACGATCATGCGTGTGTATTACAATTACTGAATGGTTATTCGTTTTGTATTGTATCAATGTATGTACATATCAAATTTCATTAAAATCGGTACAGTAGTTCTAGAGATAATCGACCAAGTCTGCAAATTCTCTTAATTTCTTACACCAGTGTATATATATGTCAAAATTTTAACGCATTTTGGTTCTTTTCTACTTAACTGTTTACTGCTTGTCGAAGCGATACAGGCTGGGTTTGGCACGATGCCAAAATTATAACTTGCGAGGACGGACGGACGGACGGTTTTAGCGTCTGAAATTTTGCTTTCCGAAGGAGCGTTATGGAGGAACGTAATCCTACGTTAAAAAATATTGAAATACGGTAAAAGTTAAAATTTAACCACTAGACTAATTGAGATGGAAGTTTTTTAAGAATTTAATTCAAATTACTATGTTTTATGCATATTAAACATACAAATTAATTGTATAAATTGACCGTTGTATTTAATTTGAATGTACTCCGTAGCGAAGCACGGGTATTCAGCTAGTATGGTTTTAAAAACCGAGCGCATAACCTTGTGGTTAAAGCTCCACTGGATCAGTGATTGTAAGATTTTTTTACTACTATTTGATCATGTAAGACTAGTTTATGAAACAGAGATCTACGTAGATAATTCAATCCACTTTTCCTCTGCAGGATAGCAGGGTAAATTATGGATAAAAATAGAAGAACAGCGGAAGTTTGTCAAAAGAGCGTCTCAATTTTAAAAGATATTGGATCCGTGTAATACCATTTTAAAGTTTTCTACTCAAAGTTTCCCGCAAAGTGTTCAAAATGACCAGCTATAATATATAAAGGTCTGAGGAGAGTATGTTTTGGGTGGAAAAAACTTTTGTCTAGAATTTTTTTTTTTTTTTCATGGCGTCTCAGAAAAGTAATAGGGCACTTACGTCTTTTCTAGAGACATTCCGATCAAATTATTATAAAAGTGTATTGATATCAAATATTTAATTTTCTGCCTAGATCAGACTTGGGTGGGCATTTAACAATCGATATCGTAAAAAAGGAATATAAATAATACAATTTACGGTAATAAAATAATCAGATAAGCGATTAGACATCGTTCAACGGAATAAAATAATAAAAAAACTTTATGGCATCATTTTTATTATTTCTAGCACGAATTTGTCCAAGTTATCTTCTTTTACTAAATATAACTGTTGCTCTGAAGAGAATTTGATTAAGAATTTCAAATTTCCTTTCTTGTCAAGCACTTTGTGTGTTTTATTATTTACTAGCTGAATACCCGTACTTCGAAATGGAGTACATTCAAATTAAATTCAACTGTCAATGTATGCAATTAACGCCGATATATATATATATATATATATATATATATATATATATTATAAAAAAATCATAACGGATATTTTTATAGACAAAATAATGTAGAAGAAATTATTCAAATTATATCTAATAGAACATACTAAAGAATATAGTGCAGTTAATATAGTACAGTTTGAAGAACATTTCTTTTACTGTATTTTAACATTTTTTGTCCTATCGTCTGCCGCTTTAGCAAGAAAAAAAAATTTTTTTTGTCTATTTCGTTGTTATGCACGTGATGCAAAATTAGTTTAAAGTATCACAAAAAGAAACGAAACCAGGTGACCAGCATTTAATAAATTAAATTCTAAAACTTATGCTTTAAAAATTCACCAAAAATCAGAAAAGGGAGGTAAAAATTCAAAAAGGATTTTATTTTAAAGAAATTTTTATAATCTTTTTCGTGATATTGCCGCTTAAAGCCTTTCCCGTCAAAGACTCTGTTGCTGAATGGTCAACGCACCGGACTGCTGAGCAAGAGGTCCCCGGTTCGAAGCTCTACATTATTTTAATTTAATTTAATTTAATTTAATTCTAATTCTATTTCTGTTAGTTCTAGAAGTTGCTAGAACATTCTTTAATTTCCTGGAACGGCGTTCCAGAATATTCTGTTGATGGATAAAAGAGCAAGTAGCTCAACCTGTGAGTTCAGTTCTGAGTTCTATCAGCTAAGTGTTGTGTGCTAATAAACAGCGTTGTATTCCCTCTACGTGTGTGTTCATTCCATACGACTACCATCTACGCGACATCTTTGGTCTAGGCGCCGGGAACTCAGTTCAGTCTGGAAGCAGAAGAAATACGAAGAAGCCGTAGACTTTTAAATCTTCCTCCGGAATACGGTCTTTACGTAGCCGCTCCACGAAAGCGATTCCCGGCAATGCCTGAAGGAGAAGTCAAGCCACAAACCGTCCTGCTGTCTCCAGCACTAATTAGGGAACCGAGAAAGCCGACAATTTTTAGAGGCGATCCTGGACAAGATCCAACCAAGTGGTTAAAAGAATACCTTAGAGTATCAAAATTTAATCAATGGGATGATACTCTATGTCTTGCGAACGTCTACTTTTTCCTTGATGGGACCGCCAAAATATGGTTTGAAAATAATGAAGATCTGCTGAATTCATGGGACGACTTTGAAAGAGAACTGAAAAAAACTTTTGGTGACTCTCAGCTATATATACGGCGAGCTAAGGATTGCTTAAAATGCCGAGCGCAGAGAGCTGGGGAAGCTACACAATCTTATAGCCAAGACGTTTTAGGACTCTGCAACCAAATTGACCCGGCCATGTCAGAAGACGATAAAGTGTCCCACTTAATGAAGGGCATCGCAGAAGAGGTGTACCAGGCCTTATTAACTAAGGAGATAAAAACGACAGTCGATTTCAGTAAATGGTGTCAGTACATTGAGGAAATGCAGCAAAAGCGACTAGGGCGTCAGAAATTCAGTCGCTTGCCGAATGTTGTCCCAATTGCCTCCGTCGACGAGGAACAGGATCTAACCTCACTGATCCGTAAAATTGTCCGTGAAGAGATATAGCGATTAACTACACCCCAAATTGAAGAGCCCCAAACAGGCGTACAAACCATAGAAGCAATTGTGCGAGATGAGGTTGAGAAATCTTTGGCTCCCATATCTAGTGGAAGCTTCCGAAGGTCGACTCCCACATACAACCGCAGCATCCACTCGACGTATAACAGGCCGGAGCCGGCACAGGAACAATTACCCCGAAAAACCGACGTGTGGCGTACGACCAACAATCGTCCCGTTTGCTTTCACTGTGGCCTCCCCGGACATGTCGTTCGCTATTGCCGGGATAGAAGAGCAATTTTTAATGCTTACAGAGCTGATAGGGGAAACACAGCCCAGCGATGCATGATCTCCCAGAACACCGCCGACGAATCCAGCCGAACGTTTGAAAGAAGTCTGTCGCCTAGCCCTAACCGAGGTCGATCGCCTACTCGCCGCTTCAGATCCCCATCGCCGTATAGACGTTCCAGCGTCTCACCTGGCCGAAGAAATGAGGAAAACTAAGCAGTGCGACCTTCCTTGGAGGTGAGGCCGCTGAAAAACAAAATCCTCCCGCTGCCGCAAAGATGACGAAGAATTATCTAGAACTAAACATTGACAGTCAACCAGTACGTGCACTCGTGGACTCCGGCGCATCATTTTCTGTCATCTCAGACCAATATAGACGTCAGCTGCGAAAGATTATGTTCCCAATCAACGGAAGCATAATCCTCAAGGTCGCCGACGGAAGTCACGTCCGTCCAATAGGGAAATGTGTTCTTCGCTTAAACATCAATGGTCTAATACGTCCCTTTGAGTTTACAGTTATGCCGAACTGCAGTCACAATGTTATACTTGGTTGGGATTTTCTCGAAGCCTCGAGAGCAGTCGTCGACTGTGGCCGATCGGAACTAGTATTTGACGAAATGATGTCAGATCCTGAATCTGCTGAGACATGGCGAGTGAACACCCTTCAAGACTACGTCGTACCTCCGCACTCTATTTCTAAAGTAATTGTCACGAATCCCAAAATTAATGCGATCACAGACGTCATAGTGGAGGGAAATCGACTACTGCTGCTGGACAAAGAAGTTGCGGTGCCCTCAACGATCCTGACGTTTTACGATGGTACAGCCGAACTCTGGGTCACGAATGCTCAACCAGAAGCTAGGTTCATTCCCAAAAGCATGTGTGTGGGCTATGCAGAGACTCTAGACGAGAGGTATCTGAACTGCATCTCCAGTGCGCATATCTGCTCAGCCGCCAAGTTGAAATCGAGCCCTTCTCCGGTCGACTATTCCCAAATGCTAGCCCAAGATCTCACGGTAGAACGAAAACAGCGACTCTTAGAATTACTTTCTGAGTTTCCTGAAATTTTTGATCAATCAAGAAAAGCCGGAACAAAAGTAAATGTGAAACATCGTATAATCACTGGCAATCATCTACCGATTAGCCAAAGGGCTTACAGAGTATCTCCTGCGGAGCGTCGAATTATTCAAGAGGAAGTAGAAAAGATGCTAGACAGAGATGTTATTCAACCATCGGAGAGCCCATGGTCGTCCCCAGTTGTCCTCGTGAAGAAAAAGGATGGAAGTTGGCGATTTTGTGTCGATTATCGTCGGCTCAACAAAATTACGAAAAAAGATGCCTACCCTCTGCCACGTATTGACGACACATTAGACAGCTTAAAAGGAGCCAAGTTCTTTTCGTCGATCGATCTCTATTCTGGCTACTGGCAGATTGAAGTGGACGAGGCAGATCGCAAAAAGACAGCTTTTATCACACCAGAAGGACTTTATGAGTTCAAGGTCATGCCCTTTGGTCTGTGCAATGCGCCGGCAACCTTTGAAAGAATGATGGATAACTTGCTGCGACACCTAAAATGGACCATGTGTCTCTGTTATCTAGACGACATTGTCGTGTTTTCTGAGACCTTCGACGACCATCTTAAACGTCTGAATGTCGTACTTAAATGCATCCAAGAAGCTGGGCTTGTCCTAAATCCAAAAAAATGTCTCTTCGGGGCTGAACAAATTAAGATTTTGGGACATCTAGTATCGGAAGGAGGTGTCCGCCCCGATCCAGATAAAGTAAAGGCCGGGAAGTGTTTTCCCACACCCAAAAGTGTGCACGACGTCAGATGTTTCCTAGGACTCTGTTCTTATTACCGCCGCTTCATCAAGGATTTTTGTCATCAAGCTCAACCCTTACAAATGTTGCTGAAAGGTGACTCTAAATTTCGTTGGGGACGTGAGCAGTCGGATGCTTTCGACCGGCTAAAGGAAGCACTGATATCTGATCCTATACTGGGACTTTACGACGAAAACACCGAAACAGAATTGCGAACGGACGCCAGCGGCTATGGTATTGGAGCAGTCTTGGTTCAAATACAGCATGGAAAAGAAACAGTTATTGCCTATGCTTCGCGGACACTAACCAAAGCAGAGAAAAATTATTCCACGACTGAAAGAGAATGCCTTGCCGCCGTATGGGCTGTTCACAAGTTTAGACCATACCTCTTCGGCAAACACTTTTCAATCGTAACAGACCACCATTCGCTGTGTTGGCTAACTAATCTAAAGGATCCCTCAGGAAGACTTGCGAGGTGGGCCTTACGACTACAAGAGTATGACATCTCGATTGTTTACAAGAGCGGAAAGAAACACAAGGACGCTGATAGTTTGTCCCGAAATCCATTGGAAGAAGACAATATACCATCGGAAGTCATCGCCCCTATAGATTTTGCTAACGTTGCTGACGAACAAAGAAAAGATCCAAGACTTGCGGAGTTAATACGGACTCTAGGAAATGGCGAAACAGTGAAAGGAGAATTTGAGCTGATTGAAGACGTACTATGTAAAAAGAGTTTCGATCCAACCGGCAAGAAATGGCTTCCTGTCATTCCAAAGCATCTACGTCAAGACATTCTTCAATGTTTCCATGACGCACCCACGGCCGGACATCTAGGATTCGTCAAAACGTACGACAGAATAAGGAAGCGGTTTCACTGGCCAGGGCTCTACCGAAATGTGCGACGATATGTCATGCACTGCCGGGAATGCCAGCGTAGGAAAGCCGTTCCACAGAAGCCACCGGGTCATCTAATGCCTATACCGCCTGCTGTTGCGCCATTTCATCGCATTGGGATAGATCTCCTTGGGCGTTTTCCAAATTCGACCACTGGAAATAAATGGATCGTAGTCTGCACCGACTATTTGAGTCGCTATGCTATTACAAAAGCCCTGAAAACTGCTGAAGCTGCGGAATTAGCTAGGTTTCTCGTCGAAGATATACTTCTAAAACATGGAGCGCCCCGAGTTATCATCACCGATCGAGGGCAAGTGTTTCAATCAAGACTTGTTTCAGATATCATCCGGTTGTGTAACATTAGTCATCGAATGACGACAGCCTACCATCCCCAGACCAATGGCCTTACTGAGCGATTCAACAAACCACTAGGCGACATGTTATCCATGTACGTAGACGTAGAACAGAGAAACTGGGACGAGATACTGCTGTTTGTGACCTTTGCTTACAACACCGCTAAACAGGATGTAACCGGATTCACACCTTTCTATTTACTTCATGGCCGAGAAGCCGAAACAACGCTCGACACTCTTTTCCCCTTCTGCCCTGACGTGGAGAACGACTATACTAAGCATCTTGTCGTGAAAACCGAAGAGGCAAGGCAGTTAGCCAGACTACGAACCCTAGAGGCGCAAGAAAAGGACCGTCGGCGTTATAATTCCAAGCACAGGGTGGTGTCCTATTCAACTGGAGATTTAGTATAGATTTTCACGCCTGTTCGGAAAGTAGGCTTGTCCGAGAAACTGCTTAAAAAATACTTCGGACCATACCAGGTGTTACGACGATTATCTGACGTAACCTACGAAGTCCAAGACTATGAGCCAACATCAAGACGCCGGAAAACAATAGACACCGTCCATGTTCTTAGAATGAAGCCTTACTACGACCCTGAATTACAAGCACAACATCCGAATGGTGATTCTTCAACATCTGAAGACGGCCATTGTGAAGAGGATCCGCCTACCAATGTATAGAATGATTACACCGGACCACAGACACGTTCCAGATCAAAAGTTGCTAGCAGTTAGGCAACCTAGGACAGCGGGACGCTGTTCTTCTAAGGAGGGAGCAATGCCGCTTAAAGCCTTTCCCTTCAAAGACTCTGTTGCTGAATGGTCACCGCACCGGACTGCTGAGCAAGAGGTCCCCGGTTCGAAGCTCTACATTATTTTAATTTAATTTAATTCTAATTCTATTTCTGTTAGTTCTAGAAGTTGCTAGAACATTCTTTAATTTCCTGGAAAGGCGTTCCAGAATATTCTGTTGATGGATAAAAGAGCAAGTAGCTCAACCTGTGAGTTCAGTTCTGAGTTCTATCAGCTAAGTGTTGTGTGCTAATAAACAGCGTTGTATTCCCTCTACGTGTGTGTTCAATCCATACGACTACCATCTACGCGACAATATAAATTTTATAACCCCCAGATTATTATTTTAAATGCAAACTTAAAAAAGTTACAAAACTGATTAAAAATTTAATTTAAAAAAATCTAAGAAGAATTTTTCAAAACTTTCTCTTAGTGCTTCCCTACACTATAGAAGAATCGCCATGCAAAATTTTAGCCTTTTAGGTCCAGCGGTTTGGTCTGTGTGTTATATCTCAGTCAGTCAGTCAGTTACGGAAGTGTTTTATATATATAGATACAATTTAGGGTAATAAAATAATGGGATAAGTGATTAGACACCATTCAACGAGATAAAATTAAAAAAAAACTTTATGGCATCTTTTTTATTTTATCTAGCACGAATTTGTCGAAGTTATCTTCCATTGGCAATTGCTCTGAAGATATTTTGATTAAGAATTTCAAATTTCCCTTCTTGTCAAGAACTTTGTGTGTATCATTATTTATGAATAGCTGATAGAGGTTAATGACATCGTAGGAATAATACAGCAGCCTGAACTTCTTAGTCAAAGCAGCACGCGTTGGTTGTTTGGCTCGGTCGATTTGAAACAGTTTTGCTGATTCATTGTTTGCTCTAAAATATTTCAATTTTTTTTAAATGTCAGTATGTTTGTACCGATTCATCACTTCTTAAAATTAATGACTCGCAGCAGACAATATCTTTATTATGGGAACTATTCCACTATCGCATTAAATTTTAGAATTTCTCGTTCTCATTTCAAAATTTTTGGTGATTTTTCTCTGTACTATTGTAATCACCAAATTTTAACTCCATGAGCGGAAAATTTAATTATAAGTTTACTAGCTGAATACTCGTGCTTCGCTACGGAGTACATTCAAATTAAATACAACGGTCAATGTATGCAGTTAATGGGGAAAAAATATATTTATAAAAAAGTCGTAACGGAGATTTTTATAGACAAAATAATGTAGAAGAAAATATTCAAATTAAATCTAATAGAACATACTATAGAATATAGTACAGTTAATATAGTACAGTTTGAGGAATATATCTTTTACTGTATTTTAATATTTTTTTGGATAACGTCCAATCATCTGCCACTTTAGAAAAAAAAAATTGTCAATATATTTCGTTGTTATGCACGTGGAGAAAAATTAGTTTAAAGTATCACAAAAAGAAAAGAAACCACGTGATCCGCATTTAATAAGTGAAATTCAAAAATTCTTTAAAAATTCACCAAAACTCAGGAAATAGAGGTAAAGATTTGAAAAAAAATTCATTTTAAAGGAATTTGTATGATCTTTCTCGTGATATAAATTTTATAACCCTCAGATTATTATTTAAAATGCAAACTTTAAAAATGTTACAAAACAGCTTAAAAATTTAACTTTTTAAAAAATCTAAGAAAATTTTTTCAAAAATCTTTCTTAATGCACCCCTACACTATAAGAAGAATCGCCATGCAATATTTCAACCCTTTTGGTCCAGCGGTTTGGTCTGTGCGTTATCTGCCAGTCAGTCAGTCAGTTACGGAACTGTTTTATATATATACATGGTTGCGCTCTCGCATGACAATGCAGAGAGGTTATTCTAAAGATATGGAATGTTGACGTGAGCTGAAGAGTCCGCGTTTTAAATATAATGAAGTTATCCTGTAGACTAATAATGTATTGTGGTAATAAAACGCCTGTTGTTTAATAAAGTAAAGTCCGCGCATAGCATTAGGGGATTTTGCTACTACTACAAGTATTATTTTACAAGCCGAACTAAGGATATTATATATGCTCTCGTCAACAGATAAAATTTTGTTCCGATATTCCGAAATTTCCAGAAGTTTCTGTTCGAAAATACATGATTTCATTTGTTTTCTCAAACTTAGAAAAACTTCCACACGTTTTTACATTCAGCTATTTTACATTTGGCCTTGATAGTTAGAATTTCGAAGTTATCTTTTGGCTGTATCTGAATAAACAGATACTGCGTTTGATTCATGCTGTTAAGCTACAAGTTTAGATATAACTTTGGATTTTAAAAAATATTTCTGACAGTAGCGTATTTTGTTCCAGGTGGAAGATTTGATGATTTCCTCTGAATTCTTTTATTTTTAATTTTAGGATGATTTGTAAGTGTTTTATATTATAAGTAACTGCTAAACTGTTTGAATTACAACTTTCAACAATTTTTGGTGATGATTTCTCTCTTATCTATATATATGAAACAGTTCCGTAACTGACTGACTGACAGATAACGCACACACCAAACCGCTAGACTAAAAGGGCTGAAATTTTGCATGGCAATTTTTCTTATAGTGTAGGGTTGCACTAAGAGATTTTTGAAAAATTCTTATATTTTTTAAAATTAAATTTTAAACTGTTTTTGTACCTTTTTTTAAGTTTGAATCTAAAATAATAATCTGAGGGTTATAAAATTTATATCACGAGAAATATCCTAAAAATTCCTATAAAATGAAATCTTTTTCGAATCTTTACCTCCATTTTCTGATTTTTGGTGAATTTTTAAAGATTAATTTTTAGAATTTAATTATTAAATGCTGATCACGTGGTTTTCTTTTCTTTTTGTGATACTTTAAATTCATTTTGCGTCACGTGCATAACAACGAAATAAATTCCCAATTTTTTTTTCTTGCTAATGCGGCAGACGATTGGACGTTATCCAAAACAATATTAAAATGCAGTAAAAGAAATGTTCCTCAAACTGTACTATATTAACTGTAGTATATTCTTTAGTATGTTCTATTAGATTTAATTTCAATATCTTCTTCTACATTATTTTGTCTATAAAAATATCCATTACGATATTTTTATAAATATATATATTTTTTAAAAATTAATTGCATACATGGGGTTCTGAGACGATGTGGTGAGCTTACACTGTGGCACCGTCCCACACTGTGTGGTGAGTCGAATGTGAAGAAAGTTTTGACCGTAGAAGCACACATTCGCGAAGCAGAGAGCGAAGTGTTGGGGAAAGCAGTGATTTATTGGTCCCATCGCCGAGAGGAGGTTTTATGGCGTCCCTCGTGCCTTTGATGTTCGTACTCAGACCGCCCCGGATGGCGGTTTTAAGACGAATCTTCAAAGCGGCGAAATACTTCCCCCCCGTTGGGGGGGGGGACTAATCGACTCCAAAATGTGTCAAGAGGCCACGGGGAGAGCTGATTCGCTTGTGTGTGGATGCGCCTTCAGACGCTAGAAGGGGCAGGCGGCCCAAGCGAGCGGGGAGGGAGCGAGAGACGTTATATCGAGGGAGAGTTTTGAATGGTTTGGAGCGCTACAGTCAACTTTTGCTAGACTGGGACCTACTGCTTAAAGCCGATTTAGAACGGCTACAACAGAATTTCTCACTGGTCACGGCAATTTCAATATCTCAAGAAATTTGGACTATCGGGCACTGATTTGGGCCCCTGCAGCGTGGGCGGGGTTCAAAATGTCGAACACTTGCTTTTTGACTGCTCCAAGCTTACTGAAGGGAGAAGGGATTTTATTGTGGAATTGGATGCCTGTAACATTAGGTTTCCTCCTCCGCTTCATGTTTTGGTCGACCACAAATTGGCTTTTTTCTCATTCTGTAATTTTATTGCCTTTGCTGCTTCAGTTTTTAATTAGTCTTGTTTGTAATTAGTTTGCTTTTTTTTCTGTTGTTTTTTCATTGTTTTAATTTTTTGTTTCTACTTACTTCTGTAATCCTTGTGCTGTACTTTGTGGTGCACAAGGACTGACTTATTTATTAATTAAAAAAAAGAAGAGTGGGATTCGAACCCACAGACTCCGAAGGTACCGAATGACAGTGCCCTAGCCATTCGGCCATCATCCGGCTGGAGTTTTGAAAGGAAAAGAGAACCAAACCTGCACGAAACAGAAGGTTTAGGGGCAGCTAAAGTTAATACAATTTTAAGTGAAGCGAGAAGTGTAAAGAAAGTATAGTTAGAAGTTGATTTTGTAAAATCCAAAGAGACGGATCCTAATTGAGTGTTAAATGTAAATAAACGTTAAGTTTTATTAACTATGGGTGATAGTTAATTGGTCATCCTCAACATTAGCATTTAAAACAACGGAGGAACCCTACAAGTATTTACTACAGGCGAATTTAATCGTAGTTTCACGAATATCGGAAGAATCTTTAGAGAATGATGTTAACTGTCGACAGATCATTCAAGGCAATAGGTGAAAAGCAAATTCAATATTATCACTTTAGAAAAAAGAATTAGTTTCAAAGAATAGGTGAAAAACCCAGTACACAGATACTTCAAAAGATAAACATTTATTTAAATTTCAGTTTAACGCATTTTTAAAAATGTTAAACTATTCTTTAAAACGGGGAATGTTCCATCTCTTTTGTGAAGTACAGGGTGGTCATAAAAAAACTTTGCTGATATATGGATCTCTAGCGGCTGTTCCGTTCAACCGATCGAGATGAGATTTCATATATAGTTATTTAGAGGTATGAGCTCGGGATTCTGCGAACGGCAAAAAAGTGGCGCTCACGGATGGTTATAGATAAATAAACACGAAATTTTCGAATAGCAACGCACACTTTTTCCAGTCGCAAAATGCTCAGCGCATTCGAAAACCCCAAAGAGCGTTGGAACGGTACGTGTATCACAAAAAACGGACGCGTTATGCACGCACAAAAAAACAGCTCTGCGAACGGCCAACAAAGACACGATCGGGGCGCACGGAGGAAATTTGCATATGACAGAGGCAAGACACCAATCACTGATGACAACACAGATCAGAAAAAAGAAAACTTTTATTTGGATTACATATTTTCCACGTGGGTGCCATCACAGGCCGTCCGCAGAGCTGTTTTTTGTGCGTGCATAATGCGTCCGTTTCTTTTTGTGATACACGTACCGTTCCGACGTTCTCTAGGGTTTTTGCTTGCGCTGAGCATTTTGCGACGGTAAGAAGTGGGCGTTGCTTTTCAAAAATTTCGAGTTTCTGTACCTATAACCGTAACCGTGAGCGCCACTTTGTTGCCGTTCACAGAATCCCGAGCTCACACCTCTGAATAACTATATCTGAAATCTCATTTCGATCGGTTGAACGGAACAGCCCATAGAGGTCCATATATGGGCGAAGTTATTTTAAGACCACCCTGTACTAAAGGATGCAAGATAAAATACATTGCAACATTGCTGATAGTCTTAGTTTCATTTTTCACATGTCACCTTATACAGTGATTTCCGCTTATAAGAATCATGTTTGTTATTACTGTTTTTGATTCTTATAAGCGGCTGATTCTTATAGCCGAAATTTAGGTTTTTGGACAGGCACACACACACCTATATATACATATGAGATAATTTACCATAAAATACTCTCTAATTTACGTTAATTATCTTTTATTAAAATTATTTTTATAATTTTAAAAATACAACTTATTTTGTAGACCTATAAGTAGATACACATGATTATAGTAAGAGAAGAAAAAATCCAATATTTGCTACAACATACCTGCTTAACAGTTTTAACATTTCAACTACAGGAAGGGAGCAAGAAAAAGTTTTCTATAGTAGTTTGACGTAATGAAGTTTTCAGGAGGCTGTTTATACCTCTTTCAATACTAATAGTCTCAGACGAAGATTCACCTTCTAGTTTACGTTTCACGGTTTGATAACGTGCTGAATCAACTAATGTCACGTTTGCTAAGTGATAGTGGACACTTCGCCAAAGATTTATGTGTTTCAGGGTCCAGGAAGCCGCAACCAGGATGTGGGATAAAAGAGTCCCTATTTTTGTTTGTCAGTGGAGAAAAGTGAAATCGGACCCGGACGGGTAAAGATGCCCCTCGGTCAAGCTAATAGGACAGTATTGTGCTAAAGCGTTTAAGGGGAAACTATCATGTTATGTCTAACCAAGAAAGGGATGAATTTTACGACTGTATTCCATCCCATCTTATCAATCTTTCTTTAAAAAAGAAAAGAAAGAACTTCGCGCCTTTTGAGGGTTTAAGTGGCTTTTTTGGAAAAATGAAAGGAAAGCGAAGAGTGTAAACTGATTCTTAAAACCGGTGAATTGATTCTTTAAAGAGAAAATTTTAACATGGAAATAATACATTTGTTTTTGTTTTCGCGATATTGATTCTTATAAACGATTTATTCTTATAACCACTGATACATTATAAGCGGTGGTTACTGTATCTACGAATTCAGTTTCGTCCCTCAACTCAAAATGTCAATAAAAACGTAACCGATTTTTGAATTACTATATTCGTTTTGTCTGTCTGCCATTGACACTTTCGCTCGTGACCTGTGGAAAATTAAGCGGATCGAGTTAATCCAGTGAGATTAGATGACGTCCCTTCAAGCGTTGTGTAATTACACCCCTCAAACGGGATTCGTGGGATAAGTTCGGCACTGAAAATGCTTTATTTAAACTGGATTACGATCCGCCTCAGTGGAAAAATATCGAGGTCTGCTGAATTTTTATCGCGCGGTTGGTAGGGAAAAAAATGTGACATGTTACGATCGCGATGTTACATAATTGGAAATTATCCGGGTACGACAGATTAAATCGGAGTACAATTAGTGTTGCTCAAGTTGCGTATTTCGTCGGGAACTGATATATTTAATTGTTTTGCTACACAATCAGCTATGCTGAACTAACAAATAAAGTGAAAACAAAAATGAACCACAAGACATCCCCAGGTTGCATTTACTATCATCAGCGGTAAATAAGTGTATCACCTACAAGAATTTAAGGTGACTGCCTACGTTGAAAATTTCATTCTTTGACTATTTTCGTCAATTTCATTTTTTTTTTTTTGCAAGAATCGTGTAATTCAAACTTTTCTTTTTTTCAAAACTGTATTGATTTTCATTCTACATCAATTAGAAGCAGAATTACAGCTATTAAAAGAATCTTCTGCCACAAAATTGAAGTGACAAACAACTTTAAATGCGTTTTTCTCAAAATTATGTTTTTTAGCACAAATCTCTACCCGTTATCATGATATCTTACATAATAATGTATATAATTTGGTAAAATTTCCAGGAAATGTTTTAGATACTATTGTTAATGAAATGATGCGCAATAATTGGTGGATAAAAAAATGGTTTTTTATTTGGGGCTGTTTACATAAGGAAAGGATTGACGAATCGGGGAAAAATTTCATATTGGAACATAAAATTTCGTATATTATTTTTGCATTTTAAACTTTCTCTTAGATTGTAAGTCATTTTGAAGATAACTGTCATATGTATCATGTGTGAGAAGGAAATTAAAATAATAGCATTCAGATTTTGTGCAGAGTGATAGGCGTTTTAGCTAAATTTCATTAATAATTACTTCAAATAATACCAATTATAAAAAAGTATTTATAAAAAAGTATTTGTTGTGTCTCACACGTTCAAGGACTACATTCCAACTGAGTTTTATTTACAGAAAATATACATTTACATACAAAAGGACAAATGCAGACACTTAGCACCATCTGGTGTGAAAAGTTAAAAAACACTTTGTAGCATTTATATATATATACCAACACTCTCCCCCTGCGAAAAGGGGTTTTATCTTTTCAGAACATTAACAGCACATTTACATTAAACATATATTCTTCAATGAGAATAACAATTTATCAAATGTTACAGCCTTGGTTAAGAAATCAGAAATCATCTCATTAGTATTCACATATTTAGTCTTTATAGTATCATTTTCAATGAGATCTTTGACAAAATGGAATTTCAGGTTCACATGTCTAGTTTTATTTGATGACTTACCACTATTTAACCAATCGATGGCTGATTGACTATCACTATATAAGACTACAGGTCTCTTAACAAAATTTTCACATTTTAATTCAGTTAACATGTTTAGAGTCCAAGTTAATTCTCTTGCAACATCGGCGATAGCTAGCAGTTCTGCTTCACATGTGGATAGTCCAACACATTTTTGTTTTCTACTTTTCCACGTAAGAAGTGAATTACCAATCATTATAACACAACCTGAAAATGATTTGCCTCCCTCAGCATTTCCCCAACTGGCATCTGCGCAACAATTTAAAAATCCATTTTCTCTGTCATAAAACAAAACTTTATTTTTTGTTGCGTTTAAATACTTCAAAACTCTTTTAGCTAATGTATAATGCCTTTTTTCCGGTCGTTTATTAAATTGTGATAAATAGCTAGTGACAAAAGCGAGATCTGGGCGAGTTCTATTAGCCAAATATAAAATCTCACCTATTATTTCCTGATATTCAGTCTGATTGACTAAATCATCCGTGGGATTAAAACATCTATCCTCACCTTTAGTTATTGGTGTATTAGCTTTCTTACAGTTTTCCAATCCATATTTATTTATCAGAGATTCAATGTAATGAGTTTGCGATAAACTAATACCATTTTCATTTTGTAGAACTTCTATACCTAAAAATTTGGAATTTTCTGTAGTTTCATTTAATTCAAAAGTTTTTCTAAGCTTAAGTATTATCTCTTCACATAATTTAGAATTATTTGAAAATATTGCCAAATCATCTACATAAATACAAATTGCGAAAAAATCAGTTTCATTACTTGTAATAAAAACACAATTGTCAGATGCAAGCTGGTTGAGGCCAATCCTTTTCAGTTCATTTTTAAGTTTAATATGCCAATTTCTACCAGATTGTGGTAAACCATATAAGCTACGCTTTAATTTACATACATTAATCTTACCAAATTGTTCTTCATAACCTGGTGGGATTTCCATGTAAACAGTTTCTTCAATATCGCCATACAAGTAAGCTGTCTTGACATCAAAAAATCTTACAGATAAATTTAATTTTGCAGCTAATGATATCAATAATCTAAATGATTCTATATTAACAACAGGCGAAAAAGACTCTGAATAGTCTTTATTTTTAATTAAATTAAAACCTGCCGCTACGAGTCTTGCTTTATAAATTTCCTCGTCATTAATTGTTTTAACTGAATAAATCCACTTACTTTTGATTATTTTTACATTTTTAGGTCTTTCAATTATTTCAAAGACATCATGCTTATTCATTGACTCTAATTCTTTTTGCATCGCGATTTTCCACTTATTATGTTTAATGCTATTCATTGCTTGCTCATAATTTTCAGGTATTGAATTATTTTCCTCCCGAGTAGAGTTACTTAAGGCCAAATTCGCCGTTGACTTATTTTTTATACGTTCGGAACGCCTTAATTTAGGTGATAACTCATGATTTGAGTTTTCCACTCTTTGATCGTTTGCGGTTTCATTTTGTAATGATTTTGTGTCATTAATTTCACTTTGATTATTTTCACGCGGGTTAATTTCTGTTTCTGCTTCTAAATTTGAAAAATTGAACTGACTCAGATTTTCAACATTCCATAAATAGGATTCCGAATTTTTCGTTATAAATTCGCTGCCTTTTAATTTTTCGTCAAATTTAACTGATCGTTCCTCAATCACTGTATTTTTTGCGATGTCATAAATCCTATATGCTATTCTATCTCTGGAATAACCGACAAAAATTCCGCGTTTCCCTGGAACATCAAATTTATTGCGAAATTGTTTAGGAATATGATAATAAGCTACACAGCCAAAAGTTTTTAAATAACTTATTTTGGGTTCTTTACCTGTCCATATTTCCATCGGAAGTTTATTTTTATATTTGCGCGGTGTAATATTCGATACATGAGTACTGCAGGATATGGCTTCCGCCCAAAATTTTTGAGGTAGTCTACTCTCATATAGTAAGGTTCTTGCGCGTTCTACTAAAACTCCTATAGCCCTCTCGGCTTTTCCGTTTGATTCTGGGTTGTACGGTACTGTTTTTTCATGAGATATGCCAAATTTCAGTAAGAATTTAGTCATTTCCTTATTCACAAATTCTAATCCATTATCGGTTCTTAAGCGTTTGATTTTTCGGCTTGTTAGGTTTTCATACCTTTCTTTAAAATTTTTAAACACATCAAATACTTCATACTTATGTTTTATAAAATAAGAAAAATACATACCAGAATAATCATCTACAAGCATTAAAAAATATTTAGAACCACCCAATGAATCAATATTTATAGGACCAGCTAAGTCAGCATGAATTAATTCCAAAACAGAATTACTTTGATCAATATTAATTTTGCAATGTTTTTTACGAGTTAATTTACTGATATTACATGATTCACAATTTAAAATTTCAGATTCTTTAACATTTATATCAATTATATCTTTCATTTTAGACATATATTGAGGATTCAAGTGACAAAGTCTTTTATGCCATAATTCATAATTTTCTACATTTTTAACAAAGTTACACTCTAATAATTCAGATGAATTATTATCAATACAAGGTTTCATTATAATTTCTAAACGATTATTTACTTTCTCAGCTTTTAAAACAATTTGACCAGTTTTGCTTAAAACCAAAACATAATTATCATATGATTGAATACTATAACCTCTTTCCATTAATTTAGTCATGGATAACAAATTACATCTTAAATCAGGTACATAAATCACATTATCAATAGTTAATGTATTTTCAATATTGTTTACAAATGTCTTAGCTTTAACTTTTCCTTCGCCAATAGATTTTAAAACAGAATTCTTACCTGCTAAGTTAATATGACCAACATCGGAATTAAAGTTTTCAAAAAATTTAAGGTCCTTGCACATATGTGAGCTGCTTCCAGAATCCAAAATCCAAATATCCTCACAAGTAGCGTCGGAATGTTCTGGGTCTGTCATAAGGGCAAAGTTCTGATTTTCGTTTTCAAATGCTGCGTTCGCGAATCTCATTTTTTGCTTGTTTTTGGTTTTGTCGTTAGGTAATGTTCTTATCACGTTGTCGGGTGCATTTCCACTCCTGTTTCCTGTTTTATTCCTGAAAAAACAATTTCTGGCTATGTGATTGGATTTGTTGCAGATCCAGCAAAGTTTTACGTTTCTATTACTGTTTTTAACATGGAAAGCTTCTCCTTTTCTGGATATGGAATTTGAGTTCATTTTTAAATGGGTATTCTCTTCTTCGCGTAAAATTTCTAATATTTCATCAATTTCTTTTTCTCTTTGCGTCTTCAATATTTCTCTTATTTTCCCGAATTTATGGTTAAGTCCACGAACTGTGTAGTAAACCAGTTCACGTTCTGAAATGTTCAAACCAAGTGCGCTACACTTCATAGAAAGTCCCCTTGCTCTGGCTATGTAGTCAGATACATTTTCGTTTTCTTGCATTTCTATATTCTTTAGCTCATTTCCAGCATCTATCTTCCGGTCTTCATTTTTTCCTGTGAAAACCCTTTTTATTTTTTCCCATAAATTTTTGGCATTGGTTTCTTCTGCAAATTGGAGACTCTGTTCATCTGAAAGTGATAGCAAAATATAGGCTACAGCGTCATCATTCTTTGTTTTCCAATCTTCTAGTAATTTTAAATCCTGTGGTCTATCTTCATAGATAACATCTATTAATCTTTTTAAAGTTAAAATTGCCTTGATTTTCATAGACCAGAGTAAATAATTTCCACTATTCAACAACGGAATGCTTTTCATGTTATCCATATTCTTCGCTATCGTTTAAACTTTCGCTTTAGGAAATATCACAGTTGCATTTTGAATTCATCGGCGACCGGATGTCGATGCGACTGGCTCTTCGAGGAGAAAAACAACAAGCTCTGCTGCCAAATGTTGTGTCTCACACGTTCAAGGACTACATTCCAACTGAGTTTTATTTACAGAAAATATACATTTACATACAAAAGGACAAATACAGACACTTAGCACCATCTGGTGTGAAAAGTTAAAAAACACTTTGTAGCATTTATATATATATACCAACAGTATTAACCAATTATAAAAAAGTATGCTATTTTCAGATAAGTTTTTGGGTCCCTTTTTTAATTTTTAAGTGCTGCTTTACCATAAAAGACCAAAATACCTTAAATTTTTTTTTTTAAATTGACTCCGAACGTAGGCATTCACCTAAACTCCAGTTGTGCTCCCATCTGCGATTTTCAAGGAAGTATACAGCATTAAAAAAATATGGTACATTCACACTTATAAATTCATCCTCTAAAATTATGCTTTCTGGCAAGACAACCTACAATGATTACCTCTGGTACAAACTATGTTAAAGTCCTAAAACTGTTCACAAAACACGTGCTCGGGGCATTTCTCTTACATAAAGAACAACAGAATCGAACAAGTAATTAATCTGTTGAAAGCCCGACCAACCTTTGTCTAAAATTCCGAACACCTTACTGCGCAAAGGCATTGAGTGCGATTGAGGGACTGCCACTCAATCGTGTGAGTCCCAGACGAAATCCACTTGGTCAATGTAAGAGGATTCTTTCTATGCACTTGACCCCTACAGCTTGTAATATAGACTCGTACGTAGTATTCAACAATAACCGTCGTTTCTAGTTGTACGAGCTGCGCCCATAAAGTAACCGGGCAAATTAAAAGATCAAATGAAAAAATATAAAAGTGAAAGAATAATCGCCTGGCTAGAAAGAGTGACATCTCAGCTCTTGTTAAAGCCAGTTTAAACTGGTTATTCAGTCGTTTGCATATCAAAACGCCGTAGTCATTTTCATTTACTGAGAAGGCATTGTACCAAAAAATTTGCTTCAGAATGGAACAACGTTGTAACATTAAATTTTGTTACAAATTAGGTAAATCTGCTACCGAAACTTTAGAGATGATTCGAACAGTATATAGTGATGCATCGTTATCAAGAACACGAGTGTATGAGTGGTACAACCACTTTAAATGTGGACGAAAAATGCTGAAGATGAACCAAAGACAGGGCCCTTCAACTTCAAAGAATGAGGAAAATGTGGAGAAAATTCGTTCTTTGGTAAAAGCTAATAACACTGAAGTGCCACTGAATTACGGATATCTAACTAGTAACGAGTTGGGCCTCCTCTGGCCTTGGTAACGGCTACCACACGACGAGGCATAGATTCAACAAGTTTCTGGAAACGTTCCACGGGAATGGCTTGCCAAATATTGGCTAAAGCTGTCCATAATTCAGTAAGGTTCTTTGGTGCTGTGTGATGGCCTTTCACGCCTTGTTCCAAAACATCCCAAAGATGCTCAATAGGATTTAAGTCTGGGCTTCTAGGTGGCCAATTCATGACAGAGAAGTCAGAGGAATGCTCATCCAACCAGCCAGTAGCCAACCGGGACTTGTGAGAGGTAAAGTTGTCTTACTGGAAAACTCCATTACCGTGCGGATAACAGAACAGCATAAACGGATGGAGGTGATCACCCAGCAACTCTACGTACCAAATTGCATTGAGGGAGGTTGGTACACGCACCAAAGATCCCAAACTGTGCCACGAAAAAACACCCCAGACCATGATTGAGCGATCGTGCCCTTGTGCAGTTCCAGCCAGGCATGCAGGATCCATGGCTTCATGAGCTTGACGCCATATTCTCAGCCTCCCGTCGGCGTTAAGTAGTCGGAATCGAGACTCATCACTCCATGCTACTCGTTTCCAGTCCTCTACACTCCAGTCTCTGTGCTCTCTTGCCCAGGCAAGACGTGCAGCCCGATGGCGAGTATAGAGCAATGGTACTTTCGTAGGTCGACGGCTCCCGAAACCCATACGGTGAAGCGAGCACAGTCCGTTTACTGACTGTACGACTGGCACCGTCATTAAACTGGGTGGTAATTTGAGCTAATGTTTGGCTTCGCTGGCTACGTACAATACGCCTGAGCCGTCTCTCACCACGCACTGTCAAGGCTAATTGTCCTTTGCAGTTTGCCCGATCGCTAGTTTTTTTTCCAGCATCCATGTATTCTTGGTATACTCTTGACACTGTCGACCTTGAAAATCCTAGCTGTCCGACGATTTCGGAAATTGAATGGCCCATGCGTCGCGCACCTACGATTTGTCCTCGATCGAAGGCGTCTAAATCAGGCAGTTTACCCATACTGGCAATTCCAACAACTAATTCAGAACAACCGCAGTACGCGCTATATATGCAGTTACCACAGCGCCCTCACTTGCGCATACATGATGCGCAGCGCTACACAATTTGTATAGGCTTTGCTATCCCTAATTCAGTGACACTTCAGTGTAGATGTGTATCAACTCAGCAAATTTCAGACATGCTTGGGATAAGCAAAGAAAGCTGTAGATTAATTTTAATTGAAAATCTGAAAATGAAAAACGTTTGTGCTCGATTTGTGCCTCGGATTTTGACAGAACAGCAAAAATAAGACAGTAAAGCTTGCTGTGAAGATTTGCTGACTACTGCACAGCAGGACAACAATTTCTTAAAGTGTATTACAGCAGGAGATGAGACCTGGTATCTACAATACGATCCAGAAACAAAAAGACAAAGTGCACAGTGGAAAGGACCGTCTTCTCCCATACAAAAAAAAAAGCACGGATGTCAAATTCACCACGAATTTGTTCCTGAAAATCAAACAATTAATCAATATTTTTACAAGAAGGTGCCTTTTTCGATTAAGAAACCGGATAAGGCGAGTTAGGTAGGAACTGTTTGATTCTGGGCAATGGTTTCTTTTACACGATAATGCTAGGCCCCATACAGCAATTTCTGTACAATAATATCTTGCTAAGCATTCAATTACAGTGATAAATCACACATCATATTCTCCCGACTCATCGCCAGCTGATTTTTTCCTTTTCCCGAAGCTTCAGATGGCCATGAAAGGACAGAGATTTGTAAACATCTCGGATATTACATCAAATGTTACGCGTATTTTGCGAACGGTTAGTTCCCACGCCTATAAACAGTGTTTCGATGACTTGAAGAAACGTTGGAAAAATCGTAAAGACTCCTTTGGCGATTATTTTGAAGCAGATAAATTTATTTGAATGTGAGTATTATTTTTCTTATTTATGAAAAAATGTGCGGTTTCTTTATGGGCGCACTTTGTATTATTCTCGTAAACTGATACACCATTTGTGAAGATTCAGAAAGAAGATCACAATTTTCTTGCAAATTTCTCAATTCAGACTTCCAATAGGGATGGATGAGGTCAAGGGTGGCGAACCTTTTCTCGACCACGTGCGCGCAATAAATAAATAAATGAAAATGAAAGCAATATTTCTTCAAGCGCTAACGTGCCAGTCGGTTTATTAATAGGAGAGACAAACTTTCAATAAAAGACTGTTATTAATCTTAAATTTATTCCGCTGCATTAACAGAACAAAATTTACCCATATGTAAAAACACCAGAAGTTGTTTGAAATAAGCAGTAGAAAATCTATATCAATTATTTATTGATAGAATTTTTATTAGTAAATATCAGATGTCAAATATTTTATAGCGGGCTCACATTCAGTCACTTGGATAAAAACGATTACCGAACTCGATAGATCAGCACATTTATTTCTCAAATTCTGACTTGGCTCATTTCCCGAAGTGAAGATTCGCATTCTGACAGAAAAAAAATTTCAGTACAGCGGTAGGTTGGTTTTGTAAGCAAATCAAATATCCAGGTTTGAATCCTAAGAACACACAATTTAATTTTCGACACTAAAAAGACATTGCAGTTTTTAATTAGAAAAATATAGAGTACAGTCCATTTCCGAAGGAACACAATGAGAACAGGTTGAATAAAAATTAAAGAAAGATTTTTCTACCAGAATTTTATATATTCAAAAGAACTTCCCTTTGTTATCTTAAAATGCATTTACTACTCTGTCAATTGGTCAGTAATTCTTAACGTTGGTTGAACGTCATAATACTAAAATATATCATTGAGCACATTAAGTAACAAATTATACAAATTATTTCCTATATAATTTAGCTCTCGTTCAACACGAGCAATGAATATTTTTTTATGATATCTGTACACATAATACGGTGCATTTTCAAATCAAACATAGTTTTGCTACATTATTTTTAAGAATTCAACAAGATGGTGAAAAGGAATAAAAAACCTAAATACACTGTAATACGCTGTTCTGTTTTTGATGGCCGAACATTCGCCTTCTTTAGGAACCGACTAACAAATAGGATATATTGAGAATAATGGTAGTAAAAAGGAACACAAAGAGGCTGTTGCCATTCTACAACAGAAAAAATGAATGAAGGTAAAATAAATAGTAACGGTAAGAGCAATAAAATAAATAAATAAATAAAATAAAATGAAAAAAAAATTACACAATATTTTTTAAGCCGAAGGAATATATGGAGCGGAACTGGTATCCTTAACCAAACTGTCATTGCAAAAAGTTTACAAAGCAGTTTACAAAAATTCTTCTCACAAATCGAAGGACGAGTGCAGAGAATGCACGCCTCTGAAAAACTAAACTTATAGCCCGAATTCAAGAAATCCAGGCAACAAAGGACATGAAAATTTCTAATTTTTTTTTAATAATAATAGTTCTTATGCTCTTTGAGGCGAAACTTAAGAGTCCTTCTACTTTAGATATTGCTATTGGGGCTTTCACAAGGAATGAAATAGCAGTTAAACGGAGTACATTCAAATTAAATACAACGGTCAACGTATGCAATTTATGCCAAAAAATAAATATATATATTTACAATAAATGCGATGATCAATGTATACAATTGATGTAAAATATATATCTATCTATATATATATATTTATAAAAAAATCGTAAGGGATATGCATTTTTTTGGATAATATCCAATCGTCTGCTGCATTAGAGAGAGAAAAAAATATTTTTTTTTGTGTATTTAGTTGTTACGCACGTGACGATAAATTTATTGAAAGTACCAGAAAAAGAAATCCCATGATCAGCATTTAATAAATTAAATTCTAAAAATTAAGCTTTAAAAATTCACCAAAAATCAGGAAATGGAGGTAAAAATTCGAAAAAGATTTCATTTTGAAGGAATTTTTATGATCTTTCTCGTGATATAAATTTTATAACCCTCAATGTATTATTTTAAATGCAAACGTAAAAAAAGTTTTAAAAACAGCTTAAAAATTTAATTTAAAAAAATCTAAGAAGAATTTTTGAAAAATCTTTCTTAGTGCACCCCTACACTATTAGAAGAATCGCCATGCAAAATTTCAGCCCTTTAGGTCCAGTGGTTTGGTCTGTGCGTTGTATGTCAGTCAGTCAGTGAATGAATGAGTCAGTTACGGAACTGTTTTATATATATAGATAGATGAAAACATCCAGAAAAAGGTAGCTTTCATTCCACCCCCAGGATCAGTCATAGCCCATTTTTGCAGCACTCTTGCAGCTACTCTTTTCGAATTTTATTTTTCTGGGTTTGCTAAATTTCTGGCATTGTGAAGGCTTGTACATTTAAAATACAATGAAGAAAAATTCAGTGCACTCCTCTTTAAAAGGAACACAGATTGTTCAGGTTATGCAACGGTGCACCACTATCAGCGTAGCAGCGAGATTTAGATCATTGGCACTAAAAATCCTTCGTGTTTGACTTAGGCTCTAAATTTTACAATTCCTCTAAAAATAATTAACTTCCATCAAAGACATTTAGATTTTATATTCACCACCTAAAACAATTAAATGATGTCACATCTAGACGAATCAAACACATTCAGGTCAGGACGAAAAACAATTAAATTGCCAACTCTTGGTTCACCTAATTAATTTTTAACCGGATGTTAAAAAGTTCGTGATAGAGCATTCATCTGACCTTTTGTACTTCCCACTCTTAAAAAAATGAATATGGTTCTGCTGTTGATATCCTCCTAACCTTTAATTTGGGAATATCTCAGGTGCAGTTAAAAAATGTAAACGTAAAATATACTGAATGTTCAGTGAGTGAACAGTACGCCTCGGGTTACTACGGATGAATTGAACTCAAATAAATTTTCTGAATATGACTCATACAACGGAAGAACATTATAATCTGTTTGCCCCACAACAATTTCACACCCCTTCGAAATGACGAAGAGCATTGAGTAGAATTGATTGTTAGAGGACTGTTCTAGAAAGTGTTGCGCATACTTCACATCAAGTAAAGGAACGAATGCAAGCGGAAAGGAATGAGCCGAACCTTTTTTTTTAGAGGATAGGTTTTGTTTATACCTTCTTATATTACTGCTGCACAGCATGACAATAAAGTAATATCTGCATTCGCAGTACCCATGAAATTGAATTGGTAGATAAAACTGGGAAATAATCAAATACTGAAGCTAACAAAGTACAGGGTGGTCATAAAAAAAAACTTTGCCGATATATGGACCTCTAGCAGCCGTTCCGTTCAATCGATCGAGATGAGATTTCAGATGTAGTTATTCAGAGGTATGAGCTCGGGATTCTGTGAACGGCAACCAAGTGGAGCTCACGGTTACGGTTAAAGGTACAGAAATTCGAAATTTCCGAATGGCAACGCCCACTTTTTCCCGTCGTAAAATGCTCAGAGCATGCGAAAACCCTAATGAGCGTTGGAACGGTATAAATTTTAACCAAAACAGGTATTAATTTCTTGTTTCCATTTCTTTTTACAGACCCAGTCTTAAAACTTATTTGACGCACTGTGTATATATATTTATTATTTTTGGCATTAATTGCATACATTGACCATTGTATTTAATTTTAATGTACTCCGTAGCGAAGTGCGGGTTTTCAGCTAGTATATCGCTAGTATTTCAGCTAGTAGTCGGAAAGTTAGTTAAAAATCGATTGCAAGATTTGTACTGGACAAACAAGAAAGCAAGTTAATAAAAACGTGGTAAAAAGGACCACATTTAGAGTAAATAAAAGGTTCTTTTCCATCACGAGAATGCTTCGACGCATTCATCTGTGGTTGCGGCGTCAAAACAGTTAGAATTGCGCCACAAAATTGTTCCCCACCTTCCGTATTCACTAGAGTTCACACCCACGGACTCCTAATTATTGCGAAATATGCAAAATTTATTTCTCCATGGCAAAATTTTGCATGAATTTCCGAAGTGATGAGTAAAACAAACGCCTATTATGCAGTGATGGACAAGTCTTGCTTTATGCAGGGGTAAAAAAGCTTGAAAATCGTTGGACCAAATCTATCGACCTTGAGTCAGGATTAAGTAGAAAAATAAATGAAAACTTTAAAAAAAAAAACCCGTCGTTTTCAGTATTTTTGCAAAGAATTTATCAAACGTCTCTCTCGTAGCGTTTAGAGAGAAACAGAACTATCAATAGCAGCCGATAACCGATCAGCGACCCAAACGATTTGGCATTTTGCATTTCGTAACGAACGTGGTTTTTTCGTTCAGTTAACTCCACATTTCATTTTACTCTCTATCACTCACGCATGCTGCTGCTCTCGTTTGTGAAACAACCAGAGCTAAATGATTCAAAACGTCTGACCAAAAACGAACGGATTAGAGCGAACCTTGCGAAACAAACCGACTAATGAACCGCGAAAAAAAGGCTAAAAGATCGAATTTCGACTAGTGATTTGAATTGTGCGCCGATTTAGTAACATCTCGCAAGTGTGACCATTTTTGGTAGGTCGTTTTGGGGGTGACTAGTGGACCTTGAAACATTAGTGGTTCGGGTTTTCGAAAGCTCTTAGCTGTATCAAATCCCCCTAAAAATAGGTGGAAAATAAGTTCTTGGGTGCTGTTATAGCTGTTAAATGGGATTGACTTAGTTTTTTTTTTCAAAAACATGGGTGTTTACTTTAGGATCTCCATAAGGCTACATGTTTTGAGAGTTCTTTAACGTAATGGGGATCCTTTATTATCGCTGTTTAATGAGTACTGGCTCGTTTATTAAATTTATTTGCTTCAAAATTCTGGAAGCAATAGAGATATAGCTCGACTTACTTTTTAATACTCGAGATAGTATTGGAAGTCAGTGTATACCTAAGATATTTTCAGGTTAACTGTACGCCCATCACGGCTTATAATATTGCACCCTCCCTATATTTGGTTTTTCAAATAATTGTTGTTGTCTGTCAATGAAGATTTTCTTACTTTAACCGCGAGAATCATTGGTTGCTTTCAACGGGAGCACCGTATAGGTGAACCAACACCACCTCCTCCTGCCACCCTCTGGGGAAATTATACCTTTTCCCACTCTCTCTGACCTCATAGGACTTTCTTGTCTATGGGATTCGAACTGAGCACCCCTTGTCCTAAACCCAAAGAGCTACCACTAGGCTACCTCAAGTCTTTTAACGTAGGATTACGTTCCTCCATAACGGTCCCCCGGAAAGCAAAATTTCAGACGCTAAAACCGTCCGTCGTCGCGAATTATAATTTTGGCAGAGCGCCAAACCCAGTCTGTATCGCTTGGGCAATCAGTAAACAGTTAAACAGGAAAGAACCAAAATGCGTCAAAATTTTGGCTGACTGACTGACTGACTGACACACACACACACACACACACACACACACACACACATATATATATACATACGTACATACATAGAGATACATTTATAGATACATCATACATATGTACATACAAAAGAGGTAAACGACGATAAGTAATCCTACGCTAAAAAAATGCGGTAGTTTCGTTAGAAGAGACTACCTGATTATTTTTTTTTCAAAATAATTTACCTTACCCCATTATTTATCTCCTTTTACTTTTACAGTTTAGATTCCAGCACCTTTTAAAGCTATATTAGTAAAAATACAATGTAGTTCGTTACGGAAATTATTAGTGTTATGCATTTAAGAAACACTTGAAAAAAAAGTGGTAAGCAAGAGTAAGAAAACGTGTCTTAAAATTTTTTTGCACAACAAAATTAATGACGTTTACTGGGTTTATTCATATAACATACGAATGGGGTGTCAATTTCTGTTAATTTCGTCCTTACTGGTTATAACTGATAACGACTTTTAGCAAAATGTTATAAATTAATCTCTACATATTCCATCATAAATTGAAACTCTTACAAGAAAGGCAATCTGCAACGCTAAATTTCGTTCTTTGGTATAAAAATCACTCATCGGAAGCTTTTGACTCGACTAGCTCATCAGTAAGTCCGTCTCCTTATACCATACTAGCTGAAAACCCGTACTTCGCCACGGAATACATTCAAATTAAATACCACGGTCAATGTATGCAATTAATGCCAATATATATATATATATATATATATATATATATATATATATATATATATATATATATATATATATATACTAAATACGATGATCAATGTATACAATTGATGTAAAAAAACCAAAAAAATATATTTATAAAAAATCGTAAGAGATAATTTTATAGACAAAATAATGTAGAAGAAAATATTCAAATTGAATGTAATAGGAAATATTAAAGAATATAGTACAGTTAATATAATACAGGGAGGAACATAATATCTGAGGAACATAATATTTGAGGAACATAATATCTTTTACTGTATTTTAATATTTTTTTTTGGATGATGTCCAATCGTCTGCCGCATTAGCAAGAATTTTTTTTAATCTATTTAGTTGTTATGCACGTGACGATAAAATTATTTATTGTACCAGAAAAAGAAATCACGTGATCAGCATTTAATAAATTAAATTCTAAAAATGAATCTTTAAAAATTCACCAAAAATCAGAAAATGGAGGTAAATATTCGAAAAAGATCTCATTTTAAAAGAATTGTTACGATCTTTCTCGTGATATAAATTTTATAACCCCCAAATCATTATTTTAAAAGCAAACTTAAAAAAAGTTAGCTTAAAAATTTTATTTTTAAAAATCTAAAAGAATTTTTCAAAAATCTTTCTTAGTGCACCCCTACACGATGAGAAGAGTCGCCATGCAAAATTTCAGCTCTTTAGGTCCAGCGGTTTGGTCTGTGCGTTGTATGTCAGTGAGTCAGTCAGTTACGGAACTGTTTTATATATATAGATGGGTTATTTCCAAAACTGATACTTCTCTTCTCTCACGATTTCTGTTATTCGCATAAAGCAGTGTGTATAGTAAAAACCTTCCTATAAATATCCTTTTTTACTTATGGTCATATGTAAAATATTTTGGTCCCATTTGAGGGGTAGACCGATTCTGGCTAGGGTACTGGTTTTCTACTGCAGGTTCGAGTCCCGTGGTAGGTACTGATTTTTAAATTACAGGAGAACACAGCAATTTATTTTTTGTTAAATACCGTCTGTTTGGCCTTTCATGTAGAAATTATTATTTAGGAGGTTTATAGTAAAGTGTCTTGTTTATGTTTGTATGTTTCTAAATACAGGGTGTCCGCGCTATCCAAAAGTCATGACTTATTTTTACGGAACTACCCATTAGAATTAAAAAATATATATATTTAAATAGAAAGAACATCTCACCAAGTTTTAATATCAATCATAGATTTCGATGTGTGCACCTTTTTTAGCACGACTAACGTCTAAATGGTAATCCAGTTCTCTCCAAGTGTTTCGAGGCATATCAGGCGAGCACTGGATTACCATTTAGACGTTTGTCGTGCTACAAAAGGTGCACACGTCGAAATATATGATACTATGAAAAGAAAAGATAAAACCTTTGTGCTCGAGGAATAAACAGGAAATCCAAAGTAAATAAAGCACAAATAGCAGTAATATGCAATTATTTTGCATACGGCCGTTTCGAAGCTACAAAGGAGCTTCTTCATCAGTGCAACGAACTTAGTGGCAGCTCAAAAAAGCCGAAGACTAAGTCAAGGCTAAGCCATGGCTTAGAGACTAAGCCTAGAGACTAAGTCTCTAAGCCTAAGCTTAGAGACTAAGTTACTAAGCTTAGAGACTACTACGCTTAGAGTCTCTACTAAGCTTAGAGACTAAGCCAAGGCTAAGCCATGGCTTAGTCTTCGGCTTTTTGAGCTGCCACTAAGTTCGTTGCACTGATGAAGAAGCTCCTTTGTAGCTTCGAAACGGCAAGCCTTGGCTTAGTCTTCGGCTTTTTGAGCTGCCACTAAGTTCGTTGCACTGATGAAGAAGCTCCTTTGTAGCTTCGAAACGGCCGTATGCAAAATAATTGCATCTTACTGCTATTTGTGCTTTATTTACGTTAGATTTCCTGTTTATATGATACTATGATCGAAGTCTATGATTGATATTAAAACTTGGTGAGAAATTATTTCTATTTAAATAACTCTTTTAATTCTAATGGGTAGTTCCTTAAAAATAAGTCATGACTCTTGGATACCTTTATCCCGGACTTTCAAAATTTGTCCCTTTAACCCGGCTTATTGTTTTTTGGCCGGCTAATTGTTTGTCCGGCAAATTTGTACCTTTATACCTTTTAACCCGGTATTTCAAAATTTGTAGATAATTAGTTGTTTTTCTCTTATTCTGAGATCTTAGCACTCTAAAAATATGTATTGATGGCATGGGTCAATCCATTTGCCGTCTTTGAAGTACAGGTATCATCATGAAGTACAGGTGTCATGATATACTTTGAAGTACAGGTATCATGATGGTGAAGTACAGGTATCACAAGGGAGTAATGATATTTTTAAAATGATATTTTTGAGGGAGACTTATTTTTAAGGAACTAACCATTAGAATTTAAAAAATTATTTAAATAGAAATAACTTCTCACCAAGTTTTAATATCAATCATAGACTTCGATCACAGTATCATAGATTTCGATGTGTGCAACTTTTGTAGCACGGCAATCATCTGTGTGCGCGAAAATTTCTTTTGTCAAGTCTGATGATCACAGAGAAAGTTTAAAAAAAAAAGCTTATGCTAGAGTTCCGTATTTATATAGCTATCGAAGCTTCAAACTCTGACATAAAAATCAGGAATTCGTCGTTTTGAAGTGTCTGTATTCTATAGCTGCGACGTAAAAATCTGTTAACAGTCCTTTTCGCTATTTATTTAAAAGATCGGAAGCAGGAAATTCTGAAATATTGAGTTCAACGTTCAGTTTTGTTAGAATTGGGTTGTTTTATTTCTTTATTCGCCTTAAAATTTGTATTTTGTGAGATACAAAAATTATGAGTTGCTAACCTTAGTTCGAAGTCTAATGTCTAAAATGTATGACATATACTTTTATATATTTACTAGCTGAAGTACCCGGAGTTGCCCGATTTTCAAAAAATAATATGCCTATGTTTTAATCTGAACTATCATCTATATCTATACAAAATTTCAGCTCAATTGAAGCAATACTTTTTCACTTATAAAGGAACAAACATAGCCCTATTCGAAATAATCAATAAATTTCACAGTTTCAATGAAACACGCTGACTTTTGAATAAAGTTCAATAATTCAATTTCGATTTACACAAAATGTGCATAAAATTGTACATAAATTCAAAAACATAAAATTTATAAGTTAAATAAAGTTCTGTAGTATTATACCAATAAATTTCCAGTTGATAGCCAATAAATTGTAAATCTTTTTTCACCTTAAATGTCCCATAAAAAGCGTAGTTCTAAATTCAATTTTCTTCAATAAAACCTTAAATGTTCAAAAATCCTTTTTGTAGTTATCAATACCTCCTCCACTTGAATCTTTAAAATATTAAATGTTTTACTGATAATATATGAAAATGCAGTTTGATGTGTTCCTATGGTTACTTGACTATGGTTGAGAAAGGCGAAGTTGTAAAGGTGAAGCATCAGATCAACATTTAGGCCCCTAACTTTCTTTCTACTGATCAGATATTCATAATATATGGCCTATGTCCATCTGGAATAATGTACCTTTCAAATACTGAAAGAATTTTTCAAATAGGTGCATTGGTTCCGGAGATTTCCCTCCACATACGAAATCCACTCTCTCTCTTTATATATTAGTATAGAATAGATGTGTCGCTATGGTTACTTGACTATGGTTGACAAAAGGAAAGTTGTAAAGCTGAAGCATCAGCTCAACATTTAGGCCCCTAACTTTCTTTCTACTGATCAGACATACATAATATATAGCCTATGTTCATCTGGAATAATGTACCTTTCAAATAGTGAAAGAATTTTTCAAATAGGTGCAGTGGTTCGGGAGATTACCCTCCACATACAAAATCCACTCTCTCTCTTTATATATTAGTATAGATTTAAAATTTATAATCAGCAGATTTACGATCTTTTCAAACTACGGTGGGGTAGATACGACTTGAAGTTTATACTCTTTACTCGTTGCAAGGGTTGGTACTCAATGTATGCAAAGCAACGGTAATGCATTCACGTACAATGCTTTCTTCCCATATCGTAAGTAGTAATTAAGAAAGTGTTTTGTTCAGATGTGCGTATCGTACTTCTCTTCAAGGATAAGCCAAAGAGTTCACGTTTATTTCGAGTAAAATATGTTTTCTTCTACACGCTTCATAGATGAAAGAGGTTTCGCTCTTCACATGAACGTCTCGAGGGCAAAGTTTTTGAAGCAATCTGTTTTGGTGTTTTCCATTCTGCCCTTCCCATAAATAGCTTTTAATCCAACTTAGCTCGTTTGATGAAATATAGCGCATGCAGAATTGCAGAAGGACGTGACATCGTTTTAAATGCCAATAGAGAAATCACACAGTTTTTCATTTTACAGAAAATACGACTTAAATATTATAGAAAAGAGCCCCTAGCGTCAATTTATATATAAAAAAATGTAACTTCCAAGCTGTTTTTCTTTCAGGTAACTTGGCTGTACTAACATTGATCATATAACTTGTAAACAATGAAATCTACTAACTACTTATTTGGTGTGTTTTAATGTTTAGGTTATTAGTGTTGTAAAATCTTCAGTCGGTTATCTTAACCGGTAAATATTGGAAGTGAATTTTCTAATACTGTAGGGTATGAATAATGGCCTCGTGCTTAGTAATGATCTAAAGCAAGATTAAAACATGTCGCTGGGCATGCGCAGAAATAAATTAATGTGTTTATGCGGCCTCGTGCTTAGTGAGTATATAAAGCCAGATTTAAACCTGTTACTGAGCATGCGCACAAAGCAATATTTAAATGCAAATTACCGTCAATTAATAATATAAATTGCGGTTACAAAAACCAAATTTGACACATATATAGATTAAAAGCTTTCGCTTAAGACCAAAATAAAGTAAATGGATGTAGTAGTTTTATCTGATGGATTGTCCAAAGAATCGGCTTAGCAACTTAAATATATAAATAGTAATTGGTATTTGGACTCGAGGTAGCCTGGTGGTAGCACGTTGGGCTTTGAACTGGAGGTGCTCGGTTCGAATCCCGACGAATGCCATTACATACCTTCGTGTGTAGGCCGGATAGAGGCACATTAAATCCGTAGACCCAAAGTCCTATGAAGTCAGAGAGAGGGCACGAGCCCCCCTGATGTCGCCCCTGGGGAGTGCGGTCCAAATTGAGGCGGCACCTGGAGGTGATGTTGATTCACCTATACGATGCCCCCGTTGAAAGCAACCACGATTCTCGCAGATGTCTTCATTGACAAGTTCCCTTTAATGGAAAACAGAAATAGTGATAACTGGTAATTATACCCTTGGCTGTAATTACAGTATTGTAAAAATTGATGTATGCAACACTGTACTGCTAGGTAAGCTGTTATACCGTTCGTATCTGAGAGGGAGGGGCATGGAGGTGGGCTTTGTTACTCGTGCATGTATATGCGTACTAGCTGAAATCCCGCACTTTGCTACGGAGTACATTCAAATTAAATACAACGGTCAATGTATGCAATTAATGTCCCCCAAAAATACATGTATATATATATATATATAATAAATACGACGATCAATGTATACAATTGATGCAATATATATATATATATATATATATATATATATATATATATATATATATATATATATATATATATATATATATATATATATTTATAAAAAAATCGTAAGGGATATTTTTATAGACAAAATAATGTAGAAGAAAATATTCAAATTGCATCTAATAGGACATACTAAAGAATATAGTACAATTAATATAGCACAGTTTGAGGAACATATCTTTTACTGTTTTTTAATATTTTTTTTTTGATAATATCCAATCGTCTGCCGCATTAGCAAGAAAATTTTTTTTTTGTCTATTTCGTTCTTATGCACGTGACGATAAATTAATTTAAAGTACCAGAAAAAGAAATCACGTGATCAGCATTTAATAAATAAATTCGTGATCAGCATTTAAAAAATAAAATCAGAAAATGGAGGTAAAGATTCGAAAAAGATTTCATTTTAAAGGAATTTTTATGATCTTTCTCGTGATATAAATTTTATAACCCCCAAATTGTTATTTCAAATGCAAACTTAAAAAAAAGTTACTAAAAAAGATTAAAAATTTAATTTAAAAAAATTTGAGAAGAATTTTTCAACAATCTTTGTTAGTGCACCCCTACACTATAAGAAGAATCGCCATGCAAAATTTCAGCCCTTTAGGTCCAGCGGTTTGGTCTGTGCGTTGTATGTCAGTGAGTCAGTCAGTCAGTTACGGAACTGTTTTATATAGAGAGATGAGTAAGTAAACAACTAAACGAAAACCACATAACTGACGATTGAAAGATTAGATATATATATTTTTTATCATTTTTTCAGTAGCAACTACAAATAATTGCTATATATTTATTCTCTAAAGCAGAGTTTCCCATAGTGTGTTCCACGGAACGCTGGAGTTCCGCCCAAAATTTCAGGGGTTCGCGAACATTCTGACGGCCAAGCCATAATTTATCTTATTAGCCTCATATTTTTGAATTTATAAAACACTATTATTTGTTTTTATGAACAATTTTTAATGATTTTTTGTTTAATTTAATAAAATCTAAGCATTAAAACAATACTTGTTTGATTTAATATCACATTAAATTTAGGGGAGAAAGAAGTCTATTGTTCAAAAAATGTAGAGGATTCCGTACACTTTGAAACATGTTCTGAGGGTTCCGCGATCAAAAAAGTTTTGGAAACATTGATCTAAAGTACATAAAGCTGGGTTTGGACAGAACTGAATCCAAACTTTCGGGAAGCGTTATTAAGTCCGATTAATGCGTTTATTCCCCGTATTTATACACAATTATTGAAAAGTTTAATAGCCTTAGACTAGTAAAAGAGAAATGAAAGAGATACATTTCTCGCTCTCAAAAGGTATGCAGAAATTTTCGGGAACTGATTCAGTACTGATTCAGTAATCTATACACATAAAACAGTTCCGTAACTGACTGACTGACATATAACGCACAGACAAACCGCTGGACCTAAAAGGCTGAAATTTTGCATGCCGATACTTTTTATAGTGTAGGGGTGCACTAAAAGAAATTTTTGAAAAATTCTTCTTAGATTTTTTAAAATTTTAAGCTGTTTTTGTAACATTCTTTAAAGTTTTCATTTAAAATAATTATCCGGGGGCTATGACATTTATATCATGAGAAAAATCATAAACATTCCTTTAAAATAAAATCTTTTTTGAATCTTTACCTTCATTTTCTGATTTTTGGTGAATTTTTAAAGATTAATTTTTAGAATTTAATTTATTAAATGCTGATCACGTGGTTTCTTTTCTTTTTGTGATACTTTAAACTAATTTTGCATGTATATAAAGGAAATAGACAAATATATATATATTTTCTTGCTAATGCTGCAGACAATTGGACATCCAAAAAATATCCCAAAAAATATTAAAATAAAGTAAAAGAAATGTTCCTCAAACTGTACTATATTCTTTAGTATGTTCTATTAGATTTAATTTGAATATTTTCTTCTACATAATTTTGTCTATAAAAATATCCGGTACAATTTTTTTACACCAATTGCCTATATTAATCGTTATCTATTTATATAAAACAGTTCCGTAACTGACCGACTGACTGACATATAATGCACATACCAAACCGTTGGACCTAAAGGGCTGAAATTTTGTATGGCGATTCTTCTGATAGTGTAGGGGTGCACTAAGAAATATTTTTGAAGAATTCTTCTTAGATTTTTTTAAAATAAAATTTTTTAAGCTGTTTTATTAACTTTTTTTAAGTTTGCATTTAAAACAAAAATTTGAGAGTTACAAAATTTATATCACGAGAAAGATCCTAAACATTCCTTTAAAATGAAATCTTTTAAGAATATTTACCTCCATTTTCTGATTTTTGGTGAATTTTTAAAGATTAAATTTTAGAATTTAATTTATTAAATGCTGATCACGTGATTTCTTTTTCTGGTACTTTAAATAAATTTATCATCACGTCCATAACAATGAAATATACAAAAAAATAGTTTTTTTTTTATGCTAATGCGGTAGATGATTGGACATTATCCAAAAAAATATTAAAATACAGTAAAAGATATATTCCTCAAACTGTACTATATTAACTGTACTATATATTCTTTAGTATGTCCTATTAGATTTAATTTGACTATTTTCTTCTACATTTTGTCGTCTATAAAAATATCCCTTACGAATTTTATATAAATATTTATATATATATATATTTTTATATCAATTGTATACATTGATTGTCGTATTTATTATACATTATATATATATATATATATATATATATATATATATATATATATATATATATATATATATATATATATAGGCATTAATTGCATATATTGAGCGTTGTATTTAATTTGAATGTACTCCGTAGCGAAGTACGGGTATTCAGCTAGTACCATATACTTGTAAAAGCAGGTCTCTCTTATTCAGCATTATCGAGGCAGATAGAAGCATTTACTTCCCATATTTCCCCGCAAATGATTGTAAAAGTTTTTCCCCTATAAGCATTTATCAGTTTAAAAAAAAGTGATCAAAATTCCCATTTTCATAGGTATTTAGGAATATTCATGAACGATGGTCGGAAGATTCAGAACTAATTCAGCAATATCAAATTCTGATAAATGAGTTTCTTTCTCGTAAAGTTTTATCAATATTAATAAAAGCAGCTATTTCCATGTTTCTTCGCAATTATTGGAAATGGTTTTCGTAAGAAATTAATCAATGAATCATTATTAGAGGGTACAAAGTTTTCATTTCCAAAAGATATTTAGGAATTTTCATTAACGGTGGATTCGGAACCTCTCATTTAGTGTTATCAAATGCTGACAAAACGCTCCCAGTTCCCGTTTCTTCGCAATTATGGAAAAAATATTTCAGGTAGTCTCTTCTAGCGAAACTACCACGGGTTATTAACGTAGGATTAATTATCGTTGCTTGCCTCTTTTGTATGTGTATATGTATGTATGTGTTATGTACGTAGGTAGGCTGAAAAGTAATGCACACATGCTTGTAGAGCGCGAACGAAATGACCATCAAAACAGCGTCAAGTGGTATTTGGAAGTTCCATCCCTCCTCAATACGCATGCGCAGGTTTGAAATCGTTGTGTGCATCCTGTGTATTTTGAAAAGCGGTAGTATGGAGACGTGTTCTAGTGCTATGTCAACGGCGAGTTATACAGAGCGCTGTTATCGAATTATTAACAGCTTAAAAAGTGAGTCCTACTGAGATTCATCGTCGTTTAAAGGCTGTTTAAGGTGACAATGCTGTTGATAGGGGTACTGTAAATCGATGGGTAATAAAATT
Source organism: Dolomedes plantarius (assembly GCA_907164885.2). Lineage (NCBI taxonomy): Eukaryota > Metazoa > Arthropoda > Arachnida > Araneae > Dolomedidae > Dolomedes > Dolomedes plantarius. The sequence goes on from OU015499.1 coordinate 81,318,456, forward strand.
TCGTGGTTTAGAGCCTGGAAAAGCCATAATTGTTGATGAAACACGCAGCGGACGTCCGATCACTGCCACAGACGATGAACATCGCAAATTCGTCGACGATTTGATTCAAAATGACCGGCGAATCACTCAAAAGCGTATCGCAAACCATAATGGAGTATCCAAGGAATGTGTCTGCTTCATTATAGAACGATTGGAATACCGTAAAATCTGTGCTCGACGGGTACCACGCCGTCTCACAGGCGAGAACAGCGTCGGACTGGAGAGGCTCTGCGAAACCTGAAGTTTGAACCGATTCCACACCCTCCTTATTCCCCCGATCTTGCAATTTTTATTTTTTCCCTCTACTCAAGAGAGACCTAAAGGGTAATCATTACACCTCGGACGATGTGGTGAAGGCAGCTGTCAAGTCGTGGATTCGAGAAAAGTCGGAAGAATTTTTCAGTGACGGAATGAGAAAACTTGTTACACGTTGGGAGAAATGTGTTAGCCTTAACGGTGACTATGTTGAAAACTAAATATATGATTTTGAAGCTTAAGAATTGTACTTTAATGTTCTTTTTGCCCGATCTCGCTATTTCTTTTTGTTCGCGCTCTACAAGCATGTGTGCATTACTTTTCAGCCTACCGTCGTATATATGTATCTATATATATGTACGTATGTATATATACATATATGTATGACATCATGTCTTGTAGAAGCATCTGGAAAAGAGTTCGTTATTGGGACGCAGTAAATAGGCGAATTATTTAAATATAGTTTTATTGTTGTTCATATGCAGTTCCCCATAGGGAGGGAGCTAGACCGAGTGACATATAAAATGTAACTAACAATATCAGAAAAAAGGTCCGGCTTTCAGCCGTGTTCACATTTTTATATCGGGAAAATCCAGAAGAGGTGATTCAAAGGTTATGACGTTATGTTACGTCATGGGCTAGGGCGTGTCCAATGATTCTTATCGGGTCAGTCTCCCTAGGCAGGGCTTGTCCTAAGTCTGAAAGGATCCTTCTATGTCTATAGGGGAACCAAGGGATTAAGAACCGCAATATTTATGAGATATTACATGATCTTTAGAAATAGTATAAGTTATGTTTTACAGGGACATGGAGAAGTCAGATTATTAATATAAAAATTATTTTTATATTACATGTATTTAAAAATTTTAACACATTTTGGTACTTTTCTGTTTAACTGTTTACTGCTTGTCGAAACTTGTCGAAGGTTTTAGCGTCTGAAATTTTGCTTTCCGAAGGACCGTTATGGTGGAACGTAATCATACGTTAAAAAAAATAATCCTTAAGCAATTTTCACTTTAACTGAGAATGCAAGGACAAAAATTTTCCATTTTCGAAAGATGTTAAGAAATTTTTCTCTATACTTCTCAATAGGTGTTATTAAGGCGACAATGGATCTTCAGATTGACAAAAATATGTCCCCAAAATGATTTTTTTTCTTTCTTTCAGAAAATGACTCTGCAACTCAACAGCTTTAAATTGAAAAAAAATTTGTTGATCCGATCATTATTAATCCAGTTATAAGCATTTTTTTCAAACGTAAACAATGGAAATGTTAGTCAAATTAAAACTTTAAATGCCATTTTCTCAAAACAACTTTTCATGTCGCTTCGGTAAATTCAAAATGTTCCATGCGTCATAATTTTTCTTGAATTTTCATAAAGTTTCATAAAATGATTATTTATATATGTTAGAATAAAATTTAGTAATCAATTCATTATACAATTTTAAAACAACTTAAAACTTTTACAATTTTTGATAAAATTTTGCATAAAAGACCTATTTTTATCGATTTCTTTTCTAGCTTTTATAAATATGACTGTAAATCAAATATTGCTACTAACTTTTATCATAAGTATATAAAGCTAGCTTCAGAGAGAAAATTATTAAATAGAGTAATTTTTAAATAGAGTAATTAACAAACTGATTTTAATTAATATCTTAATTACATTCTGATTTTTTTTATTTAGAATTTCCATTTCTAAACAACACTATATAAGTATACAAAATTCATAGCAATTAGTTAAAAAATTTAAAAAAAAGTTTTTCATGGTCCATTGTCACCGAAATACCAATAAAAGCGTTTATTTACCATACTCCTTCCCATTTAGTACAAGAGAATGTTTTTACGTAAGAAATTATCAGTAAAATAGAAATAGAGGGAACCAAAGTTTTCATTTTCAAAACATACTCAAGAATTTTCATGAGTGATTATGAGCGATGATGGAATCAGTAAATCTCATACAATGTTATTAATACCGATAAAAGCGTTTATTTACCATGCTCCTTCCCAATTAGTACAAAAGAATGTTTTTCCGGGAGAAATCATAAGTAAAACAGGAACAGAGGGACCAAAGTTTTCATTTTCAAAAGATATTCAAGAATTTTCATGAGTGATCATGATCGATGATGGAATCAGTGCTTCTCCTTCAGTGTTATTAATACCGATAAAAGCGTTTATTTACCATGCTCCTTCCCATTTAGTACAAGAGAATGTTTTTACGTAAGAAATTATCAGTAAAACAGGAATAGAGGGAACCAAAGTTTTCATTTTCAAAACATACTCAAGAATTTTCATGAGTGATTATGAGCGATGATGGAATCAGTAAATCTCATACAGTGTTATTAATACCGATAAAAACGTTTATTTACCATGCTCCTTCCCAATTAGTACAAAAGAATGTTTTTCCGGGAGAAATCATAAGTAAAACAGGAACAGAGGGACCAAAGTTTTCATTTTCAAAAGATATTCAAGAATTTTCATGAGTGATCATGATCGATGATGGAATCAGTGCTTCTCCTTCAGTGTTATTAATACCGATAAAAGCGTTTATTTACCATGCTCTTTCCCATTTAGTACAAGAGAATGTTTTTACGTAAGAAATTATCAGTAAAACAGGAATAGAGGGAACCAAAGTTTTCATTTTCAAAACATACTCAAGAATTTTCATGAGTGATTATGAGCGATGATGGAATCAGTAAATCTCATACAGTGTTATTAATACCGATAAAAGCGTTTATTTACCATGCTCTTTCCCATTTAGTACAAGAGAATGTTTTTACGTAAGAAATTATCAGTAAAACAGGAATAGAGGGAACCAAAGTTTTCATTTTCAAAACATACTCAAGTATTTTCATGAGTGATTATGAGCTATGATGGAATCAGTAAATCTCAGTGTTATTAATACCGATAAAAGCGTTTATTTACCATGCTCCTTCCCAATTAGTACAAAAGAATGTTTTTCCGGGAGAAATCATGAGTAAAACAGGAACAGAGGGACCAAAGTTTTCATTTTCAAAAGATATTCAAGAATTTTCATGAGTGATCATGATCGATGATGGAATCAGTGCTTCTCCTTCAGTGTTATTAATACCGATAAAAGCGTTTATTTACCATGCTCCTTCCCAATTAGTACAAAAGAATGTTTTTCCGGGAGAAATCATAAGTAAAACAGGAATAGAGGGTACCAAAGTTTTCATTTTCAAAACATACTCAAGAATTTTCATGAGTGATTATGAGCGATGATGGAATCAGTAAATCTCATACAGTGTTATTAATACCGATAAAAGCGTTTATTTACCATGCTCTTTCCCAATTAGTACAAAAGAATGTTTTTCCGGGAGAAATTATCCGCAAAACAGGAATAGAGGGACCAAATTTTCATTTTCAAAGCATACTGAAGAATTTTCATGAGGGATCATGAGCGGTGATGGAATCAGTACTTCTCATACAGTTATATTAATACCGATAAAAGCGTTTATTTAACATGTTTCTTCTCAATTGGTGCAAAAACTTTTACTATTCACAATTACAAGAAACCAGGCATGAAGGATTCAAATAATTTTTGGGAATACTTTGTCAAATTCAGAAATCTCTACCCAAAAATTGGAAAGAGTTGGTAGCTATGTACTCCCAACATCTCATTTTTCGTGATTAAAATAAAAATTCTTAATTTCCAGATAGCAAAAACCATTACCAGAACGAAAACAGTAAACTATTTAAAAATGTTTGACTTTCTTAATGCTGCCGTGTACTAACTCTATTGGATTCGTTTACCTCAGTGTTAACCTACGGAGAAAATGTCTCCAAGGATTGCCGACTTGGATTGAAAAAGTTTAAAAAAAAAATTGTATTTCGTAATAATGAAAAAAGTTTTACACCTTGGCCCATTTTTCGATTTTTAAAAGATGTAAATATGTAAGGTATACATAAGATTCGATTCACAAGAATCGAACTTTTGAGTGAATGAATTAAAGAAGCTGCTTGAGATATGCTAATTTCAGCATACGTGCTTGGTATAAATACCAAGCAGCTTGATTAATACAGAGGTTGAAAGAAGGGTGGAAAAGGTTGTTTAAGTTGATAGATAAGCGAGTTGAGGGAGCTACGAGGTAAGCAGTTCCAGGTGCTATCCTGCGCTAGTGCTTAGGGGGCCCAAAGTTTAAGTGGCAGTACTGCTGGTTTGACTCTCTGCTGGTTTGTGAGTATTGGCAAAATGTATTTCTATTGAATGTTAATATATATTCCGTACAAGTAGTACGTATGCTTATTGCTGTAAAAGCAAATTCTATAGGTGCAACGAATTCAATAAAAATTGTTTCACGTATAAACTGTGTTTGTATCAAATTCATTTAGAGTGCCACTTCAAATTATATACACACAAGTCTGGGTAGAAGTGAGCTATTTTCTCTATAAATAATATTTTAAAATTTAAATTATTCGGGAAAAAATCTGGTATAGCGTGTTTTATACACTCCAAAATTCCATTGGTGGACGCAATTTATCAAATGAATCATGTTGCAAAGTGCAGGAAAGTTCAGGCTATCTGAAAATACCATTTTTATTGGATTATCAGCATTATGTAGCTGTAAATAGTGAACACATTTTCTCCAAAGGTTAACATTGGAAGGACCGAATCCAATGGGGTTAGTACACAGCAGCCTTAAATGTCCAAAAACATTGTAAGCCAACGTAAGTTTTACTAGAAAGCTTGACGGTACCCTATAACAGTGGTTCCCAACCTTTTTCAGCCGGCGACCCACCTTTCCTTATCGGAATACCTTCACGGTCCATCGGTCTATGGTGGAGTAAAAAACCTTATTTGTATCGTATCCCTTCCTTATGTATATATAATTTACCATCAAATATTGCAAATATAAATATAAATATATATATATATATATATATATATATATATATATATATATATATATATATACAGTGGAATCTCGATCGATAGTTTTCAGAATCATCGTTTTCCCGTATGTGTCGTTTATTTCACCCGGTCCCCACGATCATATTGCTTTGTTATGTTCCCGGATCTATCGTTTTCCCGCATTTATCGTTCAGTTCAGTCAGTCCCTTGAAAAACGATAGATCGAGATTCCACTGTATATGCTTTTTTGAAGATACAGATTGATTATTGATAAACAATTTGTGTTCTGATTTGAAAATGGTTGACAAAATATAAGCACTTTGTAGCAAAACAGTTATTTATTTAACAATAGATATATGTTTGCAATATATGCAACAAGTGGTCACTGCACGATGTCCACAGTAAGACTGAGGCACTGAGGTTAGTAAACAATAGTGCTCACGTGGCGTGACCTTCGGCAGTGTGGCGGTAGAAAGGGAGGGGGAGGGGCGTTGCCAGAGTGTGCACCATATGTGTGACTGTGTGAGGCATCTGGGAGGGATGTAGTGGTTCTGTTGTCTCCCCCAGATGCCCAAAATCAAGAACCAAGAAAACAATCAAAACAAAATTCGATTTGTTTCGATTTTTCTCATCTTTTCTGATGGTTTATTCGATGGTTTGTGATAGTTTTAGGATCGAGTCGCGACCCACCTGTAACACTTCCGCGACCGACCGGTTGGGAACCGCTGCCCTATAACCCCGTAAATGCCCCGGATAATGCTTTTGCTGCCGAACGCAATAAAAAGAAAAGAATTTAAAGTGTTTTACACAATTTTTTTTTAAACTTTTCCCGCGGTTAAAAGCCAAATTGCAACATTTAACTCCATTACAAAACGTTTACTTCTTTCGAGGTGAAAATAAAAGTTGCTACAATTTACGTACTCAGCAAAGTCTACCAAAAAAAAAAAACAAAAAAAAAAACACACACACTCGATCGCTGCCGAAGCGAAAAATGGGCATTTATTCGGTTTTGTTTTAAAGGCAAGTCGAAGAATCTTCGAAGTCGAGGAAATTTTTCTGTAGGAAAAAAAAAGAAAGAAAAAAAAAGAAAATAGGTCGATGACGCAGTAACGGAAATAATGTTAGCATTAAATAGCGCAACACGCGGTCGAAATAGGGTCACCTAAAACCTCTCGGAGATGTCAGACTCGTAATCATATCTGTGGAACAAGTTCAAGACCGTCTCGGTTCAAGATCCAGTGCAATTCCCTTTAAGGGAATTGTTTTAAAAAACGAAACGCTCGCGCACACACTTTGAAATTTCACGGAATATTCGCCCTTCGTGGATTCAAAACAGCTTGCAGCTAGACAACCACTTGCAAAAGAAATATTTTCCGTTTTATCGTTTATGTAATGGACAAAAAAACAAGTATTTAACTTTCTCTGGTAAAATGGAACTCGATATAATCGCTTTTGGTCTATGACTTTGTAATATATTCCTTTCATAAATGTTCTAAAGTTCGGAAGCCCTCATAAATAATCCATAATATTCATAAATTTGAAATCGTCTTAAAATTATTCACGGAGCAAATTAGACTTACCCGAAATGCATTTGAATAAGCTGTATTAACTTTTGAATTATATTTTTCTATCTGTTCACACAAAAGGTTGCCAATTTTTAAAAAAAAATCTTAGTAAAAACAATTTTTTCCTGCTTAAAATAAACGCGTCACTTCATTTTCCTTTTTCAATATATAATATTCATTTATATTTTGCTGGAGGCATTTTTTTTTTGTTAATTAATATAACAGATTAACTTTTTAAAAAATTACGTTAATTAATAACAATGTATAATAAAGAATTTTACGAAATATTTCACAAATGTAATATTTTGTTCATATATAAAAACAGATTATTAAGCATAATGAAGTAGAATTTTTTCGAGACATCTGTCGGGAAATACCTTCAAGGAAGGACTTACATTACTGGAATAGTTTACCACAATAAAAAAGCAAAACACTAACACATGGATTTTGTTACTATCTTAAAAACTGAAGTCTGAAGGTTGCACTGAATTTTTTATATTTTAAGAGGGTCCAGGGTCCCTGGTATGATATGAGCATACCTGCATTACAAACAGATAAATTTTCATGTGAAAAGAAATCGGCTGGTTACTTTAGCCTATATTCCTGCAATACAAAAATTCAAATTTCTTATAATTTGTGTTATTGGTGACATAATAATGCATTATACATTGAAATTATATGAGTGCACGTATTAGGCAGAATTTCAGATGTCTACGTTGCGAGATATTCTGTATTTGGTTTAATCAAAAGATAAGCACAATTGAAATATTAAACAGGCTTCCGGAGCATATGGTATTGTGGAAAAACAAATAAATCTCTCAATAAACACCAAAATTCCCTAAATATAAATATTTATAGAAGGAAAATGTGAATATGCACATTTTAAATAATTTAGCGTGTAATCCACAAAACAAAGAAATGGTGAACTTCATACAAAAATATCTTAGTAGAATATTTTTCTAAAACCAAAAACTAAACTAATCAGCAAAGAAAGAAATACATGAAATTTGAACAGTTTTTGAAAAAAATCGGTAAAATGAAACTAAAAATTAAAGAATTATTTGTTGTTTGGACAGTTCAAACATGATTCTATATATCTAAAATCAAAACTGAAAACCACATATAAACAAAACTGAAGATATAGAACTATGAAATAAGAACAAAAAGAATCTTATGGCACATGTTCACGTTTAATGATTCAACAACCTCTCAAGAAATGATATAGAACAATGAAATGACAACAAAAATAATCTTATTGCCGGCTATTGTTTAGCATTAATCCAATACTCAAATCGAATCACTTGACACTCGAATCACAGTTCACTTGAATTTAAATTTTTTTTCACTTTTAACTGCCAAAAATACTCCAAAAATCAGTACATCTTCAAATAATCTATTTATGATTTAAAAGTTTGAAAAATAATTAAAAATTAGACACACGATGAAACATTTCTTTTCAGTGATTCATTTTTTAGTGAGAATCACGCTGTGAATGAATCACCCTTTGTTTACATAGTAAAAGATGGATGATCTCACAGGAGACGCCTCATTAGAATCCAAATAACTCTAAAACTATTGAATTAACAGAATAAGTATACGCAGCAAAAAATTATCAGTTTTTAAAGCTCCTTCCAAATATGTAACATTTATGTACTTTCATGAAAAAAAAAAATACATCGATTTCGACATTTTCAAATATGGCCGAATTTCATAATGGAAGTCCGGTTACCCCGGAATTGTGACCGACAGACATAGCATTTGCTTTATTTATACAATAAAATACATTTTTCACTTTTTTTAATTGATACATATTTTATAAAGCTTCAAAATTTTAATATTTTATAAAAATGTTTAGTATTTTAATAAGCAAATAGAATATATATATATAAACCAGAAAGAAAAGCAACATTTTTCACAGCCTTCCATTAATTATCTTCGGTTTCATAAGAATTTGAATAGGTGAAGCAATGAAAGATATAAAAGAGAAAACTTCATTTCAAGTTGAAGCAAACTATAAAGTGGAACTAGTGGTTAGCCCGTCAAAAATGACGCGTTAATTTTGATTTTTATCAATTTACATCTGCAAAGTCAATATTATTTGTATACTTAATAGTTTCTCTTCTTTCTTTTATTTAAATTATACACATTTTTAATTATTTAAAATTGTGCAATATCACCACTATTAGGATCCATTTAAGATGCAATTTTTTAAAAAAATTTAAATAAAATCTGAACTCTACATAATAGCATCAATTTCCTTAATTCTATTACATGCATTAATTATGAAATAATTCTGTCTATTAACAGTATCAAACGTAACTATTGTAAAATTTGAAACAATATGAAATAAGAATGAAATATTGGTTTTAAGTGTTTATATAAAAAAAAATCTTTATTATTTTTTTTCAAATTTTTTTTTCAATATGATGATTTTTTACCATGATTTTATTAACTTGCTTTTTATTAAATAGCTCAAGATGACAATGCAATATTTTAATACTTTTAGCCATCTTTAAGCAGAATTGAATACATTTTCAGTTAATTTTGTTTTGTAGACTGGTGCAGCCATCTATCAGCGGGACGGGAAAGAAAAGTTCGACGCAAGTTAACTTCCAATTAACTTCATTTTCTTTCAAGTTGATAGGATAATTCATCAAAAAATTTTAAAAAAGCATTCATTAATACATAGAATTGTCAAGTTTATATGATTCAACAGAAAATTTAAAAACATGGTACATAAAAAGTTCTTTTTATCTTGTAATTATTATGAAATATTAAATTCTGTCTGTTAACAGTATCAAGCGTAACTATTGTAAAAATTGAAACAGTATGAAATAAGAATGAAATGTTAATTTTAAGTGCTTATATAAAAAAAAATCTTTATTATTATTATTATTATTTAAAAAATTTTTTTTTTCAATATGATGATTTTTATTTTTTTTAACATTCATTTTAAATGAAATACATTGCGCTGTAAGTAAATTTTCTATTAACTTCGGTGGAAAAATTTAACTTAGTTGTTTCATAATTTTAATTCCTAAATGAACACGCGCCAAATATAAACCACTGAGGTGTTCGGTATTTCTTATTTAAAGATGTTACAAGTTGAAAAATATTTTTATATATTTTGATCGAGAGGAAAGCATAATACTAAAAAATTTCATCAATTAAAGATTAATTTGAATTTATTTTATTTTTAAAACGTGGTAATCAAAGTACATTTGAATATGGCAACAGAAAGGATAAAGCATTCCAGACAGAGGGATAGATCTCTGTTATTATTACCATGTTTTTATTAACCCACTTTCTTGTTTGTTTGTTTGTGTGTTTGTCCAGTACAAATCTTGCAATCGATTTTTAACTAACTTCCCGAATAACTAGACATTTGAAACTTTTAGAATAGCTCAGAACACGATGACAATGCATTATTTTAACATTTTTAGCCATCTTTAAGCAGAATTGAATTCATTTTCAGTTAATTTTGTTTCTATCGGCCGGGACGGGAACGGAAAGTTAAACGCAAGTTAACTTCCAATTCTCGAGCTAAACGATTGATTACGCATTTGATCATTTTCTTTTAAGTTGATGGGATAATTCATCAAAAAAATAAAAAAAAAATATTTATTAATACATAGAACTGTCAAGTTTATATGATTCAAAAGAAAATTTAAAAACATGGTATATAAAAAGTTCTTTTTATGTTGCAATTATTAATGTTATAATTCGGACATTATTCATTATAATACCTAATATATATCACAATATTTTACCCATCATTGATTCATAAGAAGCAATGTAGAATTTACAAAGGAGTATATAATAATATTATTTGGTCGTATATTATGACTTCAAAAGACAAAAACACAAACAAAATTGAAAAAGAAGTTCTGAAATAAAAACAAAAGTTTCAGATTGAAGTTGAGCATTGTAAACGATTACGATTAAAATGAGTAAAATAAAAATACAATCAAGCCCAAAATAAAAAAAAACGGGTTTCAGAAAATTAACCACCAATTAAATTTAGATAGGGGCTTGTGGAGGCTGGTTTTCGGTGCTGAGGGTGCTCGGATCGAATCCCGGCGACGCGCCATAAAAATGCCTACATTTGTGTCGTTTCTTCATAGGGGGTAATGCTGTCCGCCTATATGGTGCCCCCATAATAAAATGGACAGTAAACTGCGGCGAAATATAGGCGAAAGTTTGACGACAAGTGCCTCCGCTTAAAAATAAAATATAAAATAAATAAAAAATAGATTTTTGCAAAAACATTTCTAATATTTTCTCATTCAACTATATGAAATTTACAAAATAGGTACATAGTTTTATTAAGAAAATTTTGGACCAAAACTTAGATTCCTTCGGAAGTTCTTTATCATTTCTCAAAATAAGAGATTTGCAAACTTGATTAAAGCATTAAATTATTAATTCTATTATGAGAAATTCAACGAATATACATAGGGCCATATTCGCTTATCTATATATATAAAACAGTTCCGTGACTGACTGACTGACTGACAGACAACGCACAGACCAAACCGCTGGACCTAAAGAGCTGAAATTTTGCATGGCGATTCTTCTTATAGTGTAGGGGTGAACTAAGAGATATTTTTGAAAAATTCTTAGATTTTTTTAAATTAAATTTTTAAGCTGTTTTTGAAACATTCTTTAAAGTCTGCATTCAAAATGATAATTGGAGGGTTGTAAAATTTATATCACGAGAAAGATTCTAAAAATTCCTTTAAAAGGAAATCTTTTTCGAATCTTTACCTACATTTTCTGATTTTTGGTGAATTTTTAAAGATTAATTTTTAGAATTTAATTTATTAAATGCTGATCACATGGTTTCTGTAGAAGTGAAAATGGTATAATTCCCCACGGTGTGAGGACAATAAAGAAAGTATTATAAAGGATGCAGAGGCAGGGGTAAACCAACAGGATTGTAAACCAATAAAAAAATAGAAGAATAGCTGTCGGTGTTACCAGTGATAGCGATCTGAAGTCTAAATTTTACAAGATGGATGGTCGTTATTTTATGGCCCACAGTAAAAACGTCAGATGAGAAGGATCAAAGTTGTTTTACAAAATAAAAGTATGTCGGGGGAGGTACTACATAGACTATGGACAGAGGCGACAGAGGCGGTATAATAAAGAACCAATTAGGGGTAGGAACCACTGAAAGAAAAACAGCCCACTGCCCAATGAAAGTGAGGGGCGTGCCAGAATGGCCCCCTGTAAACGGACAACAGCTCCGCTAAGGACGGAAGGAATCGGAAAAGAAGGAGACGGATTTTAGATTGGGTTCCTGAGAGTTAGATGTCGGAGACTCTCGTCTGCTCCATAGCCTTGGAGAAGTGCGAATATCCCGCCAAGGTGTTCCTACACTGGAGATGGTACTGGATCCCGGTCGCCGATGCTACGATCATCGCTGCATACATCCGTTATAGTAAGTGCCTCCCCGATAGACTCTAAAAATCATATTTGACTCTATAGTTTGCCTCTGCTTCTGGGTACCTTATGTCAAAATTGTTAATATGAAACGGATTGTAATATTAATAGCTCTGACAAGTTAATTGAAATTTGGGTTATCAAATAAATGTATGTTTAAGGTCAATGCGTTGTATTTTTTGCTTGTTCCAACCCATGCATGCATCCATTGCTTCTAGGTAATTAACTCCTACAGTTTCTTTTCTTTTAATGATACTTTAAATTAATTTATCGTCACGTGCATAGCAACGAAATAAATTGGCAAAAAAAATTTTTTTCTTTCTAATGCGGCAGACGATTGGACATTATCCAAAAAATTATTAAAATGCAGTAAAAGAAATGTTCCTGAAACTGTTCTATATTAACTGTACTATATTCTTTAGTATGTTCTATTAGATTTAATTTGAATATTTTCTTCTACATTGTTTTGTCTATAAAAATATCTTTTACGATTTCTTTATAAATATATATATATATATATATATATATATATATATATATATATAAAAGTGGCAAATGCTGAACTAGTACAAAATAAATAAGAAGAATATTGGTATACATTATCCACGGCGCCAAGCTGCTCGCAAAAATGTACCATATAAGAGATAAAAATACAGTATAAATAGGATACGGAATGCAAAATCAAAAGTGCACGGAGCTGAGCTGAAAGCAAGAGCAGATAGAATAACCCATAACAACAGATTATGAAGGCATTGCAATGTAAAAGATTAAATTCTAAAGTTATCGATGTGAACAACAATATCGATATATACATGAAAAGAGCACGTGATAGAGGATATCCTAGTATATTTCTGAAAGATATTTTGACAAAGTTTTTTAGTGCTTATAACTGTGACTGTAATGGGAATAAAATGGCTTTAACTGGTGTAGGGTGATTATGTTGTCTATATTGTTCGTTGTCTTGGGTAATGTGCTTTTTTTTATTTTTTAGATGTTTTACTGTGAGGATGGTTGCCGTTTTAGCAGTTATGTTTTCTTGTTCAATTTTATTATTGGTTTAACTTTATAAGTACCGTTTTGTGCATTGCAGCGACCCCCGGGAGTGTTGCCTGGGCGTAAAAACATGTTATAACCGGAGTAGGGGGTCACAACTCCCCCGGTCTTTAACTGCAATGCCTTCATAATCTGTTGTTATGGGTTATTCTATCTGCTCTTGCTTTCAGATCAGCTCCGTGCAGTTTTGATTTTTCATTCCGTATCCTATCTATACTGTATTTTTATCTCTTTAATATATATATATATATATATATATATATATATATATATATATATATTGGCATTAATTGCATACATTGACCGTTGTATTTAATTTGAATGTACTCCGTAGCGAAGTACGGGTTTTCAGCTAGTGTGTTTATAAAAAGTAGACAAAAATTCCGTATAATCAGTGTCAACTGTTACTGAACACCAAGGATTGCGACTATGTAAATTTCCTTTGATATTTTGAATCCGAACACACGGCTGCCATATGTAACCTGTCCCATCTTTCTGTGGTTTTATGTAAGGTATAAAACCACCATACTGGGATCTGTCCATCCAGAAAGAAAAAAAAATATATAAGAAGGCTTCTTGCTTTGTTTCTTACCTCTAAGCTCTTTCGGCTAAAGATTCTAGATAGAGCTCGAAATGATGACATTATCGCATATTTCAGATGATCTCACCAGGGAAAAAACCCTGAAGCATGAAATTTTTACGAGGAAAGTTTCCTCTTAGTTTTCCTTGATGATTTCGAGCACAACCCGCAAATGATACCCGAAAGGTACCGCTATTCACTTACACATGCGGTCTATCCGACTTAAGAATGTATTGTCGTATTCAAATGGCCCTTCTCCAGTTAATCCGCCTGCACTAAGATCACGATGGTACAGTAGTACGAATGCAATCTGAGTTTCGGCTTATACTGATCTCGGTCGGTCGGCTTCATTTAAATAAAAGATAATTTGAAATTAGAAAGTAGTCATCTATATATATAAAACACTTCCGTAACTGACTGACTGACATTTACGGAAGCACAGACCAAACTGCTGGACCTAAAGGGCTGAAATTTTGCATGGCGATTCTTCTTATGGTGTAGGGATGCACTAACAAAGATTGTTGAAAAATTCTTCTTAGATTTTTTAAAATTAAATTTCTAATCTTTTTTAGTAACTTTTAGTACTAGCTTGAAAGGGGCAGCTTAGAATTTGGATCAATTCGAGAGTGTTTTACCAAAAGACCCGGATCATCCGGTCCGACCTGTTCAGTATCTCGTAATAGAAACAGAGTCGAACAGCAAACGTAAAAAAAGTTAATGCAATTAACTTTTTTATTTTTATTAATAATTAACTATTTTTATTAATAATTATTTTAATTAATAATTAACCGAATAAAATTATTAATTTCGTCTAAATTTGTCTAAGTTCTGTACTTAATTAAAATGCTAATGCATAAGTCGCCTCCACAGCGCAAACCAGAATGCATTAAATTCGTAATGGAAAATGGGCTTGTCTTAACGGGACGGTTAGCGGAATAAAATATTTACGCTCAACGACCTTTCCGTGTAACAAATTAAATATTCTTTAAGAAGTTGATTACAGTAAACTGATTTAGGCCAATGGAAACGTGAGGGGCCGCCAATCTATATATATAAAACAGTTCCGTAACTGAATAACTGACTGAATGACAGATAACGCACAGAACAAACTGCTGGACCTAAAGGGCTGACATTTTGCATGGAGATTCTTCTTATAGTGTAGGGCAGGGGTGTCAAACTCGCCGCCCGCGACGAACATTTTTGCGGCCCGGCCAATATATTGGCACACAATAATATATAATAAAATAACCGACGCAGAATTTTAATAAGATAGGAAGAATTGGCTAAATGTTTTTTTAATGATACTCTTTTTTGCTATTATTAAACAAAATGCATATATTTATGTTGAATATACTGTAAGAAGGTAAATAAACCTACGTTTCTATTAATATTGATTTTTTTTCGGCCCACCTATAGTTAAACCTTGTTTGTTTGGCCAACAATGTAGCCTTTGAGTTTGACACCCCTGGTGTAGGGGTACACTAAGAAAGATTTTTGAAAATTGTTCTTAGATCTTTTTAAAATTAAAATTTTAAGCTGTTTTATTAACTTTTTTTACGTTTGCATTTAAAATAATAAATTGAAGGTTATAAAATTTATATCCCGAAAAAGATCATAAAAATTCCTTTAAAATGAGATCTTTTTCAAATCTTTACCTCCATTTTCTGATTTTTGGTGAATTTTTAAAGAATTATTTTTAGAATTTAATTTATTAAATGCTGATCACGTGATTTCTTTTTCTGGTACTTTAAATTAATTTATCGTCACGTGCATGACAACGAAATAGACAAAAAAAAATATTTTTTTTTCTTGCTAATGCTGCAGACGATTGGACATTATCCAAAAAAAATATTAAAATGCAGTAAAAGATAAGTTCCTCAAACTGTACTACATTAACTGTACTATATTCTTTAGTATGTTCTATTAGATTTAATTTGAATATTTTCTTCTACATTATTTTGTCTGTAAAATTTTCCCTCACGATTTGTTTATAAATATATTTATTCGTTTTTTTTACATCAATTGCATACATTGATCGTTGTATTTATTATATATATATATATATATATATATATATATATATATATATATTTGGCATTAATTGCATACATTGACCGTTGTATTTAATTTGAATGTACTCCGCAGCGAAGCACGGGTATTCAGCTAGTTAACTTTATAAATATTGTTCAGTTTTCCTGGCTACGTTAGGACTGAATAAGAATCTCTTCAGAAAGTTCACACAAAATCAATTTATTATTTTGTAAGTTCTTCAGGCGTATACACACATTCAGGCATAAAAGACGTAACAACTGTCTTCTATACAACAGAAATTTCTAAAAGCACAAGTCGGGATATCAGAATTTTCAATACAATACACGCCAATGAACGCAGTTACAACACATTCAATTCTCACTAGGAAGAAATAATATACAGTTAAATAGACAGGTACTAACTCTACTAACCAGCCTTAATCGGTAGTTAAGTTAAGAAGCCGTATAATACATGCAATTGTGAAGTCATGGTTAGTTGTTGGGTAAGTACATTTTACAAGGGGTTAATCAGATTCCACAAATCAGTGGAGTTAACTTCGGCTGCTTAGCCTAATTCTAACAAATTCAGTATGACATAAATTTACTTCAAATTATCCGCGACCGTCGGATTTTGCGCACCGCTGGTATAGACGATGGTAAATATTATTAGCACGTTAAACGTCGGTTAAAGGTGGGTTTGTCTTCCAGCCTACGTCAAATCGAATGACGCAACGAGCCGTTAGTAGTGCACACTTGGTACCGAGTTGGCTCCATTTTGACACATAATTTATTATTCTCAAAAATTACAAAAAAATAATAATTCCATGGCAATCTATATATATACACTCATGGACAAACAAATTAGCGCACCAAGAAATAATTGCGGGATCGTAACGAAACTTGCAATGAAGGTACATGTCGGGGAGATATGCAAATGATTAGAAATGCAGCGTGATTGCGCATTACGTATAGCCGGTAGAGGGCGTTGAACATCGTACTCTGTGGAGTTTAAAACAGGTAACCAAAGCTTGTTTGAGTGTGCTGAATCATTTACAAAGAAAGACCTGAGATAGACATGCCATTACGCCGTGTTCGAAGACAATATAAGCAGTTGTCGCAGTTTGACAGGGGGAGAATCGTCGGGATGATGGAAGCTGAGTGGTCAGCTAGGCGAGTAGCTCGTCAATTAGGCCGCTCTGATTGTGTTGTGAGGAGGTGTTGGGACCAGTGGACCCGAGAGATGTCATGTACACGAAGACCAGGCTCAGGACGCCCTCGACAGACAAGTCGTCGAGAAGACCGCCACATCGTAAGAAATGCACGCGTACAGCCAACTGCTTCATCGGCCGTCATCCAGGCACAGGTAGCACCTTCACTAGGGGCCTCTGTGTCTTCTCGAACCATACGAAGGCGCCTGGCTGAAGGACAGTTGGTATCGCGGCGCCCAGTACGCGTGCTGCCCTTGACGCCCACCCATCGACGCCTCCGTTTGGAGTTTTGCCGCGCACGAGGAAACTGGACTGCAGCGGAATGGAACCAGGTCGTCTTTAGCGACGAATCCAGATTCAATCTCGGCAGTGATGACAATCGTGTTCGTGTGTGGAGAGCCCGTGGTGAACGCTTCAATCCTGCCTTTGCTGTACAGCGACACATCGCTCCCACAGCTGGTGTGATGGTATGGGGTACAATACACGATCACCCCTAGTATTGTTCCGTGGCACCATGACAGCCCAGCGGTATGTTCATGAAATCCTGCAACCACATGTGTTGCCACTCATGCAACGGCTCCCAGGAGCCATTTTTCAACAAGACAATGCTCGGCCTCATACGGCAAGGGTGTCACAAGACTGTCTCCACACTGTTACTATCCTTCCTTGGCCTGCCCGATCCCCAGATTTGTCTCCAATCGAGCATATCTGGGATCATTTGGGGCGACGAGTTGGGCATCCCACGAGTTTGAACGAACTAGAGGCAAAGTTACAGCAAATATGGAACGAAATGTCTCAAGACATCATACAGAACTTGTATGACTCAATGCCCGATCGTATCGCATCGTGCATTCGCGCTAGAGGGGGTCCAACGGAGTATTAACTCCTCCGTTCTTTTGCCTTTTTCTCTGAAATAAATTATCCTTTTTCTTTGGTTTTCTTATCATTTACTTATATCAAAGTAGTCATTACGTATGTAAAATTTCGTTTCATTTTGACGACTGCTTCTTGGTGCGCTAATTTTTTTGTCGATGAGTATATATATATATAACAGATCCGTAACTGACTGACTGACAGATAACGCACAGACCAAACCGCTGGACCTAAAGGGCTGGAATTTTTCGTGGCGATTTTTCTTATAGTGTAAGGGTGCACTAAGAAAGATTTTTGAAAAAAATATTCTTAGATTTTTTAAAATTAAATTTATAAGCTGATTTTGTAATATTCTTTAAAGTTTGCATTCAAAATAATGATCTGAGGGTTATAAAATTTTTATCACGACAAACATCATAAAAATGCCTTTAAAATGAAATTTTTTCGAATCTTTATCTCCAATTTCTGATGTTTGATGAATTTTTAAAGATTCATTTTTAGAATTTAATTTATTAAATGCTGATCACGGGGTTTATTTTCTTTTTAGGTACTAATTTTGCGTCACGTGCATAACAACAAAATAGACAAAAATTTATTTTTTTTCTTGCTAATGCGGCAGACGATTGGACATTATGCGAAAGAAATATTAAGATAAAGTAAAAGAAATGTTCCTCAAACTGTACTATATTAACTGTACTATATTCTTTAGTATTTTCTATTAGATTTAATTTCAGTATTTTCTTCTACATTATATTGTCCATAAAAATATCCCTTACTATTTTTTTATAAATATATTTTTTTGTTTTTTTTACATCGATTGCATACATTGATCGTTGTATTTATTATAAATAAATAAAATAAATAAATAAATAAATATATATATATATATATATATATATATATATACATATTCATATTTATTTTTTTGGCATTAATTTCATACATTGACCGTTGTATTAGATTTGAATGTACTCCGTTGCGAAGTACGGGTATTCAGCTAGTATGGATATAAAATGAATTCATCGAGTGAAAAATGTTTTCAACTTGTTGAAAAAACCACTGTCGAGTTTTAGGTTCTTCAGCATCAGAGGATGATAGCTCTCAGTTGATCAGTTATCTAACACTTTTGGTAAATTAGTGTCGTATCCGTTCTGGTGAAGACGAAAAATGTAAACAACAGAAATAATTGATGGGAGAAAACAATAATATAAGCATTCAAAATGGCTTGATCCGGAATTGCACTACAAAACTAACGACATTTTGTGATAGATGCGGTCTGTGCTTGACATGAGTCATTCAACTCCATTAAAATGACCGTCCTGTCATCTATCATCAAACGACTATTGTGTAAGTGCCCGCATTCATTTTTTAAATATCAAAAAGTTTTAAATTTAAAAAAAAATTAAGGAGTAATAATATTTCTAACTTTTTTATATTGTCGGTCACCCAAGACCGACTGAACAGGAAGTTAACTGTTGACCGGTACAACCTTGACGACACTGTGTTTACGAGATTTTTTTTTTTTAACAAAACTAAAAGCGTCAAATTCGAATGAAAGCAAACATTTAGTATAAATATTGACCTTAGGGGGTATATCTACCCTCTATTCGAATTTCATGGGCATAGACTATAGTTTGTGCTAGGTTGGTTGCTCTGAAGAAGGGTGATTTAATACCTAAATAACTCAAACTAGGGTACTGCGTTACTCACTAGAAAACATTTTAAAGATTTTTTTTGCTTTGTGACAGTTTTATGAAGAAAAATGGAAACAACTTAGTCTAGTCGTCGTAAAATTATTTTTATCCCGTGTGTATTTGATAGGAAAATTGCTCGGTGCCTACTTAATTTATATTCGCCTTGTTTACTTTTATCTTGTCACTTCCTAACATGCGGTTGAGGTGTTAGCCTTTTAAACGATGGTATTCAGCTTGTCGGCTGCTGCAAATATGACGTCATAGTTGTTTTTTCTCTTACGTATTTGCCATCTGAAACTACTTATTTTTAGCGTACCTTGTTTGGCCGTATGTAACTGTAGACCGTGTTTCTTATGCAAATGTTTGATTGTATAAAAGAACAGGTTTGTTAATGTCTGTGTCAGTCAGTCTGTGGCATCTGTCAATCTCCCACTTTCGGTTAGAGGTGTGGAGGTAGTATTTTTTCATCTACGCGTATATTATTTCTTTATGAGCAGTTGGCTCGTTATTATGTTATTCATCTGTACATATGATCATCGCATAGATTATTAAAGGATTTTAACTTCTACGAAATTTGTCATCGTTCAAATGTCCTTATTTCACTGCGCGTCCTGCACGGCAGTATTTAGTGACCGTGCTTTTACAAGGTGCATCTATTACTCCTAGCTAAAGGTTTCTTGTTGTTGCGTCAGATTTTGCTACATGGTTGCCAAATAGATCAGGACGTACCGCTTGAAGTCGATTCCAAATACTTATGCCAATACTACTACAAATACTTATGCCAAACGAAGGGTTTGAATCTCAGAATTCCACCACCTTAGCCATTTTCTCATCATCTGACTAGTCTTAAAAGAAGACTAGCCCTAAAAGATTATTACGATATAGCTGATTAAATATGTTTAATATTCTTCAAAATAAGATTAATTTGTTCCTATGGCATGTACCCGTCCTTTTATTTACCCAACAAACACAGAGGCATCGGGCCGGGGCCGGATGATTCCGGCCAGCCGATTTCTCCATTGCCGGGCCGGCGCATTAGGTCAGTATCGGATCCGTCACGGGCTTGTCCTCTCGCCCGCGACTTCCCCGTCGAGTACTGGGCCGCTTCTGGTAACAATGAAGCTATCGTACATCCGACTGCTTACCTTGATTGAACCGCAAACTTCCCGTCGATGTGGACATACAGCCGCACCATTGCCGGAGGCTGACGGGCCGGTTACGGGAGCAATAATTCGTGTCGACAGGCCGTCAAATACCCATCTCGAAACCATCAAAGCGCCGTCGATCAGGGTTACTTTCCAGTGCTGGGCCATAATTGGAATTCCGACAGATTTTCTAAGTTTTTCTTAGACCCCTTCCTTTCACATGCTTTTTATTTTTATTAATGAGATTGTTTATGATAACAGTACTTAACAGTGTTTATGATAACATTTGATATACATCAGATGATGTATATCTGATATATATCTGTAGATATCAGATGTTATATATATAATACTTGATATATATAACATCTGATATCTACCCTTACACTTTATTTCTATTTTTTTCTGGCTCTCCATGTATAACTAGTATTAATATTTTTAACTTTTCTCTTTTTCTCGTGTATTTTCAGGTAATAGAAAATATTAATCTCTGCTAAAACCTAAAATTTTTGTTCAGAATAATCCTTTAAAATTATATTTTGTACATGTTATTTTAAGTAAAGTTCGTAAATGTTTTCGAGACAAGAAAATTATAATATTTTCCATAGAGGAAATTTATTTCATTCTTCTCAAAGTTAAAAGTGAGGTGTATTATATATTTGAAAACCAGGAATTACCTGATTATATAACTTTAATTGTTATAATTTATTTGAAAATGATTTAAAATTAAAATTGAATGTTGTTCAATGTTTTATAAATTTTGTTCAGTACTATTTTAGTAGTTGACAAGTGAAAACATTTCATAGTTTTGCATATCAAAGAATGGTTCATTGTTAAAGCTTAGCTGTTCAAGAAATATTTTGTTTTGAGACATCTTCAAATACGTCTTGATAAGTTTATTCTTTGGTGATAAAAATAATAATATTCTGTCATCCTACAGTCTTATATTGCTGAATACGATAAGACTGAAAAAAGGACTGAACAAAATTTATAAAACATTGAACTACATTCAATTTTAATTTTAAATCATTTTCAAATAAATTATATAAATTAAGATTATATAATCGGGTAATTCGTGATTTTCAAATGTATATTACACCTCACTTTTAACTTTGAGAAGAATGAAATAAATTTCCTCTATGGAAAATATTATAATTTTCTTATCTTGAGAAAATTTACGAAGTTTACTTAAAATAACAAGTACAAAATATAAACATACCTTTCGGTCATTGTCCAATGACGGTATATTAACAAAATGTTGGAAATAAAAAAAATCCCACATCCCACACAGTCGAGCATCATGTAGAGAACTGAAGACATTAACTGTGTAGGAAGATAATTGGCATAAATAGCGTGCGCCAAATGTTTCGCCAAAACAAAATCGCCAATTTTTATACGTCCTGTGTAAAATATTGGCGACTGCCCCAGAGCATTCCCGTCTATTTTTAGAAGTACCCCCACTCATTCTCAGACCTTTGTGAACCTTTGTGTCGTCCCTCCGTGGACGTTCCTTGCACGTGCAAGGACCGTTTTCTGAGAATGGGTTCACCCCCCCGTTTCGCCGACACTGAAATTTCCTTCCCCCTCTCGTTGAAAAAATCCCCAAAAAGAGGAAAATCACCACCCCCGTTTCGCCAACACAAACATGCTTTCCTCCTTCTCGTTGATAAATGTTTATTTACAAACTACACTACTCGCCTGGAGCGAACTGCTCCAGGCTCACGAATCATGGGGGTGCAAAATTAGAAAGGGTGAAATAAAAATTTGTGAAAACTTTTGTATAAAAAATTCGATTTGTCAGATTTTCTATGAAATATACAAAAAATAAATGAAATATTTTTTAGATAAATAAAACAAAGCTTTTAAATATATTAGTATGCACTTGACTGAAATCATAACTTTGATTTCAGAAAATATTCATTATAAATTTAACATTTTATAGACCTATAAAAATGCATGATGATTGCTAAGAATGTTTGAAATCACTACTATAGGCATTTACTATGCGTATCGTAAGTTGCGTTTTACAGCAAAAAAGTTACATGCATCCGGGAAATCCCACGAGCGCAAGTTAACATTGGCGCAGAATCGAGGCAAATATTCGGGATTTTTTTAAAGCAAGCGTAGTATTTAGAGTTTCATATTCCCTTTATTTTGTGCAGTGTAAGGATTTGAAGTTGATTCTGTAATGAATGTATTATATAATTTTTAAAACATATTGAGTGCACTGG
Organism: Dolomedes plantarius; assembly: GCA_907164885.2. NCBI lineage: Eukaryota > Metazoa > Arthropoda > Arachnida > Araneae > Dolomedidae > Dolomedes > Dolomedes plantarius. The sequence continues at coordinate 81,341,448 of OU015499.1, forward strand.
AGATTGTAATTTATTGTTCCGTTTAATTGACTTTGTAAAATTTATGGCTATTTTACTAAATTTCTTATATACAGTGTGCTTTTGGATTCATCAACGCAAAATTTTAAAAGTAAATGGTTTGTTTATAAATTATTATGTTAATTAAGGTTGCAACAAACAAAATAATATTTAGTTTTATAACGTAAGAAAATAAAATCGTTTTTAAAATTTTAAAAGTAATAAAAAAATTATCAACAATTAACAGATATATTTATATATATTCTGTTAATCAAATTCTGTTAATAAATACCATATATTTATATATGTATTGTAGGTACTTAGAGATGTCCAAAAAAAAACTAAGTGGGGCTCAGTTTAGAAAACGAAGAATAGAAATGTAAGAAGCCGAAAAGGAAGTTTTAATGAAAGTTGCTAAAATATGAACATTTTTTAAAACGGTCGATTCAAATAATACACTCGTTGAATTTTAGTGGAAACAAATCGCAAGCTCAAGGCAATAATTCTCCAGACAAAACAGATACAGACATTAGGAATATTTCTGCGCCTGAAACAATTCAAACAGAAAGTGAAATTCTTCCACAACACATTGATATAGAAATAGACTCGTCTGACAAAGAAAAATTTTTAGAACAATTATTTTGATAGTTGTGCAAAGTAAAATACTCGAACCTATTAATACAGTCTCAAAAATGCTGCAAGGTACTCATGAAGATATAGAGAAATCCGCTGAGATGCTTTCGTCACTCCTAACCCAATTCCAGAACTTATGGAATAATTGGGAGTTTGTTAAAAAACGATACCCTTGAGTTATCAGCTGTATGGAATATTAAACCTTGTTTTCCCCCAAAAAGATGAGTCTTGTGAAAAGATTCTTTGCTTAATTACAAGTAGATGCACTCATTGAAGACAGTGAACCATATTTCAAAGTCGAGGTGTTTTATAAAGTAATGGATTTAATAATTAATCAATTTACTATTAGATTTGAATCCATTTGACAGTTATGTACACTTTTTAAATGTTTATCACTTGCATATCTCACCGCGTCACTTGATAAAAGTATTCTGGAAGGATCAGAATTGTTACAATCGGCATATCTTTCCAATATTTCACCTAATTTTGGACCTCAATTGCTTCGATTTAAAATGTGCTTTTATATTCAATTAAAACAAATTACTTTAATACGCGAAATTGCTGAACTACTTTTAATTCACACCGCAGACTCAAGTAGCTTCTTTGACATAATTACAGCTTGCCTGATATTTTCACTTTACCGGTGACGATGACGACAGCAGAAAGAAGTTTTTCAAAGCTTAAATTAATCAAAACATTTTAGAAGCATCATGTCACAACACCGTCTTAACTCATTGACCACTATATAAATTGAAAAACAATAACTTTCCAACTTTATCTGGAGAAATTGATTGATCGATTTGCAAACGAAAAAGTGAGAAAACGACAAGTTTTTATGTGGAAACTAAACATGTATAAGTGCATTTTGACAATACAGTTTATAAAATATGTAGTAAATATTAGTAGGAACTCCGTACTTAAAGAATAATAATTTGTTTTATTATTATAGTAATATTTATTAAATTGAATATCTTAATGTTGAAATGTCTTTAATTTCAATTTAAGTGTTATTAAGTAAGATTTTAAATCTAAATAAGAGGATCAGATAGAAAACAAATTTCGCCAGAACTCTTCCGAGAAACAATGGGGCGCACTGATTGTATTTGCTCCAGGGCGCTGAATATGTAGCTACACCACTGCTCTGCATACTCATAAAGAAGAAATCTAGATGTCTTAAGGGGATGGTGGACTTTCAAATTACCAAAAATCGAACAAAAATTGGAATTTTTTTGGGGTGTATTAATATTTTAAAAATATGTAAATATTGGAATAAAATGCATTTAAAATATATAATGAAAAGTAAAATGAAAACTTGGTGGTATTAGAAAAGTAAATATTAAAGGTAGGGGAAAAAATATCTTTTAAAGGGCTTTTTATCAAAATGAGTCATTTCCAGATTTGCAAGTCTTTGAAATGCTCCTTGAGTCAATTTTTGACGAAGTCGAATATTCCTTAGTTCGTAATATAGACTAAATATGCTTTGGCTTACGTATAAGTATATAGTTACTTATATATTCTTGGAACTGGAACTGTCATTTCTGTGACGGCTCTTTCTTTCAGTTTTGAAGATAAAGTTTTTTGTTGGATTTCTTTAATAGCCACCGTGTGCATGAAATCCGGAGGAACTCTTAAAAATATCTTTCTGTAAAACTATACGAGCTTTACATTTTGAATCCGAGGAGCACTTCCAGTAGCTCAAATTTTCTCTTTTCCTTTCTATGCGGAAAAGGAAATTTTGGTACTGCACTAAATTTCCGCCACGTTTTGATTTAATGAAAGAAATGTCGCTCATTTTATCTCAAAATCAATGAAGTTCGACGCAAAACCCAAGAAATTAGACGCAAGCCAAAGAATTCGACGCAAAATCAAAAAATTCAAGTTCACCATGTGTTTGTGCACTTGTGCCTGCAATCTAGTTCCCAGAGCTATTTCCTGCAATGTCGAACCCACCAACCCTCTTCGACTTGAAATCCCTAAATATCTCAAAAGGGAAGCTTGAACGGGAAAAAAAGGGGGGAAGGAAATTTTGTGTCGGCGAAACGGGGTGGACACCGACACAAAGGAATCTTACGACCCCAAGCGAGGCGAGCACACAGCTGGCCGAGAGGGGGGGGGGGGTGGATGCGCGGTTAAAAAAAATTAAAACTAATTTATTAGTAAAATAATGAATATAAAAATATTATCATTATGCTAGATAACTACTTAGAGTTAAAAATGAATTTTACAAGAATAACTGGAAATAAACAAAACTACATTGGTTTTAAAAACGCTACTCCACGTAGCAACCAGTTGGGAAATACATTTTTCGTTTTTGTTTTAACACGTTTTAACCCATCAAATAGCGTCGGTTAGGGCGGTTTTTGTCAGGTTGCAGGAAAATACTATTTTATGCCCTGAGCCTATAAATCACGACCCGGGATAATTTGCACTATATTAATTTTGAACGTGTCCACCTCAACAACTGAAAAACAAAGCTTTTTGTCTCTAATTTTTGTGCTGGATTTTGTGATTGCTGACCAATAAAAATATTTCACAGGTAAGGAAACTTGATGATATTTTTTCATTAAAATATCAGAGCACCTCACTAGAATCAGCAGAAATCCATCAAATATGCCTCATTATTTACAGTGGCTCCCAAAAGTGTTCGTACACTTACGATTTTCATATGAAGTAGGGGTCTATCCATTAATTAAAATGAATATTTCAGAATGCGTATTTAACAATAAGATGTATAATCTATTCTTAACAAAACTACATGAAATATTTTAAAAACATAGTAAAACTTTATTTTTAAGAAACCAGTAATCAAAAAGTAACAAAAACTTTATCCCACAACAGTCATCGAACACTTGTAAAAAAATCTCTACTTATAAGAAAATATTCTAATTTTTGGTTAAATTAATATTTAGTAGGATATCCTTTAGCATCAACAACAGCTTTTAAACGTCTGGGAATAGATTGCACTAGTTCTTTTGTAATTTCTGCATCAATGTTCATCCATTCTTCCATCATAATTGTTTTTAGTTCGCGTTTTCTTTTAAAAATGTCGTGTTTTCGTACTCGAACCTCCAGTTCTCTCCAAAAATGTTCTATTGAGTTTAAATCTGGCGATTGAGGTGGTGTTTTCAAAACTTGTGGACAATTATAGAGACACCAGAGGCGAACGTTGAGAGCCGTGGGCTTAGGATCGTTATCTTGATTAAAAAAATTAAAAATTTTAAATACCCGAATTTTAGGCTGATAATTTTAAATTGTCTCTTAAAATATTTATATAAACAGAACGATTCATTATGCCATCAATAAATACCAAATTACTTAGTCCTGATGTTGACATGCACTCCCACACAAGGACACCTCCACCGCCATGCTTAACTGTTTCTACTAAGTTCTTAGGATTAAGTTCCTCATTTTTTCTTCTCCATACAATTATACGCCCATCGGAACCAAAAATGATAAACTTGCTTTCATCGGCAAATAAGACATTATTCCAATAGGTTTGGGGCTTATTAATCATTGATAGTGCGAAGGAAAGCCCGAGCTTTCTGTTTTTCTCACTCACAAAAAAAATTCTACGGGCAGAACGCCCATATAATCCAGCAGCTCTGAGAACTCGTCGAACAGTTTCAGGTGAAATTGAAGTAGAAAATGTTTCATTAAATTCTGCAGAAAGTTTTACAGCACTCAAACGTAGATTTTTCACAAATTTTCTAATTAAAAATCTCTGATCACGTTTTGTTAACTTTGCCGGACGACCTTTTCTTATCTTGATTTTGATCCGATTTTCTTCTTTAAAGCGTTTTATCACATACTGCACAGTATAATGGGATAAATTAAGTAATTTAACAACATTCCGAACTGATTTACCACAACTATGATGAAAAATAATCAATTTTCGATCAATGCTGTTTGTTGTTTCTTTGCAAGCCATTTTTAAATAATAAATAGAATATTACGGAATAGACAAGCAAAAAGTAAAGCCAAATGATATTTTAAATACCACCACAATTCAAAAATAAAAATAAAGCGCCAGGCGATAATTTTAGTTATGAATTTATCCGAAAATATTTCAGTGTACGATGACTTTTGTGAGATAGTTTTTGTTACTTTTTGATTATTGGTGTTTTAAAAATAAAGTTTTACTATGTTTTCAAAATATTTCATATAGTTTTGTTAAGAATAGATTATAAATCTTATTATTAAATGCCCATTCTGTAATATTCATTTTAATTAATGGATAGATCCTTATTTCATTGAAAATCGTAAGTGTACGAACACATTTTGGAGCCACTGTAGGTGTTCATATTCAAAATGAACTATTTCCCTTTTGGAACAAAAAATAAGACATGAAATAATATCACTCTTAAAATTTTGTAAATATTATTCTACTATTTTAGATTCCACCCCTGATCTAAGCAACCAAGACCGACTTACTGTCGTAGTAAGATTTGTTCTATTAAGTAATAAATCAAAGCAAATGGAAATTAGGAAGCATTTTTTGGAGATTTATTTCAATATCAGATTTCCTTGAAACAGATAAATCAAATAGGTCTACAAAATGTAAATATGTGGAAAGTATGTTACATGATCCATTTAAAAATGAAAAATATATTATAGCTGAAGATTTATGCGATGAAACTGACAACATTGCCCTCTATATTTCCCTTGAAATGAACGCATTAAATGTGATTCAATACCTATTTACAAACAACCTCATCTATCTGTGTCCAAATTTAGTGATTACCATACGAATTTTATTAACATTGCCTGTGACTGTGGCTAGCGGGGAAAGAAGCTTTTCAAAACTTAAAATAATAAAAAATTATTTGAGGTCTACAATGGGACAAGAAAGGCTTTCAGACTTATCTATTATTAGCATCGAAAAGGACATTTCGGAAGATATAGATGATCAGATATTATAACAAAATTTGCATTAAAAAAAGCAAGGAAAGCAAAGATTATCTTTTTGACTGACTTATTAAGTATATGTATTAATAGATATGTGTTGTATGTATTTAATATAACGTATTCATTTAGTTGTTATATCAATACATTAATAATTATTATGTTAGGTTATAAAATTAAAAAATAAACTGAATTTATAATATTTTCTGTAATTCGTTGTTTCATTTAAGGTAAAAATATTTCAGAGAAATTTCAATTAATCCATACGGTATGAGGGGGGGGGGGAATTATTCTCGCACACGTATGGCAGCTACCCTAGAAACTGCCCTGTATTTACTAGCACATTAAAAGCTACTAAATTACTGTAAACATTTACATACATACAAACACACACTTTCTAATTTTATCTCTGATGAGATGGAGTTTGTTTTTATGAAGCATATTCGAAAAATATGAATACAGTTCATATCAATGGGTGTTAAAACTTATAAAGTATTTGTACCTACATTTACATATACGTTGGTCTGCTATATGAAATTTATTTTCAGTCATCAATTATTTTTATTTCATTTCCTAGATTCATTCTTTATTGTTCTATACATCACTAGCTATAAAGTATGCGAATAAATACTGTAAAAATGACGAATAAAATTCAATGTACCTCAATATTTTAATAACAATATTATGACTGTATAGAGGTTTAAAAATGTATGATATGTTTTTAGTGTTTAATCTGTTAAACATTTATTGAAATGCATTCGGACGCAATTTCATTTAAAAGAGAACTGTCACTCGAAGTATTTTACTTTATGCTATGAATATATCTATCTTCTGATAAATAAAAACGGTCATGTTATTCATTACAAAATCAATATACTTCCCCCCCCCCCCCCCCGCGAAAAAAAAAGTGCCGAAAATAAGCTAAAATGGTCATGTTTCTATAAAAAAAATGGCTCCAATTCCTGCGTCACGAAATATTTAAATCATGAAATAATTATCAACACCATCACCGAAAAATTTGAAGTCCAAATAAGTGTAACCCAGCGGTCTACCAAAAAACGAAATGTAGCGCCTAACGAAATTGATATTGGCCCAATGCAACTGGTGGTAGGGTTGCCAAGTAAATCGCAGAGAACCTGAGTATGAAATGAAGCGCCAGATAGATACCCGCTTTGGCATCCAAGAGAGTCTGCCGAAAAGTCCGTCTTAATCAAAATGAAAACAAATTTAGGCAGGTACTACTCTTTACTCTCTTGTGCATAAACTCTTGATCGAAAAAATTATCCATTTGTAAGTGGATGTTTATTTCATTTCTATATAAAAGCCAAAAATAAATTAATATAATCTAACAATAGTTGATGTCTGTCAAAACACGACGGCTAGATAGTAAATGAATGTACTAATACACAAATTATATTCAACACATCATTGTCAAATGTTGAAAATCATAATAATGCGCAGAAACAAATTGTGATTAAGCGGCTTCGCGCTTAGTGAGTATCTAAAGACAGATTTAAAAATGTCACTGAGCATGTGCAGAAAGCAATTTTTTTAAATTGTAAATTATCGCTAATTAAACAGCATGAAATAAACAATTTCCATGAGGTTTACTGTTGTATTTCACAAATATAATTATCATAAAAATAAATAAGGCAGAGATAGATCTAGAGAGACTTCTCGGAATAAACGTGTTTACCATTAAAACATGTCACTGAGCGTGCGCGGAAACAGTGAGTTTCTAAAGACAGATTTAAACATGCCACTGAGCATGCGTAAAAATCAATTGTAAATTGTAAATTATCGCTAATTAATGGAAATTGCTGTCACAAAAGCCAAATTTAATAAATCTACAGATTACAATCTTTCGTTTAAGACCAAAATGAAGTAAATTGATGCAGTATTTTTCTCTCACGGACTGCCTAAAAAGTCGGCTTAGCAAATTAAATATATAGATGATATATATTATGCATATATCACATAGTATAACCGAAAGATTATATTATGTCAGCCGTATACTTCTGATATAATACAATCTTTTCATACAAGGAAAATTATGTGAATTTTTCGCGCAAAAGAAGTTTCACAAAAGTGAAATAAATATTTATGAAAAGTCTGTTTAATCTAATCTTCGCCTTCCCTTTCAAATCCATAATTCTGATGCAGATTTCTGTTACTGGTGGTTACGAATCGGACTATCGATTCCGGGACGTTACAGGGAGAGCGCTTTCGGGTTGATTCCTATCCAACCACCACCGGCCCTCAAACGAGTACACACTAAGGGATTCCGCGTCGGAGATTCGTAAATCACCCGGCAACGGTACGGATCATTTTCCCCGAGCCTATCGTTCTACCGGCGCCTCCAGAACCGGCCCGTCAAGTTGCCGTCAGTCTTGTGTTTGTTGGGTAATCATAAAAACGCGCTTTAAAATATATACATATTTCTATAGTTGTTGAAATAAAACTAAGTTTCTCTTTTATATAGTTTCCACAGCGGGAAATTTGTTAGTTCAGCATGTTTCTCGTCATTTGTTGACTAACGGCCATCTGCGAATCTCGAAATTCAATAAAAAGTTTTTAACGCGAAAAATTATATTCAACAAAGGCACCGCTTAATATTTTATGCGAACAGTTAGAATGTTTATTTTGAGGTAGAAGAACTGCATCATAAATATTTGCTACCGGCTAATTTTAACCAAACTTCACAATATGTTTTTATACGCTTTGTGTTCACAGGTAATATGAAAGCAAGCTATTTAATAAACTTTGTACTTCAGGGTCTCCAGGCATTTACTTATTTATTTAGTCGTAATATGTATAATTTTAATCAAGAGTGGCCCTTAAAATATTATAAAGCTATGACTAGGAAAAAAGCCCAGTTTTCTTCTACTATATTTTAAGGCAATCACCATGGAAAATTTTAAGTATCCTACATAGTAGGATCTATTTGCATCGATGAAACGTATTAAAATCCTTATTTTAATTATACCACGAACTTTAAAATTCTTTTACTTTATCATAAACTTTAGGCATTTCTCCCTTTTTTCAAAACTTCTACACTTTTGAGATATCGTCTGCTGATAAACAATTGACATTCCATGAAAACTATTTTAAAGTGTTAGAGAGCGATAAAACAAATTTATCGAAGGCTACTTTTAATATTCCATGTATTACAATTTTTTATGTAGGTTCAGTCAAAATTTCTAAGAATATGCACTTCACAGCAATTTTTAGCCTAACATTAGCAATTAGTTTCACCATATTGAGTTATTGAGTTACCTAAATATCAAAGTTATTTTTGATAATAAGCTATTAAAAATTAATCTATCACCGGGAAGCCACATAAGTAAATATTATTTATAGACTTTTTCTCGGTATTCATTTTAATAGTTTGCATTTTTTTTTTATCATTTTCAGAAATTGCATTTTTCATTATTTTCAGAAATATTATATTCATTATACTCATTTGTTTCCATTTCATTTGATTCATTATATTCATTTGTTTTCATTTCAGAAATATTATATTCATTATTTTCAGAAATATTATATTCATTACATTCATTATATTCATTCATTTTCAGAAATTTGCATTTTTTTTTTTATCATTTTCATTCAGTATAGGAATGTATTATACAAGGTGCGGCCATTAATTTCCAGGACTGATCTGATAACTCCAGAAAATATTACCCGAAATACTTATCAATATATATAAAACAGTTTCGTAACTGACTGACTGACTGATTGATTGACTGACTGACACAGACGAAACCGCTGGAACTAAAGGGCTGGAATTTTGCATGGCGATTCTTCTAATAGTGTAGGGTTGCACTAAGAAAGATTTTTCAAAAAATCTTCTTAGATTTTTTAAAATTAAATTTTTAAGCTGTTTTAGTAACTTTTTTTAAGTTTACATTTAAAATAATAATTTGAGGGTTATAAAATTTATTTCACGAGAAAGATCATAAAAATTCCTTTAAAATGAAATCTTTTTTGAATTTTTACCTTCATTTTCTGATTTTGGTGAAATTTATCGTCATATGCATAAAAACGAAATAGACAAAAAAATATTTTTTTTCTTGCTAATGCGGCAGACGATTGGACATTATCCAAAAAATATTAAATTACTGTAAAAGATATACTCCTCAAACTGTACTATATTAACTGTACTATATTCTTTAGTATGTCCTATTAGATTTAATTTGAATATTTTCTTCTACATTATATTGTTATAAATATATTTTTTTTACATCAATTGTATACAATGATCGTCGTATTTATTATAAATAAATAAATAAATAAATAAATATATATATATATATATTTGGCATTAATTGCATACATTGACTGTTGTATTTAATCTGAATGTACTCCGTAGCGAAGTGCGGGTTTTCAGCTAGTTTAATATATTTCGAAGTAACTCCCACCTGCCGTAATGCACTTCTGAGCTCGGCTATATAAGTTTCGGAAACAAATTTTAAAGTCCTCTTCCGGAATGCTCTTTAATGTGGACGTCACCGTTTTCTTGATGGCTTCGACATCCTCATATCTTGTTCCTTTCGGCAAATTGGCCCAGCATGAGGTCGTGGAGATGCAGCATCCTCCATACTCTCCGAACTGAGCACCGGCAGACTTTTTCTTGTTTCCAAAACTGAAAGATTTGCTGAAGGGAACAAGATTTGAGGATGTCAAAGCCATCAAGAAAACGATGACGTCCACATTAAAGAGCATTCCGAAAGAGGACTTTAGAAATTGTTTCCTTAAGAGGCACAGGACTTTGAAGCTCGACAAAATGATTATAAATAGGGTCTAATTCTAACCACAGAAACTTAAATAATATTAACAAAAGAAATTTTCTTTCTTTATACTTATAAAGTACATATCTTTAAATATATCATATACAAAAATAGAAATTATCTCTCTATTCTAAAAAAAAGTAACTGGCGCTGCCGCTGCCGGCAACGCCGCTGTCAAAAGCTTGTCACGCTATCTCCTCCGAAACCGCTCGGGGTAATGGGGTTGAGACCGATACCAATCGATGCACAACAATGTGGGGAAGAAAGTAAGACATGTCTCATATTCGTCGGACTTTTAATTTTTTTAAATTTTATGTTTTGTGGGAAAATATTGACTTTTTCATGTTCAGATTACGATAACTCGCCAAAAAAGGATCGTAGAATTTTTTTTTTACAATCTAAGACTACAGACATTTCTCCTTCAAACAAGACCTCATTTGTTTAAAAATAATTTAAAACAGACTGATATTTTTATTAAAATTGAAAACCCACTTTTTGGAAAAATTTATGCGTTTCGAGATATATAAATTTGTTGCTCTCAGACTTATTATGTTACAAAGAAAATATTTATATCAACTGGAAGATGAAAGCTTTCTCATTCATATAAACTTCATTTCAAGTCTCTATCTTAAAATTTCGATTTTTAATTGAATTTTAAAGAAATACTTCAAAAAAATCTTCTCATTCGCTTCCTTTGCAGAAGGACATGAAAGAAGATCCAATTTTTCACCCATAGGCGGGCTTCATCCATTTCGCCGGGAGGGGGGGGAGCTTCAACTGTAAACAAATGAATGACTCAATCGCTGTAAACAACTATTGAGTCATTCATTCACTTGATTCACCAGAGGAGCGAGCGTAGCGAGCCTAGGGGCGAAGCCCCTAGTAAATCTATAAATTTTAAACTAACAGTTTAGAATTTTATATGATTAACTGCTAATTTTGAGTTTGCGTGCAGCATCACTTTTAAACTATCAATAGGATACTGATAAAACTACACTCATATGTATATTTCATGGTACCCTACATTTTAAAACCAGAAAAATGTGCGATTCTGGAATGCCTTTTTTTATGTGTGAAAATTTTTAAAGTTTTCCAATTTTATGCTCAATTTTTAATTTAAATAATATTTATTACAATTTATTTAGTTTTGCATTACATGTAAATATATTGCAAGTATATTCTGACCATTGATTATTTTCAGTAAGCATATATCTCAATTTTATGATGCGTACTGCACTTTATGATTTTTAATCACCAGTTAATCATATAAAATTCTAAACTGCTAATTTGAAAATTATTTATAGATTTATAATTTCCATTTTTATATATATGACATATTTAAATATATGCACTTTATATGTATAAAGAAAGAAAATTTCTTTTTCCGATATTATTTGAGTTTTTGTAGTTAGAATTAGGCACTATTTATAGTCATTTCGCTGAGCTACAAGGTCCTTTGCCCCCTTAACTTATACAGCCGAGCACAGAAGTGCATTACGGCAGGTGGGTGTTACTTCAAAACATATTAAATGGGTATGTATTTCGTGTAATATTTTCTGGAGTTATTAGATCAGTCCTGGAAATTAATGGCCGCTCCTTGTGGATCATTTATACGGGAACTAGCTGAAAACCCACGCTTCGCTACGGAGTACATTCAAATTAAATACAACGGTCAACGTATGCAATTTATGCCAAAATATAAATATATATATTTATAATAAATGCGATGATCAATGTATACAATTGATGTAAAATATCTATCTATCTATATATATATATATTTATAAAAAAATCGTAAGGGATATGCATTTTTTTTGGGCTAATATCCAATCGTCTGCTGCATTAGAAAGAGAAAAAAATATTTTTTTTGTCTATTTAGTTGTTACGCACGTGACGATAAATTTATTGAAAGTACCAGAAAAAGAAATCACGTGATCAGCATTTAATAAATTAAATTCTAAAAATTAATCTTTAAAAATTCACCAAAAATCAGGAAATGGAGGTAAAAATTCGAAAAAAATTTCATTTTGAAGGAATTTTTATGATCTTTCTCGTGATATAAATTTTATAACCCTCAATGTATTATTTTAAATGCAAACGTAAAAAAAATTATAAAACAGCTTAAAAATTTAATTTAAAAAAATCTAAGAAGAATTTTTGAAAAATCTTTCTTAGTGCACCCCTACACTATTAGAAGAATCGCCATGCAAAATTTCAGCCCTTTAGGTCCAGCGGTTTGGTCTGTGCGTTGTATGTCAGTCAGTCAGTGAATGAATGAATGAAGGAGTCAGTTACGGAACTGTTTTATATATATAGATAAGAACTGAAGTTCGCTGCATAAGACATTTCATTACGACCAGTGTCTTTCTGGAATCGATCTCATCTGCATTTCGGAAATAACTTACCGACCTATTTTTATTTCACCTCCGATTTAATTACGACTACTCATATAACAAACAAAAACTTCTGGGAATCACGAGACTGCAGCAGTAAAGAAGAAAACACATTTTCTCTCTCCTGCAGAAATGAATCTATATTCTGCCTCGCTCCCAAAAGTCTTTCATTCCACCCCGTTGACACCTTTCCTCAAATTCTAGAAATATCGCGGCACTGGAAACACGAAATGGGGATCGAAAGGAGGAAGCCGCGCACCATAGTTCCTTGACACTGTGAGAAGACTGAAGAGGAATCAAGGCACGAGGCAAGCTGAATACGAAATGAGCCTGACCAGAAGAACGACCTTCTTGAAAGCCGTTTCTTCTTCGTTCTGGCTTGCGGGCGAACCCATTTCACCATTTTACGCTTTGCATAGGTAATATACCTGTCACACATGTAGCGGTGTGAATCACATATATCACGTATCGTAATCAGGATGCCGTTATGCAATAAGTAGGACTATCCACCATTATGTTGCTTCTCGGAGAGCATTTATAGACTAGATGCTTCCTTCGCGGCATTTCTTCCGCGTGCCAATGACCTGTAAACGGGAGCCGCGTGGCCGAGGGGAAATCGATGGAGAATTTAATTTAGAAGCTAACTTTGTCATCGTTATTATTTGGATAATCAACACACAAACAGTTGAAATTTCGCAAAATGTCGTAATTGACAAATACACAGAATAAAAACTAAACGTATACAGTCGAACCCCGTTATAGCCAACCCGGTATATAACGAATTCATGGATATAACGAACGAAAATTTTGGTCCCCCAGTTTTCCTATTGTATTTAATGCTAATTTATTCTTTTATACCGAACCTCGGAAATCTTAAGAATCGACTATAACGAAACTTTTTTTCAGTCGACTACTAAATTTAAAAAAATTGTTTTAAACTTTTTAATAATATTGAAGATACCACGAATGTTGAAGAAGATGATGATGAAGATTTACCTATCGCGATGTGGATAGAAAAGCACAAAATTTCATCATTCTCAGATTGTGGCATGCAATTGTCCGAAACACGTGAGGATGAAGTCATTACATGTGAAAATCCGACTGATGAAGATATTGTGGAAGAAATTAAAATGAATCATTCTGAAATCGAAGATTCTGCATCTGATGCTGATGAAGAGGAGCACATAAATGACGAAATCCCCACCATCTCAGATGCCACAGCAGCGATGTGCGTAATTAATAAGTTTTTGTCTACTCAAACAGTGGAAGAAAGAGTGTTGGAATCATTTGATGAATTGGACAGGGAAATTCATAAAATGCTTTTGAAATCGGCATCACGTCAGCAGATGATTACCGATTATTTTTCTATCAAAACAGTGAAACATTAATGATCATTTTTTATAGATTTTATCGTTTTCTCAATACATCATTATTGAATACACATAGCAACTAATGAGCTATACATTTTGTAAACTCTAACATTTTTCTTAACGGTTCGGATATAGCGAACCACCGGATATAGCGAACGAAACATGTGGTCCCTTGAAGTTCGTTATAACGGGGTTCGACTGCATTGCGTTTTTGTTTAAGATTACACTTTTATTTCCTTTTCTGCGTAAATAGCTATGAAATGTCGGTGTTCACTTACATTAAAGTTTGTTCGCAGAGCGGCATGCGTGACCTAATTTAGAGAACTTACCACAGCTTTCTTCATTGCATTCGAATATTTTCTAGCCTCACCCAAAACAGAGATTTATCAAGGTGTCAAGGTATTTAATATGAAAAAAATATTTTTGTAAGGTTTTGTGTACAATTGTAACTTAAATCCGTATTTTTAAGTTTTTTTCCAGCGAATTCAGAAGGCAAAAAATCGTTTTATACATGTGGCGTGGTCTAATTTGTCCTCGTGAAGAAAAAATTGACCATAGCGCTCTCAACCAACCATCGACATGTGGCGTAACTAAAACTTATTTCTAAGAAATAATTTACTGAAAATCAACAATATTTCTTATGGCATTTGCATGTTCAAGAACTTAAATTACTTTTCTCTCTTTTAGCATTATAATTTTCCTTTAGTTCCCATAGACGGTATCGTTTGGGGGGATTACAATCTTTAACTACCTCCTACCATATCTGTGCCACAGTAATTCGCCAAAGCTCCATAGACTTTCAAAATGCATGCACTGTAGTCATCTTCAGTGACTGATTAGGACATACAATATACGAAATTATTGCATGTAAATAATTTCACATAATAATCTATACATATATAAAGCAGTTACGTAACTGACTGACTGACAGATAACGCACAGACCAAACCACTGGACCTATAAGGTCGAAATTGTGCATGGCTCTTCTTCTTATAGTGTAGGGGTGCACTAAGAAAGATCTTTGAAATAAATTTTTCTAGATTTCTGTAGATTTCTTCTTAGATTTTTTAAATTACATTTTTAAGCAGTTTTTGTAACATTCTTTAAAGTTTGAATTTAAAATAATAATATGAGGGTTATAAAATTTATATCACGAGAAAGATCATAAAAAATTCCTTTAAAATGAAATCTCTTTCGAATGTTTACCTCCATTTTCTGATTTTTGGTGAATTTTGAAATATTAATTTTTGGAATTTAATTTATTAAATGCTGATCACGTGGCTTCTTTTCTTTTTGTGATACTTTAAACTAATTTTGCGTCACGTGCATAACAACGAAATAGACAAAAATATTTTTTTTTTCTTGCTAATGCAGCAGACGATTGGAAATTATCCAAAAAAAATATTAAAATGCAGTAAAAGATATGTACCTCAAACTGTACTATATTAACTGCACTATATTCTTTAGTATGTTCTATTAGATTTAATCTGAATATTTTCTTCTACATTATTTTGCCTATAAAAATATCCGTTACGATTTTTTTATATATATATATATATATATATATATATATATATATATATATATATATATATATATATATATATATATATATATATATATATATATATATATATATATATATATAATGTATATATATTTTGGAATTATTTGCATACATTGACCGTTGTATTTAATTTGAATGTACTCCGTAGCGAAGTACGGGTATTCAGCTAGTTTCTTCATATATTAAAAGTAATACAATTTATGAGTGAAATACAATATTTCGGCCTTGAGTTAAGAATATTCATAGCGATCTGACTGTTACAGTGATGGGAAGCGTCATTGCTTTTTCTATTTCACGTAAAATTTCTGGTAAAAGCACTGGACTTCAAATTGCTTGCACAAAAACTTTAAGGCTTATTTTTGCAGAGCAGTTCAGTAGTAATCCTTAATGTGCCTCAGTCCTTAAGGCTGTTATGAGTAACCCTATTGGATTCGCTCACCTCAGTGTTAACCTATGGAGAAAATGTGTCTACTATTGACAGCTACAAAAATGCCGACAATCCAATAAAAATGGTATTTTCAGTTAGCCTGAACTTTTCTGCACCTTGCAACAGAATTCATTTTATAAATTTCGTCCACCAAACGAATTTTGGAGCGTTTAAAACACACTAGAACACATTTTTCCTCCGAATAATTTAAATTTTAAAATATTTGCATTTTTTTTTTAAAGCAAAAAATGCTCCAAAGTGTAAACTTTCTTTACACTTTGGGGCATTTTTTGCTTCAAGTGTTTCTCTGCACCTTGCAACAGGATTCAATTTTTAAATTTCGTCCACCAAAGGAATTTAGGAGTGTTTAAAACACCCTATAACTGATTTTTCCCCAAGAAATTTAAATTTTAAAATATTATTTGCATTTTTTTAAAGCAAAAAATGTCCCTAGTGTAAAATTTCCTTCTCTGTTACGTAGTACAATTTTTAAAGAAAAAATCTTTGAATTCAAATCGGCTGTCCTTGGACACATTTTCTCCATAGGTTAACAGTGAGGTGAGCGAATCCAATAGGGTTAATACACAGCAGCATTAATGGTGTTGAGGGAGGCAATTGAGTCAATCATTTTATGTTGTTTTAAGCGATTTTTGTTCATAATTTCACTCTCTGTGGATATATATGAATGATATTTAAAGAGATACACACCTAAATGTGTTGAAAACTGAAGAGAAACTTTTAACTTCCAGTTTATAATGAACGGATTATCCGTTTTGTTGCGATTTATGCATGTTCTGAAAGTAAAATATAAATTGTTCGTGAGAATACCCCGAAACGCTGAAAATGCGTAATTATTACTACTCTTTTCGTCAAATACTAATTAAAACAGTATATGTAAGTCATTTAAAAACAATGAACGATTCTTTTTAAGATATTGCAAGCTATTTTGCGGGGTTTTGCGTAATTTTATTTTCCCGGTTTCAATTTTATGATCTCTATAAGGCATTTTGGATAAATCTCCTTATTAGGAAAATCTCCTAGCCATCACTCTCTATGGGGAATTGTTTTTTAATTTATCACGGAAGGACTGAAACCTCTGGCATTTTGCTAACACATGTACTCTTTAATTCAGCAAAAAGTTTGAAGAATGGAATTCGTCTGTAATAAACCCAGAAATATGTAAAAATCTCATTCCTACATTTATTTAGACAGTGTATCATGACGTAATGAAAAACCATAATTTATCTTTAAACCTCCTTCTGAAGGCAAATTCCGCTTAAAACAGGATTTATTCGAATTAACTTGAGAAATGAAATTTAAGACTCGAAAATGCATCAAGATTAAAACTCGAATAAGAACAAAATGTTTCGTACTTTTTTTCCAGATTTCATTTTAGTTAATTTCCCCGCAGTTGGAAACTTTAGAAACTTTATTTCCGCATGTTTTATTTTTTTCTTAAATTAAGAAGTTTTATAATTAGCTGCGATTCTTCTTTACTACGAACCTTTTTTTCTCATACAAAGATATTTCCGTTTCTATAACATTATATATATGTAATATTTAAAATATTATGCCCTCCATTCTAGCATCCAAACTCCCTTTCCTGAATCCAAGCCCCAGTAATATTAATCTATCACTTTAAAACCCTTAGCCACAGAACATCCATGGACATGTATCAGCGGAAGGATACATGTCCATGGAACATCTGTATAGAAATGCAAAGGCAAGCGATTCATAGGAATCGCATGCCTTTGCATTTCTACACTTGTATATGTCCGAATTTAGGAGTGGGTTAGCAACGCGAGCCCCAAAATCTGCTGACTCTAGAAATAATAGCCACATGTTTTTTTTCCCGCCCTCTCGCGTTTAATGTTGAAAGGTGATATTATTCTGAGCCTTTTTCTGACACGAATGAATGTGCTTTTGTCGCTCTAATAAACGATTTGGCCCGACTGCTTTGAAATTTAATCTTATTCCTTTCAGGCTGAGTCTAGCTCAAGCCATGTAAATATGAGCTAGTTTTCCCTTTCAGATTATAGTTTAAGGACGCGATGTAATGGATATATTATATATATATATATATATATATGTCAAGGAAAAACGTAAGGCTAAAATATGGAGGAGCGATCGCGAAAACTTTATATGGGGCTTAAGGATAATTTAATATTTGGCACCGAGCGCCATCATTTTCACAGAGCTTACTTTGAAATGCTTCGCGTGAGTTGGGAAAAAGAATCCCTTTTTGAGATGTGGCCTTGACGGTCAGGCGCGAGTGTATTTTTAGAAGCAGGCATCGGCGTTCGAGGAGTGAAACTATTATATAATATGGAATCGCCCGAACATACTATAGACATCACAGGGCATGCACGTAGTTTTGCCGCTTGAATTTTAACAAAAGATTGAGCAGAGCGTCTTTGGGTTTTCGAACTGACAGGTAGTGCGCGTCACGAAATTAGAGATCGAAAATGGCACAGATTGAATCGGGTTAATTAATAGTTTTGAATAAAGGATTTAGATGTAATTAATTGTCGTTAATTCCACAGGCCTACGATTGTTCTGACTGCATATTTTTAGAGTAAATATTAAGAGGGGAACGAATTAAGAGGGAGTACGAGAATTTGCGCTCGTCATATATATATATATATATATATATATATATATAAACTTAATTTAAATCATTGGACAAAATTACTTTAAATATGTAGCTAACAGTATAAGGTGAACAGTGCATTTATAACACCGAGATCTCTGCCCCCGTTCCACTTTAATCAGTTGCATCAATTTCGCCGTAATGGAAGAAAAAACGTACCCCCACCACTAGGTCTATTTTATAAACCCCCAGAACTTCAGTCTCAAACTATGTTCACAGCTTGGTCAAGGCTAGCAGGAGATACGCGGCACAGCGTCAGATATGGGCCAACTTACTTCCCCACTAGTGCTTTACAGACACAGTGCCCAGTAAAAATGTGAAACAAAATCGTAAGTTCGTCGTAAGTTTTATAAGCATAAAGCACGCTTAATATAAAGAAAGTATGGGAACTCAAAGGACAATAGAAATATTGACCGGAACGGAGAAGCAAATCGGTAAATGTTTGGTCCCATGAGTCACTGTCATTTCTATTCCAAATTCATTGCATTCAAAAGACACTGTATTCCAAAAATTAAATTCTTTCCTTATAAAAAAAATACAGTTGATTCCGGTTAATCGGACCACATCGAGACGCGATCATTTTGGTCCTAATAACCGAACATGCCGTATTAGGCTTATGCGATTACACGAACATGCCCTATTAGGCTTATGCAATAGGATTTGTATCGGTTCTCTGGGATTCGGTCCGAATAAGCGGATGGTCCGATTAACCGTTGGTCCAATTAACCGGATTCGACTGTAATAGATAAAATTTTAAGGACTAACAAAAATTTTCATTCCAAATGAACTCCTTTTCAGCCTTTCAAGATACATGATATTTACGTTCTAATACTTAAAGTTAGTTCTCCAGCCCAGCAAAATCACATAAAGCAAGTTATCTAACATACTTTTTTCGATACCTCAGTAGTATATTAACTCACTTACAACCACCTTCAAAAACACTTGGAGTGGGTTTCTTTACCCACCTCTCAGAATAAAGTTGGCCATACACTTGCAGGAAATCCTCAAGGAAAAAGTCTGCTGGATTTCCTTGAGGATTTACTAAATTGAACCCCCCCCCCACACACACACGTGAAATGTTTTCCAATTGGGATTTCGGGGACTGCACAGTCCGCTACTAGTCTCAAGGCTTCCCCATACATGTCGAGGAAATCCTCAAGGTTTGGACTGCGCAGTCAAAACCTCAAGGATTTCCTTTACGTATATGGGCACCTTAACACAGGCGAAATAGGTTCTACAAACCGTTTATTCCAGCGAGTAACAGACTTTTTTTCCCTCTGTGTAGCCGTCATAGTTTTTACTGAAAAGTACCAATTTACTGACGAAAATTCCAAATCTAGAACACCGCGTCCTTCTAGATCAGGGGATCCTAACCTGTGAGTCGCTAGACATCTAGACGTATAAACATTTGGCAATAGTCAGGATTTTATTTCATTTTACCGTCTGAAAATAAATTTGTTTTTAAATGAGATAAGAATTTTCAGTCTGTCGATTTTCCGAAATGGCGAATGCTATTGAGCAAAGAACATACATTAAATTTTGTTTTCGCAATGAAATTTCTGCTACAAAACCTTCTAAAGACGACTGTTTATCAAAAGCAAAAGCATTTGATTGCTATAAAAAGTTAAAAGATGGTAGAGAATCCGATGTAGATGATCCGTGGTCTGGTAGACCATCTACTTCGATTAATGATCAAGACATCGATAAGGTCAGCGAATTGGTGCTTGGCGATCGTCGTTTGACAGTAAGAGACATTATTGAACAAGTTCCTATATCATTTGATTCCTGTCAAGCAATTTTAAAAGATCATTTAGGGTTGCGACGTGTCGCTTATCAAGTTGTTCCAAGAACTTTGAATTTGTTCCAAAAACAACGTGTTCAAGTGGCTGTAGTAAAGCGCTTTTAAATAAAAAGCTGGCTTTATTACATGTTTGCGATAAAGGTCGGAATCAAATTTAACGCCGACAGATAATTATAGAGTTGAGTGGAGTAATTTAGGACGTAGCCGGTTGCAAGACAGTTTTATGAGTTTTTGAAGAGGGGAAGGTCTGAGATGGAGACACAGATAAGGTGACGGAACCAAACGATGACGTTATATTTACAAAAGCCTTTTATTGTTAGATTTATGGCAGTACGGTTCGTAAAAGAGTCATTTTGAAAACCAGGTGCTCGCAAGGGTAGGCAGTGAGGGCGTAACGTTTTTGAGTTAAGAAGCCAATGAGAAGGTGAGAGAGGGAGTACAGCAAATGAAAAGTTTACGGTGGCCGGATTGGCTGATGGAAGTTTATGAGAAGGTGGAGTCTTAAGTATGAAAGGGGATTAAAATAATATATTGGAGAGTTTTTTTTGAAAAAGAGACAGAGAGAGTGTTGATCGGGGAGGCAGTAGGTCTCCATCTCCAGCACGACTTATATAAATATACCTTAAGTGGACTTGAGGGTTCAACATAAACCTGTGACGGCAACTGCGAGACTGCGTTGACCAAGGGAACTAGAGAGGTCCGCACCCAGATTTGCAGACTAGACCAAGAGACTCAGCTCCCGTGCCCCAGCCGAGAAGTTAAACGACGAAAAGTGCCCCACCATCCCGTTTCACGACGTGAAAAGATACCCAGCTCCCGTGCAAATATAGTGAAGATACGTGCCCAGGAGAGCCCAACTACAATTTATCGACAGAGAAGAAGTGGTAATTCACCGTGAAAGAAATAAAGTTAGCCCCCTGCCCGGCGTAGAAACGTGATCACTGACCGTAGGCGAGGCGAGAAGGCCAAGAGAGCACCTTGAATTTATGAAGAATAATTGGGTGAGTGTTAAATTAATGATTTTGATTTGTTCAGTTCCGATTCAGGCAAAGTGAATTTAGTTTGTCGTGAGCAAGGAGTTTTTTAGTGAAAAGGTTTAGTGTTGAACGAATAGTAAAGTATTTTGTTGTTGCGCTCGGGACGCTCCCTAACCTTAGCAAAGTAATTATAAAATATAAGTTGTGAAAGATGAAAATTATAATTGTGCATTGGTTTAGGAAAAATGAAAGATTCTTTTGTTACATGTAAATATTAAGTATGTAAATAAACTAAATTTTCTTATGTTAAACTTAAAAACTGGATGTAGCAACACGACAGTGGCTCGACAAATGCTTTCTCAAGGCGATTCCCTGCTAAAATGCATTATTACTGGTGACGAAACTTGGATATACGCTTTTGATTCAGATACAGCTCAGCATTCAAGTGAATGGCGCTTGAAAGATAAAGCAAAACCGAAAAGACCACGTCAAAGTCGCACATAATTACAAGATAAAAATAACTTTTTATATACCATGTTTTTAAATTTTCTGTTGAATCATATAAACTTGACAATTCTATATTAATAAATGATTTTGAAAATTTTTTTGATGAATTGCCCCATCAACTTGAAAGAAATGAAGTTAATTGGAAGTTAACTTGCATTTAACTTTTCGTTCCCGTCCCGGCCGATAGATGGCTGCACCAGTCTAAAAAACAAAATTAACTGAAAAATGAATTCAAACCTGCTTAAAGATGGCTAAAAGTATTAAAATAGTGCATTGTCATCGTGTTCAGAGCTATTCTAAAAGTTTCAAATGTCTAGCTAGCCGGGAAGTCAGTTAAAAATCGATTGCAAGATTTGTATTGGACAAACACACACACAAACAAGAAAGCGAGTTAATAAAAACATGGTAAAAAATCAAGGTAATGTTGACTGCTTTCTTTGATTGTCGTGGTGTTGTGCATTATGAATTCCTACTGGACAGATAGTCAATAAATATTATTATTTGAGTGCTTTGCGGCGCTTGCGTGAAGCAATTCGTCGGAAACGGCCAGAAATATGGCGAGACAACTGATGGGTTTTGCACCACGATAATGCGCCATCTCACGGTGCAATTATTATTCGTGAGTTTTTAACCAAACATTCAACTAATACGGCTCCACAAGCTCAATATTCACCTGATATGGCACCGAGAGATGTTTTTCTTATTTCCACGGTTGAAAAAGCCTCTTCATGGTCACCGTTTTGAATCCATTAATTCGATAAAAGAAAATTATCTATGAACTCTGAAGAGGTTTCACGAAAACGACTTTAAGGCATGTTTAGATGATTGGGAAAAAAATTGACACAAGTGTATTGCAGTCGGAAAAGAATACTTTGAAGGAGATGCAGTAAATTTTGACCAATAAACTGATGATTTTTTCCATGTTTTTATTAACTCGCTTTCTTGTTTGTTTGTGTGTGTGTTTGTCCAGTACAAATCTTGCAATCGATTTTTAACTGACTTCCCGACTAGCTAGACATTTGAAACTTTTAGAATAGCTCAGAACACGATGACAATGCATTATTTTGATACTTTTAGCCATCTTTAAACAGGATTTAATTCATTTTCAGTTAATTTTGTTTTGTAGACTGGTGCAGCCATCTATAGCCCGGGACGGTAACGAAAAGTGAAACGCACGTTAACTTCCAATTAACTTCATTTCCTTTCAACTTGATGGGATAATTCATCAAAAAAATTTTTAAAAAGAATTTATTAATACATAGAATTGTCAAGTTTATATGATTCAATAGAAAATTTAAAAACATGGTGTATAAAAAGTTCTTTTTATCTTGTAATTATTGCTTTATGCCACCGTTCCGGGTACATTTTTTTAAAATCACAGTAGTATACTAAGGCCGTCTGCACACGAAGCAACTCAAAAGAAGCGGGCCTTCTGCTTGCACTGGCCCGCAAGCAGAAGGACGTCATCGAAAAAGGCAAGACTGTCGATGTCAGCGACGTCTGGGCAGATCCTGTCGTCAGGTTTCAGCACAGGTGAGCATCGTCTCTTTCCAAAACACGACGTCGCTAACTGGACGAAAATTATATCCGGAAATTTGTTGGAAACTCAGACACTCTTAAGGCCGTCTGCACACGGAGCAACTCAAAAGAAACTGATAACTGACTTAAGACTTTAGATCACGTTTCAAACACTGGTTACAAACTCGTCGGACGGGTTTGTAACCAGTTGCGTCGTGTGCGTGTCTCCATTCAATTACATAGGTTGCGACTCATCACGGACTGGTTTGTGATTTGAGTCAGTTATCAGTTTCTTTTGAGTTGCTCCGTGTGCAGACGGCCTAATTTCTGTCTAAATATTATGAGTGAAATAAACCTAATAAGTCATTGGCATTTTGCCGAAAGCCAGGGTAATGTCAGTTGGTATATTCCCCTTACAGCAGGGGTCGGAAACTTTTTTTACTAGGAGGGCATATTCAGAAATTCGAGAGTTCGGCGGGCACCGCTGGAGGAAGAGGAGGAGGAGGGGGGGGGTTAATATTTAAACATGAAAATATTAATGCGACATAAATTTTTGATTTATAAATTCAAATTTGAATTTAAAAAACAATCTTAACACTCGATTACTAACCTTGTATCCTTGAGATACACGGTAACTATTTTTGCTGACTGCAAATCCATCCGTAGAGAGGGAGGCTGCTTCCCCCGCCTATCTTCCTAGCAGGAGGGGGGGGGGCTAGATGTCAGTTTAGTTTTCGTTCTTATAAAGTAAAGGTTACTGACATCACAAGCCTTTTATCACTCAGATACGACAGCATATTCGTAAGTATTTTTGATCGATCTGATTTTTTGTTTTGTTGCTGTATTTTTGTGGATTGTTGTTGATTCCAAAATGTTTTATTCAACCGATTCGGAAATTTATGTAATGTTTTATTCAACTAATTTGGAAATTTATGCTGGAAAGCAAACGGACAGACCATACCAATTGAGCAACAAGAGCAAGGGTATAGTAGAAAGATTGATTACTCCCATCACTAACACCGGACGTAATGTCACTGCTGATAATTGGTTCAGTGATGTCTCTCTGCTCCAAACCTTATCAGAAAAATTTTCTGTAAATAAAAGGCAAAACAATGCATACCTCTAGTTATTTATCCCCCTTTTTCTTGAATTAGTAGTGTAAAATTTGATATATCGTGGTTTTTATGTCATGTATCTCACAGATACGACGACAGCAATGACGTAAGTTTTTTGAGGATAGTAATGGAGTGTTAAAATTGATAAGCTTACGGGGCCCATTAAGGGGAAATTTCATATATATATATATGTATATGTATTTATGTATACATACATATATATAAATACATATACATATATATATATAGTACGCATACCATCGTGGAATAGTAATATACATAAAAATATAAAACGTAACATTATATTAAACTATTTAATTAGATGTAAAAGATTAAATTCTAAAGTCATCGATGTGAACAACAATATCGATATATACATGAAATGAGCACGTGATAGAGGAAATCCTAGTATATTTCTGAAAGATATTTTGACTAAGTTTTATAGTGCTTATAACTGTGACTATAATGGGAATAAAATGGCTTTAACTGGTGTAGGGTGAGTGTGTTGTCTATATTGTTCGTTGTTTTGGGTAATGTGCTTTTTTAGATTTTTTAGATGTTTTACTGTGAGGATGGTTGCCGTTTTGGCAGTTATGTTTTCTTGTTCTATTTTATTATTGGTTTAACTTCATAAGTACGGTTTTGTGCATTGCAGCGACCTCCGGGAGTGTTGCCTGGGCGTAAAAACATGTTCGAACCGGAGTAGGGGGTCACAACTCCCCCGGTCTTTAACCGCAATGCTTTCATAATCTGTTGTTATTGGATATTCTATCTGCTCTTGCTTTCAGCTCAGCTCCGTGCAGTTTTGATTTTTCATTCCGTATCCTATTTATACTGAATTTTTATCGCTTATATATATATATATATATATATATATATATATATATATATTGATTCTTGGTCCCGTATTCTTGGGATACATGCTATCCCACCCCGTAAGGAAAAGGTTAATGCAATATTTGACATTGCAAATCTGCGGCCAACGCGTTGTCATGTGGCACTTAAGTTGACTTCCCAGTTCTCAGGCAATGTTCCAAAAGAGTGCTAGTGAGGCTTGATCGGTACTTTGATTTTAAGTATTTCATATTGGAAAACAAAGATTCCGAAGTATTTGTAGACGCGCAAAGAGAGTTCAGTTTCAGAGCACATTTTCTCGACAATGGGAAGCTATTTCCATTCACTAAACTCTAGAATTTTTCTTCGTTATGATGTAATTTTAATTTAATGTCCTTTCCTATATTTATAATTTCCAATTCTCAGTCCTCCGTATTGGAAATATCAAAATATGTTGCGATTTTATGAGTCGCATCGTCCTCTGTATGAGAGAAAGGATTAATAAAAAAACGTCAAGAATGCCTCCAATTCGTAGAATTCTTCAAATCTGGTATTAAATTCTTCTAACAAGGAATCAAAATGTTTTGCAAACTGATAGGTGGTAGGTAGCATTTCCATCGTAGTAATTTTCTATCACCATTTTTAAATTTGGGAAATGTGATAAATTAACTTTCGTCATATGTGTTTTTAAGAGCGCCAATTTAGCTTCGAATGCATTTATCGTACTTGTCATAGAAGCAATATGATGATGTCTACCCTGTAGTTTTAAATTTAGTTCCTTCCATTTTACAGTTAAATCAGTTAGAAAGCCTAGCTCAATTAACCAAGGTTTTTGCTCTAATTCTAAACAAATTTCTTTCACCTGTGGTGATAAATTTAAAAACCGCTCAAGTACCTTTCTTTACTGATCTCTCTCAATTAAGGGGACAGTGGACTTTCAAAATTGTGAAATTTGTCCAAAAATTCGAGTTTTTTTATTTTATTGGATTGTGAAACTACGGACGAGTAGGAATGTGTTGCAAAAAGAATTTTTAATTTCTGTGATTACTTTCCTAGTCATAGACATTTGTATTTAATATTACGTGGTTACCAATAGCAATAACCAATAACTTTAAATTTTTTTTCTTAAAATAAAAATTTTCATGTCATACGAATATTCAAACTGCTCCAGGCGCATTTCTAATTATCGTATTGCTTTGAAATTTAAGTTTTATATACTTAACTGTATATCAAATAAATCTTATTGAAAAAAATTTTGCTTCGTAGCTCAGAATTTCTAAATTTTGTACTCGAAAAGATGATTTATAGGTATTTTGCGTAATATAAAAGGTGTTTTCACTATTATTATTTTTTTTCTTTATATTTTTAATGAATGCTTAAAATAAGCAATAAGTTTCATTGTTAGTTCTATAAGGTATCCTGTAAATAAAAATTACCATATTATATGCAAAAGAAATGCGCATGGAACATTTTTAATTAGGCCAATTTTTGATATAATTAATAATTCATAAATTATTAATATTTCATCTTTAAATTTTAACCACTTTTACATATCTATGGTACTAATCACATATTCAAATTTCAAGCAAATCCATTCAAAACAAAAAAGGTTAGGTTTGAAGGTCTACTGTCCCCTTAAATATCTAAACTCAAGTATCTAAAATTTAGATGTTTGAACGGCGGGCACTTTAAAACTGTTTCGCGGGCACCGCGTTGCCGACCCCTGCCTTACAGGAACTGGATGTGAAAAAATGACATTTTTTCTCCCCTCAACCTCATACTTTATCTATCACTTTTTAATCCCTTTAATCGATTTTACCCCGAAGCTTATTCCGGAGAAAA
Source organism: Dolomedes plantarius (assembly GCA_907164885.2). NCBI lineage: Eukaryota > Metazoa > Arthropoda > Arachnida > Araneae > Dolomedidae > Dolomedes > Dolomedes plantarius. The sequence continues at coordinate 81,368,771 of OU015499.1, forward strand.
AAAGTTGGTTATACCCAGGTACGTTTCGGATGAACTCAGAAAAGAGTTCAAAAGAAAACAGATACGTGACTCTAGACTCGTCCTTTAAAGATGAAATAAAAATCATCACTTATTCTGCCGCCGTCTGAAGGTCGAATCTCAAAGCAGTTTAAAGAACTGAATGAAGGCGAGAAAAAAAATTGCCGGATCATCCTTGCTTGACCAGGGCATCTCCCATCAAGGGGAAAGGTCGCAACAGGTGTTTTAAAAAAATGAGTCATTTCTACTTTAATTTGTGAATGATACAGAAAAGGCTAATTATTTCGGTTAAGGGGTCAGGTACCTTTTAAACGCTAAGAGACACGACAAAGATATCCCTACATTAAGGTATCCGACTACGTTCGGAGCCCTTTGTTTTTTGAAAAACTGTACTTGAGAAAATTTCTACCTTATTTTTCGAAGGAATATAACACCAAAACTCAAAAATGATGAAAAAATAGACATTAACTATGCAAATGTTTTCAAAATTGAAGAAATTGGGTCGAAATTTAGCAAATTTTTACAAAAACGGCTTTAGCTCTAAATAAAAATATTATGCATATAAAATTAACCTTTTTTAGTCATATGTACGAAAATACCTTCTAAGTGTAATGACCTACAAGCTAATCGATATCTTAAAATCTAAAAAAAAATACAGGTCATTATATGCAATTACATGTAAAATTTTAGTAATTTTCCATGAGATTTTTTATAGATGCAGCTATAAATCAACAAGTAATATACCTAGAACCAAATCTGTAGTCTATTACATTCTTAGTATTATGAAAAACATACGCGAAAAATTTCATAGGCGTATCATGGTTAGATTTTGAGTTATCACAAGAGTCGTTTACATTTTCGATGAAAAACAAGTTCTTCAGAAAACACGATTAAGTTTTCAACTTGTATTGAAATTTATAGCCTCTGCTGATGTTTAAATCGCTCTCATTTCATTTCTAATGATCGCATCGAAAAAATAAAAGCAGATTTAGAAACGTAAATTTGCAATCTTAAAAGAAAAGGAATAAAAACAATTTCGGAATTTTCGTCAAAATCGATGCTTTAAACGTAGTCGGATACTTTAAATCACCAGTAGTTATGAAAACCTTTTATTCAGGAATATGAAAATTTTACTGTTAGTTAAACATACTTTCTTCTTTATAAATATGGCTTTTAATTTTTTTAGCTTGAAGATAAATTCTTAATTTTTTTAAAATTTCAACCATTGTTTTTTTCAGTGTCATGTCATTGCGCGCAAACTTGCGTCCGTATATTAATGAATACACACATTTTTTTTAATTTTAAAATTAAGTTGCATAATATATCTTTAAAATGACGAACGTTGAAATCAAAATTCTTAGTTCTTCATAGAATTTTTTTCCTAATTTCTGCAATTTTTTTAATAAATTTTATTCTAATTCAAATTTTTATGGTAGGAATGACATAATTGTTCGCCGTTTTAATGAAGCATGTTTATATTGAACGTGTATAAAATTTCATGGTATTCTAGCCAACTGTTCTGGTGATATCATGCGCGCAATAACATAACAATGAAAAAAACAATGGTTAAAATTTTAGAAAATTAAAAAAATTCTCGGGGGTAATGCTGTCCACCTATATGGTGACCCCACAATAAAATGGGCAGTAAATTGCGGCGTATTACAGCATACCCACAATAAAGGGCAGTAAATTGCGGCGTAGTACAGGCGAATGTTTGACGACAAAGTGCCTCCGCATTTGGAAGAAAAAAAAATTCTCTCCAAGCTAGAAAAAAATGAGTGCAATATTTATAAAGAACAAAGAGTGTTTAACTCACATAAAAAATTTCATATTTCTTAATAAATTATTTTTAGTAACTACTGATGATTGAAATTAGGATATATTTGTCGAATCTCTTGGTCTATAAGGGGATCCGGGACACATTTTAAAAAGTTTTTTTATTTATTGATATAAAATTTTGAATATTTTTGTGATGGTTAACCATATAATTCGTAAACAAAATCACACCATAAAACTTCTCAAAAAGGTTTTAAAAAATTTTAAAATTTAAAATTTTTAATAAAAGTCGGGTAATTTGAAATCGTTATAACTCGAAATATTATTTGTCGAATTTCAAAATTTTTTCATTTAATTAAACAGAAATATATAAGTTTTAATTTTGATTCACCATTTTTTAAAATATTAATTTTTAAAAAAATTAAAAATATTTAGATGAAAAATCACAAAAAAAATTATGTAACTTATTTTTAAAAAATCATATTTTCAAAAGTAAATATTTTTTTCAATTTTGCTGAATCAAAATTAAAGTAAAATACTTGAAAAAGACATGTTACAAGTTTCAACCATTATTCTTTAACGTTTCTTGACAATAACAATTAAAAAAAATGGAAAAAAAACCCATCATTAAGAAAAATACTTTCAAGTAGAACTTGGCTACATAATTTGATTGAAAGAAATATAATTTCTACCGTGTAATTGTATTAAATTTTATGGTTAATGACTATTTTCGTCGTTTAAAGAAACAGGCTTATTGAATGCATAAAATTTTTTTCGATCAAAGTTGGAATATTGGTCCTGAAAAATATTAAAGCTTTAAAAAAATTTTAAAAATTCTTTCAAGCAGAAAAATTCTTAGTTCTTCATAGAATTTTTTTTTAATTTCAGAAATTTTTTTGATAAATTTTATTGTAATTCAATTTTTTTGTTGGAATGACATAATGTTCGTCGTTTTAAAGAAACATGCTTTATGAACGTGTATAAAATTCATGGTATTCTATCAAACTGTTATGGTGATATCGCGCAATCACATAAGAAAAAAAATGGTTAAAATTTAAAAAAATTTTTAAAAATTCTTTCCAAGCTAGAAAAATTCTTAGTTCTTCATAGAATTTTTTTTTAATTTCAGAAATTTTTTTGATAAATTTTATTGTAATTCAAATTTTTATGGTTGGAATGACATAATTGTTCGTCGTTTTAAAGAAACATGCTTATATTGAACGTGTATAAAATTTCATGGTATTCTATCAAACTGTTATGGTGATATGCGCGCAATCACATAATGAAAAAAAATGGTTAAAATTTAAAAAAAATTTTAAAAATTCTTTTCAAGCTAGAAAAATTCTTAGTTCTTCATAGAATTTTTTTTTAATTTCAGAAATTTTTTTGATAAATTTTATTGTAATTCAAATTTTTATGGTTGGAATGACATAATTGTTCGTCGTTTTAAAGAAACATGCTTATATTGAACGTGTATAAAATTTCATGGTATTCTATCAAACTGTTATGGTGATATGCGCGCAATCACATAATGAAAAAAAATGGTTAAAATTTAAAAAAATTTTAAAAAATTCTTTTCAAGCTAGAAAAATTCTTAGTTCTTCATAGAATTTTTTTTTAATTTCAGAAATTTTTTTGATAAATTTTATTGTAATTCAAATTTTTATGGTTGGAATGACATAATTGTTCGCCATTTTAAAGAAATATGCTTATATTGAACGTGTATAAAATTTCATGGTATTCTATCAAACTGTTATGGTGATATCATGCGCGCAATCACATAATGAAAAAAAATGGTTAAAATTTTAAAAAATTCTCTTCAAGCTAGAAATAATTGAGTGCCATATTTATAAAGAACAAAGAGTGTTTAACTCACAGTAAAATCTTCATATTTCTTAATAAATTATTTTAGTAACTACTGGTGATTGAAAATAAGATATACTTGCCAAGTCTCTTGGTCTTGACTTGAGACCTGATGAAGGTACCTGACCCCAAGTATGCGTCATTTTAGCCCTTAATTAAATACGAAAGCTTTTGTCCCAGCATAGCTTGAAAGGGGCAGCTTAGAATTCGGATCAATTCGAGAGTGTTTTACCAAAAGACCCGGATCATCCGGTCCGACCTGTTCAGTATCTCGTAATAGAAACAGAGTCTATTAATTTCGTCTAAACATGTCTAAGTTCTGTACTTAATTAAAATGCTAATGCATAAGTCGCCTCCACAGCGCAAACCAGAATGCATTAAATTCGTAATGGAAAATGGGCTTGTCTTAACGTGACGGTTAGCGGAATAAAATATTTACGCTCAACGACCTTCCGTGTAACAAATTAAATTTTCTTTAAGAAGTTGATTACAGTAAACTGATTTAGGCCAATGGAAACGTGAGGGGCAGCCAATCTATATATATAAAACAGTTCCGTAACTGAATGACTGACTGATTGACTGACTGAATGACAAATAACGCACAGACCAAACCGCTGGACCTAAAGGGCCGAAATTTTGCATGGCGATTCTTCTTATAGTGTAGGGGTGCACTAAGAAAGATTTTTGAAAAATTATTCTTAGATTTTATTAAATTGAATTTTTAAGCTGTTTTGTAACTTTTTTTAAGTTTGTATTTAAAATAATAATCTGAGGTTTATAAAATTTAAATCACGAGAAAGATCATAAAAAATCCTTTAAAATGAATTTTTTTCCCTAATCTTTACCTTCATTTTCTGATTTTGGGTGAATTTTCAAAGATTAATTTTTAGAATTTAATTTATTAAATGTTGATCACGTGGTATCTTTTCTTTTTGTGATACTTTAAACTAATTTTGCGATCACGTGCATAACAACGAAATAGATAAAAAAAAATTCTTGCTAATGTGGCAGACGATTGGACATTATCCAAAAAAATATAATACAGTAAACGAAATGCTCTTCAAACTCTACTGTATTAACTGTACTATATTCTTTAGTATGTGCTATTAGATTTAATTTGAATATTTTCTTCTACATTATTTTGTCTATAATAATATCCATTACGATTTTTTTAAATATATATATATATATATTTATTTATTTTGGCATTAATTGCATACGTTGACCGGTGTATTTAATTTGAATGTACTCCGTAGCGAAGCAAGGGTGTTCAGCTAGTATTTATATGTAATGAGCAATTCAAGTATGAGAGGATAAAGTCTTTGACGTGTCAGACTTCTTAGATTGCGAGTTATTTTCTGCATTCCTTGAAGTAATTATCAGTCTGGTTGCAAATAAAGTGCTTCTTGCTACAAAGGAGCACCCATGGAACTGATCTCTATGTCCTTCAAATAGACTCATTCTTCGGAGATTCGTTAATTTTCTCTAGCAACACGAGGTCTTTAGCAACACGAGGGTTAAACTAACAGGGAACCCAGCTTAACCCTTCAGCGAGCGCGCCTGTGTACAGAGTCATAACATTTTCGTAATTTTGAATGGTTTGTTTTTACATGTAAGGTTTTACATGTATGGCAGCATATCTGGAACACGAGTACCAAAGGCAGAAGGGTACAGGAAATATTTAGAGAAGTTAAAATACATAGAATAAGCGCTGACTTCTATTTGAATCAAGCTATAACTGGTCACGGCGCTTTCGGGAGCTATCAGAATAAATTTCACAATAAAACTAATATTTGTCCTTGCCAGGCTATTCAAACCCCTGATCATTGTTTATTCGATTGTCAAATTTTTACAAAATATAGGGTTAACTTACCTATGGGCTACGAGAACTGGTCGAAGGAGAAATTCTTCGGTGATTTCTATTGCAAAAAATTTATTTCCAAAGTGGTAGCTGATTTAATGGATCAACATCTTCCTATTGCTTAGTTTGGAAGCTATTGACTTTGCTTGTTTGTGCACTTTACTATTTCTTAGGGTTTTCTGTTTGTTGTGTAGTTTGTATAAATAATAACGCAATTCTTTCTTTATATATTTTATATTCTAATTTAGTGCTATATTGTGTTATTTATTGTTTTGAATAGTGAATATATTATTACAATGTATATTTGTGTAAATTATATTATGTTTAAATGTATATGGTGTAAACTATTGTTATTTATTTGATTTTGTGTAAATGTAATTGTGAATGATGTTCAAGCTAGGATCTATTGTGGCCATGGGTTTCTCTTCTGGTTGAGGCATAGCTGCTGGTATTACTGGCAGTTTGTTATTGTTAGCTATTTTAATTTTTATGCTAATATAATTTGTTTAAGTCCAGGCTGTTAGCCATGAACTGATGGTGTTAGTGCCATGGTTAATTAATTCATTTCTTGTGTTAATTTTATCAATTTAGGTCCTGGTAGTTAACCATGGACCGTTTGTTTGGTTATTTATAATTAGGTTTTGCTATGTAACAAGTTTGATTTAAAAAAAAAAAAAAAAAAAAAAAAAAAAAAAAAAAAAAAAAATCTGGCTAGGTCCTAATGGAACCTGGAGCGGTTTTTCTTTTGCACGCGTTGTCCACTCTCCCATGTTTTATTTCATACTTGGAATTTGTATTCCGTCTTAGAGGATTTTTCTACTTTTTGTTTCCTTGTGTGCCTTGTCCTGCGGGTCCTATCGGGCCGGCGGGATTTCTGTGGCGAGGTTGGTTCCCAGTTAAAACTTGGCCGATACGCGAAAGCGGAGGGTGCCGTAGAGTTTAGAATTACATGTAAGGTTTGAATGTTCTAAGCAGTTTCTATTCATAGCTACACCCTTTCTAATGCTGGTATGATTTTCTGACCCTTTTAATCATTTTCATTCATTGTTAGTCGTGATTTAAACGTGGTAAACCAGAGATTGTACTGGATTACAATACGACAAAAGCAGCAGTTTATGTAGTCGATCAAATATGCAGTTATTTCATGGTATCCCGCATATCGCAAAGATGGAAAATCTCATTGTTTTTTTTAGGTTTTTGGACATAATAGGAACCAATTCGCAAGATGTCCTTAGATCCAACAAACCGGGCAGTTTTGAAATAAGGCGATTGTATCTGCATTCTTTGGCTTTTAATTATAAATATATCTCAATATTATCAACATTTTATATCTTGTCATAAAACGCAGAATTATTAATTTTAGTCTGAAAAAAAAAGTTTATTACGAAAGGAATAACCAAGGTTGAAAGAGACGTTGCACTTTGTGTCACGCGCGCCTGCTAGTGTTCCAAAAATTGGCGCGCCCGTTGAAGGATTAAAGCCAGTTCCGAAAGCCGACAAACACCAGTGTTTGTCGGCTAAAATTTAACACCAGCCCAACGTGGGGCGCCATTGTGATGGAGGGATGCAGAGATGATACTAAAATTTACATGCACTACTCTTTACTTGAACAAACATTGAACAAAACTATTTTTACAGAAGTTACAAAAATTACATTTTTAAGGATTAAAAAATTATAGCGCGCGGATGGCGCAAAGTCATCTGCCTCTCCACTACTACTCTCTAACCCAGACGCCGAGTTCTGGCGGGGTTTGCTGTTAGAAAATGTTGAGTTGAGAGTGTCCTGCTACACTATTGTATAATAGTAGATGAGCAATGAATTGTTTTCATGTTACCCATGAACACAAATCACCCCATTATATTTCGCATGACAGGTTCAGACGTAATCTGCACCTTGGTTAGGAATATTTTCAGCTAGGTTTTTGGTCTGCTGTACCTGTGAATTCATTCTACTGAATTCAATAAATTTGACAAAATATGATTCTTTGTGAATTGTACAAATTTCTGAGAAACATGTTCGACGCTGATTGGTTTTCCCATATTAAGAATGTTTAAAATTTTCTCTTCAGAACTTGCAATTTTTTGTTGTGATGTGTTGTTGCTTATGCCCCTTGATCGACAGCAACATCAGATCAAGGTCATTATAGGCTATTGGTAAGGATACGTAATTTTCGTATTTACGAAATAGATGCGAATAAATGCGAAATTTGCCGATATGAGCGAATAAATGCGACAATTATTTTTTTACCACTTTTCGGCGAAAACTCGGTGATGAACGGCCTTTTAAACTAAATTAGGTAATAACAGTAATCTATATATATAAAATAGTTCCGTAACTGACTGACTGACTGATTGACTGACTGACATACAATGCACAGACCAAACCGCTGCTGGACCTAAAGATCTGAAATTTTGCATGGCGATTCTTCTTATAGTGTAGGGGTGCACTAAGAAGGATTTTTGAAAAATTCTTCTTAGATTTTTTAAAATTAAATTTTTAAGCTGTTTTAGTAGCTTTTTTTTTAGTTTGCATTTATTTAAAATAATAATTTGAGGGTTATGAAATTTATATCACGAGAAAGATCATAAAAGTTCCTTTAAAATGAAATCTTTTCCGAATCTTTACCTCCATTTTCTGATTTTTGGTGAATTTTTAAAGATTAATTTTTAGAATTTAATTTATTAAATGCTGATCACGTGATTTCTTTTTCTGGTACTTTAAATAAATTTATCGTCACGTCCATAACAATGAAATAGGCAAAAAAATATTTTTTCCCTTGCTAATGCGGCAGACGATTGGACATTATCCAAAAAAGATATTTTCCTGAAACTGTACTCTATTAACTGTACTATATTCTTTAGTATGTTTTATTAGAATTAATTTCAATATTTTCTTCTACATTATTTTGTCTATAAAAATATCTCTTACGATTTTTTATATATATAGTATATAATATATATATATATATATATATATATATATATATATATATATATATATATATATATATATATATATATATATATATATATATATATATATATATATTTTATATATATATATATATATATAATATATATATATTATATATATATATATATATTTTTTATATATATATATATATATATATAATATATATATTATATATATATATATATATATATATATAATATATATATATTATATATATATATATATATATAATATATATATATAGTTTTTTTAGCATTAATTGCATACATTGACCGTTGTATTTAATTTGAATGTACTGCGTAGTGAAGTACGGGTATTCAGTATACCCGTTACGGGTTATGACGGGTATTCTTTGTATTTATACACACAATTGCTTAAGTAAGACCATCCGCGGTCTTTAACTGAGAGATCTCACTCTCCTTCGGGTTTGCTCCGAATTTCACCCGGACAGTTTGCCCTTACCGGAGTCGAACCTAAAAATCTAACTGTAAAAATCAACCATCAAGTTTTGTGGAACAATTTAGTAGATTTAAGAACGTTTCTTGAGCGCCAGATTGCAGGGTATCTCAGCTACTTACAGTATTCAACCTAGAGACTCCTGTTGATGTCATACAGATTTTAATTGCAACGAAATCCCACCACCTTAACTTTGCAAAGGCTGACTATGCAAAGCCTCCATATTCCCGTTAACAGAGTAGATGCTGAGATATTTTAGTACGTGCAACATAGTAATTAATGACAGAAAGCAAAGACGTAAGGCTGCTATGTACTAACCCCACTGGATTCGCTCACCTCAATCTTAACCTATGGAGAAAATTTGTCCACGGATTGCCGACTTGGATTCAAAGATTTTAAAAAAAAATTGTACTTCGTCATAGAGAAAGAAATTTTACATTTGTCTACATTTTTCGTTTTTTAAAAAAAATGCAATTAATATTTTAAAATTTAAATTATTCGGGGAAATATCTGGTATAGTGTGTTTTAAACGCTCATAATTTCCTTCGGTGGACGAAATTTATAAAATGAATCCTGTAGCGCTTTGCAGAAAAGTTCTGGCTATCTGAGAATACCAATTTTATTTGATTATCAGCATTTATGTACCTGTAAATAGTTGACAAAAATATATTTTAAATAAAAAATTTGGGAGCAGCGCTAAACCCCCCTATAAAGAGAGAGCCATTATAATCCCTCAAAATATCAATCCTAAGGGGGGTGGAATTCTCGAACTGTCAACTGGACTCCTCCCACCACAAGAGTCTGCAAGAAGAGGAAAAGGGAAATACGATTTTTATTCTTAGTACATAGCAACCTTAAGGGGTCATACGACTGTTAAAAGTCGAAAAAGTATAAAAATTGTGCCACTTTCGACATTCTATATCTTGAAAAGTATAAGATTTAAAATCATAATTTTTTTTGTGTTAATAGAACAATGTTTGATTTAGGAATATATACCTGTTTCTTGTTTCATAGTTAAAAATAATTTGTGTTAGACAGTCATAAATAATAAGCAGTTTGGTTTGGACGAAAGTGATATCAAAGCTAACGTTAATAAATACTCCAAAAAAAAAATTGAGTTTAAGACAAAATTTCTGCTTTTAACACATACTGCGGAAACTAAAGTTTAATTTGAACCTAAATTTGTATCTATTTAAGGAATATTTCTATTTTTAACTATGAAACTGAAAATAGTGCATTTATTTTTCTTAATAAATTAAATTTTATCTATGCATGAAAAATGCATTCTCTAGAGATCGGTAAACAAATTTAGATTCAGTTTCAAGCAAATGATAATATGTACCACCTGTGAAAATTTCATGCAAAAATATGAAATAGTTCTAGAGATAACAAGTGCGTTACGTGGAAAAAAAATCACATTTTGAGATAAATCACTCTGAAGTATTGCCCTTTAAATCTGTTTACAGTAAACATCTGACACGTTTTTATTCATATCTTCCGTAATTATGGGAATTTTTTGAAGCGAATTGTCTTAAAATACTTGGAAAAGGTTAATCTTTCATATATTTCTTTTTCAAAAAATTGGATTTTTTTGACGGTTTAAGGGAACGGTGGACATTAAAATTTACTTTTTTTACTTTTCATCATAGAGATACTAAATTTTGTGAATATACACATTGCCCTATAAATAAATAGAATATCTTAAAAGAAATTTCCAATCTCATTAAAATTTTAAGATTTTTAAAAAAATTTGAAATTTATAAAAAAAAATTTAAAATGCTCCTTGCTACTTAATTTTTGAGATATTTCTTCGATTTTGCATTTTAATCTCTTTAAACTCTACAACAAACAAATCTGCGTATCAATTATTTAATCCCTTGAATAGTTAATTTTTGAGATATTTTTTTCTGAATTCCATCCCGATTTTCATCAAAATTTTGACTTTAGAAAAGTTAGAAATCAAATTTAATTACCTTAATGAAGTCGAATTGTAAAATGCATACCCAGTTTTTTTGTAAACAGCATCAGGATTCTTCCTTATCAATTTCATGAATTTTGAAGAAAAATTAAGTAGCATGGAGCATTTAAAAAATCTAAAAACCTTGAAAAATCTGTTTTGAGAAAAAAAGATTTAAAATTTATTACTACACTTACCCATTATAAATTACTTTGTAGAAGCTTCATAAATGATTTTTTTACTTGAAAATAATTATTTTGGTACTAATAATCTACAGAAATATATATTTTTTTAACAATAACACAATGAGTATTACAATGACGAGATTTGCTCAAATAAAGGTCCACCGTTCCCTTAACTGTCGTATGACCCCAAGGAACATAATGTAGAGACTACTACAATGTTAGCTTTTAACTAAGAATTTGGATACGTACCTATCCAAGTAAGTAAAATTGTAAATTTTTTTGTTGAATAAATACGAAATTTTTGAATTTATGTATATATTTTTTGCGAATAAATGCGAAATTTTATCTATTGTAATTTTTTTTTGTTGCGAAATAATTTTTTTGTTCGATATTTTTTATGCGAAATTTACGTATCCTAGCTATTGGGCTCGAAGTTGCGAAGTTTTAACTCAGCACCACAAGGGTCGGAGTCCGACTTTGCTGATGTTCCGGTCCCGTAATTTTGAACCGAGTCAAATGATGAGACCGATACACTTGACCTCGCAACTTCCGATTTGAAATTTGAGAACTTATAGGACATTGCAGCCACGACAGATTTTTCGTGCCCCAGCCGCCATTAACATACACGTTTTTGTTGCAATTCATTTTAATGAGAACTTTTTTCTCTGGTGTAAAAGTTGGAATTTAAAAAAAAACTTTAAACTTGTAAAAAATTTAATTAGCCTTCATAATATGTTACACATATTGTGACACCCCAGGGCAAAAACATTCCAGTGTTGCTATGGGTTATATAATAGCTCAGTGGTTCCAAAACTTATTTTGTCTCAGAAATCTTGCATGCTCTTCCAAAAATCGCAGAATCCACTACCTTTCGATTACATACAATATTGCACTGCCCAAATTGTAATAAAACTGTAGTATTTGTTTTCCCTTCATCGAAAAACGCGACATTTAAAAACGTGTCATGAACGGATGGTTTAAAATAAATATGCAGATTTTTCAACTTTGAAGGCAGGACTGGAATTACGAAGCTCTCGCGTCACAGCCAATGGGGTTTGTACAAATAAATACAACAAGTATTTAAGATGTACGTTTTTTTCAGCGAGTGGGGGTTCTAAGCAGTAACTATTCTGCGAGTGAGTTGGGGCTTCCAGCCATAGTGTTAGTAGCTGTTTTCACAGCAAGGTTGATATTTAGATGTGTTTGCGACGAATTGTCGAGCCATTAAACTTGTATCCCTTCTTTCTTCCTGTACCTATCCCAAGCTTTACCATTCAGTTTAAGTAGTTTTTTTAAAATTAAAGTAGGTTAATTTTCACCCGTTCATGCCACGCTTATCTGTATTCTTTTTTGTTTAATGATTAAATTTTGTAAATATTTTTCTTTCAATCTGTTGGATCAAATCGATCCCTATTTTTTTTTCTATGTTTTTATGTAAAATAAGAAAAATAAAGGCATTTTAGTTAGCCTCATCAAGTCTACTTTCTTGTGAAAGGTTTTTTATTTCAGAAAATTAGGTATGGGGCAAATTATGCGGTTTAATCCACCCAACAAAAACATTACATGCATTAAACTGACTTAATGTTAAATTAAACCAGTTAATGAAACATTAAGTTGGCTTAGTGTAGAATAGCTGGAGTCACGTTTATGGTGCAACGTCCAGGCTGTTGAAATCTTCAGTTTTTCTTCCAACATACATAGAATATCCGGATTTCTACAAATATGTAGTAACGAAAGGTAAAAGAATTCAAGGGGACCGCTTCAATAAACTCGGATAGCCTTCAAATATATCCCACAAGAGAACTGCAACTGGAACGCCTTCAACCTTATATAGCCGAATACCTGAAGTAATTTCAAATAAATTTTCAAAATCCACAGCATGAAATCATGTCGTTCTTCTTTTCTCTTTGAATAGATTTAATACCCAATAATTTTCTTAGTTCTTCAAATTTGGAAAATACTCTTCAAGAGTTTAATTAAGCTGTGTAGATCGTTCTCCGTATAATTATAGATTTCAGTTCCTGAATTCTGTTCCAGTTCTTAGTGAATATGTAAAGGAAGTACAAAAATTATAAATAATAGTGGAACAAATTCACCATGTTTTGATGACTTCAAGTATTAAAAAAAAAAATTTCAAGTAGTCTCTTCTAACGAAACTACCGCGGGTTATTAACGTAGGATTACTTATCGATGATTACCTCTTTTCTTTTCTTTTCTTTTTTTTTGACGCATATTAGTACTTTTCTGTTTAACTATTTGCTGCTACTCGGTTTGGTGTGCTGCCAAAATTATAACTCGCGACGGACTCTGAATTTTTCTTTCCGGAGAACCGTTATTGAGGAACGTAAACCTACGTTAAAACATGCTGAATTTGTTTCATTATTATTTATAATTTTTTTTTTGGGGGGGGCAGAGGTAGCCTATCGGTAGCGCGTCGGTTTTTGGTAATGAGGATTCTCGGATCGAATCCCGACACGCGCCGTTAAATACCTTCGTGTCTAGGCCGGATATGGGCCCGTTAAATCCGCATACCATAAAGTCGCATGAGGTCAGTGTATGGGGAAGGTACGATCCCCCAGATGTCACCCCTGGGGGTGCTCGGTCAAAATTGAGGTGACACCTAGCCAAGCCGGACTCCGACCCTTGCGGTTCTATTATAAACCAGATCCGCAATACTCAGCCCGAGGCCTACACGGACCTGGTCTGGCAGTTCCGGCCAGGGGACATAGGAACAACAACAACAACAACAACAAAACAGTAATAATTTTTTACTAAAACACACCTTATCCCACGGAATGGCAGCACGTTTTCGTTGAAGTCATTGTGTTAAATACCGTATAGAAGGAAATATCTAAATGAGGATACGCAGGATGAGGGTGAGTTAATGCAGTGGAGGGATAACTTCCTTGGAAATCCAACTAAGGAAAAATTATCTTACAAACTTTGCATACGAAACGCAACCCAACTTCGACCGCTAAAAAGCTAACTCTCACGACCCAGAGTTCACGAAAGTCACAGAGCTCACTAACGATAACTCTGGGACGCTGCCCGCATGCCTCAAATATAAAATGTCATACGATTATCTCAGACTTGACGAGGCAAAGATCAGAGTCTGATGGATCTACAGCACACTATACGATGAAACTCCGTTGTTTTCCCCTCCAAACCTCGTTATAAAGAAATTTCGCCAAGCAGAAATTCAGTTGTAGAAACTTAATAACGTGAAAAATTACGAAAAGACTGAACTACTATTTCAAGTTGTGAAAGAAAGTATCTATGTATATAAAACAGTTCCGTAACTGACAGACAGACAACTAACAGACCAAACCGCTAGACCTAAAGGGCTGAAATTTTGCATGGCGATTCTTCTTATAGTGTAGGGGTGCACTAGGAAAAAGTTTTAAAAATTCTTAGATTTTTTTTAAAATTAAATTTTTAAGGTGTTTTTGTAACTTATTTTTAAAAAAGCTTGCATTTAAAATAATAATTTGAGGGTTATAAAACTTATATCAAGAGAAAGATCATAAAAATTCCTTTAAAATGAAATCTTTTTCGTATCTTTACCTCCATTTTCTGATATTTGGTTAATTTTTTAAAGATTCATTTTTAGAATTTATTTTATTAAATGCTGATCACGAAGTTTTTCTTTTTGTGCTGTTTAAAATTAATTTTGCGTCACGTGCATAACAACGAAATAAGCTGACAAAAAAAGATATTGAAGTAGGGTTAAAGATAAAATTTAACCACTAGACTAATTGAGATGGAATTTTTTTTATGAATTTTAATCAAATAAGTATGTTTTATGGACTTTACACATACAAATTAATTGCATACATTGACCGTTGTATTTAATTTGAATACTTTCTTTTACATTATTTTGTCTATAAAAATATCCATTACGATATATATATATATATATATACATATATATATATATATATATATATATATATATATATATATAGGGATTAGTTGCATACATTGGCCGTTGTATTTATTATAAATATTTTTTTTTGCATTAATTGCATATATTGACCGTTGTATTAAATTTGAATGTACTCCGTAGTGAAGCACGAGTATTCAGGAGGTTTAAAATAAGTTTACAGCAACGAGAAAATAAATGATAAAATTCAAACAAAAATACAATAAAAAGCATAAGAAACGAAAAAAAAGGCAGATTGCGTAAATAAAATTACACGAAGGAAATTGAAACTTCAAAATATAAAGAGGGGTGGAGTGTCTGAAATGTTAAACAGAACTAAACAAATCGTAAAATTTCATATTTTGCATTACAGGTAAACTGTTAAATAAATGCGTTATTCTGCTGCATTATTCCTTTTCTTTTCACAGAAAATTTATAGTTTTCCGCCTGCAAGTAAAAATTGTTCCACAAAATAAGATCCGAGTCTTTCTAGGTAGTAGCGCTTCAATTTTTAATCTCTAACAATGTCATTATATACCCCCAACACAACCAATAAACATAGTTAAATATATTTTTTACTTTAAACCTTTAAATAATTGACTTAAAAGATTTAAATGATACGAAAAGTAGATTATCCACTATAAATTAACTACGTTTCACAAATATAATACAAATTTTAAACGTATTCTATAGTGATGCTTTACTTTAAGTTTTTTGGAATTTAGCAATGTCTTCAGAATGGAAAGCCTTCTATGAATATGAGAGTCAAATTGTTTAAAACGTGTTTATCAATGGAATAGCGTAAAAAGTTTTAAACATGGTTAAGTGCATAATTTGAGCATACACAATCAGCATTACTAATGAGTTACGTACAAAAAAAATTACACAATTCTACATTAAGAAAAGCTGATAGAAATCCATGATTATGAATTAACTAGGCCCGTGCGACACTTTTGAATCCGATTAAAATACGATAAATTTTATAGCGAGGTTGTTTGTTTGTAGCAGGATGAAAGAAGAACCGGTTCATTTGAAGCAATTGTTTATTTGACAAACAACAATGGTGCGTAAGGATAATACAAAATCAATAAACAAAACGCCTTTTGCCACAATATTGGAGGTGAAGCATAGGACTAAACCGGGGAACATGCGATATGTACACTGCAAAACACCTTTATAGACAATATTAAGAGTTAAATATGACACAACTCGTGGAAAAATGGGATGTTTAAATTACAAACCCTCTTTGTACACACTATTTGACTATGCCGTTTCGGCGCATCCAGGAAAAGAACGTCAGGGACAAAAGTGAATTTTTCGCTTCAATTTTTAAACAAACAATACAATGTGTCATTCTGAATTAGAAATTTGTCAGAAGCGGAGAACATAATCTTTAAAATGGTACCTCCTTTATCAATTTAAGATATGAAGGCAGATATATGTTAAGTATGAAGGCAGAAAAAGGGATAAAACAAAAACAACAACAACAAAAAACTTTTATAAATAATATATATGGTTTTTCCCATGTAAAGTGAATAATGTACACGTACGCGGATATTGCCAATAAAGTAACTCATTAATGAAATCACAGAATGATAATAAAAGTAAGTGATTTTTAAATTTAAAAGTTCAATGTGATTAATAACGGTAAAATAAAAAAATGCTAGCGTGCACGCCATCTAGGGGAAGAAAAATTGTTTATAATGTTTATACTTCGATTTTTAAACAAACAATAATATGTGTTACTCTAAATTAACAATTCGCACGACGCGGAGATCTTAATCTTTAAAGTGGTACGTCATTTATCGATTGTGCTTAAGTATGAAAGGAGACAGAATCACAGAATGATAATAAAAGTATGCGATTTTTGAATTTAAAAGTTCAGTGTGATTGAGAATGGTAAAATAAAAAATGCTAGCGTGCGTGCCATCTAGGGGAAGAAAAATTCTTTATAATGTTTATACTTCGATTTTTAAAGAAACAATAAGATGTGTTACTCTAAATTAACAATTCGCACGACGCGGAGATCTTAACCTTTAAAATGGTACGTCATTTATCGATTTTGCTTCAGTATGAAAGGAGAAAAAGGATGGAACAAAAAAATACCTTTTAGAAATAATATACTGGTTTCTGACCATCACGCTTACGTATGTCGCCTACTTTTTTTACCGAGAGTAACTGACAACAAACTCAATTTTAGTATTCTTCACATGAGAGTTATCCGTAAAATTTACATTATGAACTTTCGATGTTCAGAACCTCGTCATTGATAAAACCGTCCAATATCGGTAATTGTGTGTCATTTTTGATTAGAGGAATTAATCTTTCTTATACTAAAGCTTCATATGCCAGACAGAAATTATCGTGTTTTAAACAGGCAGGCAACCTGGATAGCGCTTGTTTCGTGTTCTTTGGAGAAAATAGTTAAAAAATGTAAGTATTCTGAAATTTGTCTGCAACCAATACAATTAATTTTAGTTTGTATTCCGCATATATAAGCACATCTTACGCGGTGAGTTTCAAAACTGTGTTTATTCACTACAAGTGATTTTTAGGAGACTGCGAAAAAACTTTAATCACATATTTCAAGCACATATAACCACATACTTTAACATTAAGTTTTTTCAAGATATAAAAAGTTTTCCTATATTATTCAGCTACACTTACATTAAGGGATGCCACTTTAATTAGAATAAAATGCAATTTTTTTCCCGTTTTCGTTAAGGACATCTTTGATACTTTTCACCTCATATGAAAGCAAAAAGAAACCTTAATATCTATGACAATGACTGTTATTATGGTCTGTCAACATTTTGTATTTTTGGAGTGAGCTCTTGATTTACTTAACTTTAAAATTAAAATGCCTAACTTTGGTGAAACAACTTTTGAAATACACTTATGTGTATCCAAAAAAGCGCACAAAAGTTTTTGGATACACTAATGTAATGTGTTTTAATCAATGCGTTTGTCCAACTCTTTATTACCTTCAAATCACTATAGTTCTCTGGCGAAAAGGAGAACAAGGCCTTAAGGCTGCTGTGTACTAACCCTATTGGATTCGCTCACCTCAGTGTTAACCTATGGAGAAAATGTGTCTATTATTTACAGCTCCATAAATGCTGATAATCCAATAAAAATGCTATTTTCAGATAGCCCGAACTTTTCAGCACCTTGCAACAGGATTCATTTTCTGAATTTTATCCACCAAAGGAATTGATGAGCGTTTAAAACACACTAGAACAGATTTTTCCTCGAATAATTTAAATTTTAATCTATTACAGTGGAACCCCGATATAATCGATAATAATTTAAATTTTAATCTATTACAGTGGAACCTCAATATAATCGAATTCCTTGATAAATAGAAGTTTTTCCATTCCCCTTGAACCTGCGTAACACTCCCATGTTATTATTCAATTGAAACTCCGTATATCGAAATCCTCGATAGTTTTCTCGCTCCCTTTGAGGTTCGATATATCGAGGTTTCACTGTATTTGCTTTAAAGAAAAAAAAATTAAATATTTGCATTTCTCTTAAAAAGCAATAAAATGCCCCAAAGTGTAAACTTTCTTTACACTTTGGGGCATTTTTTGCTTCAAGTGTTTCTATGCATCTTGCAACAGGAATCAATTTATAAATTTCGTCCACCAAAGGAATTTAGGAGTGTTTAAACACCCTACAGAGGCTGTTCGCACATTTTTTAGACGATTTTGGTAAGCGGTAATAAAAAATCGTTTGCTGCAAAAGAAATAATTGCAATTGTACTATGTTTTTAAAAGTCAAAATTATCGTCTCCAGCTTGAAAGTTTTTTTTTTCCAAAATGGCGTTTTTAACAAAGCAGTGGTTCGAAGGCTACATTTATGCTCTTTCCGAAGAGAAATATGCATACTCCGTTATCCAAAAATGATGTGAGAGTCATGGTTTTACGATATCTAAAGCGTCGATAGGTAATATCGTCAACAAGAAAGGAAAAAAAACGTCAAATTGGAGCCTCAAGTGGGACAAAAGTTCCAAACAAGTATCCAGGGAAAAAACGGACATCTTCGACTATTGCAAAGGTACGTTGTTTAATGTTAAAAGAAAATCCCCCTAGTCAAAGGACAGTTGCAAAATCATTAAAATGCTCGGTGTCCACTGTAAACAAAATGATAAACGTTGATTTAAATCGTAAGAAACGTTGATTTTAATCGTTGATTTAAATCGTAAGCGAAAAAACACAATGTGCATCGTCTTCTTCCAAATCATATCGCTGAACGCAGGACAAGCTGCAGAATTCTATATGAGAAACACATATCCAAAGAAAAATGGAAAGCAATTGTCACAATAGATGAATCATGGGTGTATAAGGATTGCAACAAAAAAAGAGCCATTTATTATTATAAAAGTGGAGAAAAAAATTTAAGTACATGGTTCAAAGAATCGAAAGAAAGTTTTTCTAAGGGATTCATGATTGTTGCTGGTTTTTCTTATAATGGCAAGTTAAAAATAAAGAGAGTGGGAAAAAATGTCAAGATTAACTCCAAATACTATCAGGAACATATTTTATCGCCAATTTTTCTGAATGAAATACCATCGCTTTACCCACAATGCCATCAATCTGTGAGACTCCATCAGGACAAAGCTAGCAGTCACACATCAAAATCCACTGTAAATTTCCTAAAAGAAATGGAACAAAAAACTGGTATCAAGGCCATACCCTTCACTGATATCATTACTGAATCTCCCGATGTATCACCTATGGATTTTTGTGCTTTCGGACTTTTAAAATCTGCATTATCCAAACGTCGTCCCAAAACCCTTACAGGACTCTGGAAAGCTGTTCTGGAGGAATGGGATAGAATACCTCTTCTGACACTTCAAAAGGCATTATTATCCTGGACATTGCGATGTCGAAAGATAGTTCAGAATAAGGGATGTCAAATAGAACATTTTAAACACAAGAATTTTATGTAATTTAGTTTTGTGAATACAATATACATCGTCTAAAAAATGTGTGAACAGCCTCTGTATAACTGATTTTTCCCCAAATAATTTAAATTTTAAAATATTATTTGCATTTTTTTAAATCAAAAAATGTCCCTAGTTAAAATTTCTTTCTCTGTTACGTAGTACAATTTTTAAATGCAAAATCTTTGAATTCAAATCGGCTGTCCTTGAACACATTTTCTCCATAGGTTAACAGTGAGGTGAGCGAATCCAATTGGGTTAGAACACAGAAGCATTAATGGTGTTGCGGGAGGCAATAGAGTCAATAATTTTATGCTGTTTTAGGCGATTTTTGTTCATAATATCACTCTCTGTGGATATATATGAATGATTTTTAAAGTGATACACACCTAAATGTGTTGAAAACTGAAAAGAAACTTTTAACTTCCAGTTTATAATGAACGGATTACCCGTTTTGTGGCGATTTATACATGTTCTGAAAGTAAAGTAAAGTAAAGAACCTTGAGGTTCAATACATCGAAGTTCCACTGTATTTTCTGTAAAAAAAGGATATCACCAAGGTGTAAAATTTCTTTCTCTATTAAGGTGTACAATTTTTAAAAAAAGTCTTCAAATCCAAGTCGGCAATCGTTGGGCACATTTTCTCCATAGGTTATCCTTTTCCTTACGGGGTGGGATAGCATGTATCCCAAGAATACGGGCCCAAGAATGAATGAATATATATATATATATATATATATATATATATATATAACCTCCTTAATGGCCGTTTTTACAAAGGGGTTATGAAATTTCCCGTTTTAAAGAGGGAATCAGAAAAATGGGCCCCATAAGCTAAAGGTAAACATGGAGATGAGCGAATCCAATAGGGATAGTACACAACAGCCTTAATGTCGAGTCGATGGGGGCGGCTATCTGTTTCCAACTTCTTGCAATTCGACTTCAAGATTCTGCTTTTAACACCCACTGACAGGCAGATTTTTATTCCGCAATTAAAAGCTTTCACTTTTTTTTTTTATAATCTGCGTGTTGAAGCTTCTAGAAGTCTCCTCGAGGTAAGGTACCTAAAAGTCACTATTTTCATAACCACAAGTCGCATTTTGCGGTTTTGATCCCCGATCTCCTGCAGCTCTTCAACACGTGCCAAATGCCAAACTGGGGGAAAAAAAACAATCGAACAAAGCAACTTTCTTTGGAACGCAAAACAGAAGGTGGGGAAAAAAAAACAACCTTCCAAACAGGTTTGGTGATGGAAAAAAACATAGCAACGCGGGAAAAATCCCAGTGATTCAAGTTAAATAGACTAAAGAAGAACAGACTATCACGTATTAAATTAAATGGATAGTGACACGGGTCAAGAAAGAAATAGGACAATGGTAATTAAAAATTAGAGAAAACACTTCAATAGATCGTTCATGAAGTTTTAAGAGTTACCTTGGTATTAAGCAATCATTTGTGGTTACCAGAATACGCGGAATTTGAGTTCCTTCACCTATTTCGCAGTCTTCTGACGTGAATATACACTAACCAACTGACTTTAGTACTGACAACATAAACATAAGGGTTTCATTTGTTAAAAGAAGGGGAGAGTTGGGTAATTTTTGCTGCTTACAAGTCAAAAACCGTACACTTTTAAAACTGATAACACAGAACACAAGGGTTTCTTTTGTTTAAAAAAAAAAGGGAGATAACAGGGTAGTTTCTGCCCTTCTCCACCCCGGTATTACAAGGAAATTTTAGACGTCAAAGCTTAATTTTATCCGCGAGGTGTCAGATTATTGCATTAAAGGTTTAGACGAACCGAACTAACAACCCCCTCCACACACACACACATATATATATATATATATATATATATATATATATATATATATATACATACACACATACATACATATATATATACACACATACACACACACATACATATATATACACACACATGGATATAAACACACATGGATATAAACACATGGATATAAACACGCACACACGCGTAGCGTCGGGAGCCCCCCATAAATTTTTCATTCGATATAAAAGATAGTTTCGTCAAATTCAGTGACCAGTCAATAAATATCTGAATACTTTTGTCACTTTAGCATCTTTTGCTGATTGCTTATACTCTAGCGGACTTGGAATATGTAGTAATTCGTTGTGCTACAAATTTGGTGATTACGAAGTAACAAATTATTGGTAGCAGGGATTGTTACGGATTGAAAAGACGTTCAAAATTCTACTGGCATTGCTCTGTAAGTGAAATCTTCGCATATAGAGTCGCTTTTATCTCATAAAGGAATTTTTCTATTAGATATGACTTGTGTTTATGGATTTTCCAAAACATTTGCAGAAATAAGTATACCTATCTATATTTCTTATTTTATTTCAAGTTTAAAATATCTCTTTTTATTTCATTTCAAAAATTAATGCAGTTAAAAAAAATGTTGGAAACATTTTAACTGCATACGAAAGTGCTCTTATTATCTCTTTAATTATAAATATGAATATTAACTATAACTATCGAAATAATGAGACATTTATACCTAAAAACCAGATAGCATTGAAGATGTTCTAAATAAATTTAAGTCGTTGCACAAAAAAAAAAAAAAATTGAAGCTGAAATCTAGGAACATATTACAATATAAGGATTTTTTTCATTTGCATTTAAGGCAAAAATCTTTAATAGACTTAAACGAAAGTAGTAGTTTTAATTTCTATATTCTAAATTAGTGCGAGGCCTGACCATAGTTATTTTCAATAAGTTTCCTTTTTCTTGAATATATGTTTTATTCAGCCATCAATAATAAGCTTTCACCTCAAGTGAATCCGGACATTTGCCAAGGCTACATGGCTTGCGTCCAACATTCATAATATCTATATTAATTAAGTTCAGAAAAAATCTAAATGTTTTGGGAAATATGTTGAACTACCGGTTACTCGTGAGAAGAAAACAAAACAAAAAAATAACGAGAACATTTTTTCAATGCGGGAATTCTTTCGAACAAAACAGAAATTGCTGTAAAGAATTCCAGCATGGCTTGTAAACAAAGCAATAAAACAGACTGTTTCCTAGAGCAGTCCGCCCCCCCCCCCCATAATTAAGTAAATTATTTTAATCAACCTATATATATATATATATATATATATATATATAAATATAACAGTTCCGTAACTGACTGACAGACAGATAACACACAGACCAAACCGCTGGACCTAAAGAGCTGAAATTTTGCATGGCGATTCTTCATATAGTGTAGGGGTGCACCAAGAAAGATTTTCGAAAATTTCTTCTTAGATTTTTTAGATTTTTTAAATTAAATTTTTAAGTTGTTTCTGTAACTTTTTTAAAGTTTGCATTTAAAATTATAATTTGAGGGTTATGAAATTTATATCACGACAAAGATCATAAAAATTCATTTAAAACGAAATCCTTTGTGCATCTCTACCTCCATTTTTTTATTTTTGGTAAATTTTTAAAGATTATTTTTTAGAATTCAATTTATTAAATGCCGATCACGTGGTTTCTTTTCTTCTTGTGCTACTTTAAACTAATTTTGTGTCACGTGCATAAAAACGAAATAGACACAAAAAAATTATTTTTCTTGCTTGCTATATTCTTTAGTATGTTCTATTAGATTTAATTTGAATATTCTCTTGTACATTATTTTGTCTATAAAAATATTCGTTACGATTTTTTTATAATTTTTTTTATATCAATTGCATACATTGACCGTTGTATTTATTATAAATAGATAAATAAATTTATTTATATATATATATCCATATATATATATATTAGCTTAAAACCCGTACTTCGCTACGGAGTACATTAAAATTAAATACAACGGTCAATGTATGCTATTAATGCCAAATATATATATATATAATAAATACGATGATCAATGTATAAAATTGATGTAAAAAAAACCAAAAAAATATATTTATAAAAAAATCGTAAGAGATATTTTTATAGACAAAATAATGTAGAAGAAAATATTCAAATTAAATGTAATAGGAAATATTAAAGAATATAGTACAGTTAATATAGTACAGTTTGAGGAACATAATATCTTTTACTGTATTTTAATATTTTTTTGGATATTGTCCAATCGTCTGCCTCTTTAGCAAGAAAAATTTTTTTTTTGTCTATTTAGAAGTTATGCATGTGGCGATAAATTTATTTATGGTACCAGAAAAAGGAATCATGTGATCAGCATTTAATAAATTAAATTTTAAGAAGTAATCTTTAAAAAATCATCAAAAATCAGAAAATGGTGGTAAACATTCGAAAAAGATCTCATTTTAAAGGAATTTTTATGATCTTTCTTGTGATATAAATTTTTTAACCCTCAAATTATTATTTTAAATGCAAACTTTAAAAAAGTTACCAAAAACAGCTTAAAAATTCAATTTAAAAAAATCTAAGAAGAATTTTTCAAAGATCTTTCTTAGTGCACCCGTACACTATAAGAAGAATCGCCATGCAAAATTTCAGCCCTTTAGGTCCAGCGGTTTGGTCTGTACGTTGTATGTCAGTCAGTCTGTCAGTCAGTTACGGAACTGTTTTATATATATAGATATACTAGCTGAAAACCCGCGCTTCGCTACGGAGTACATTCAAATTAAATACAACGATCAACGTATGCAATTTATGCCAAAATATAAATATATATATTTATAATAAATGCGATGATCAATGTATACAATTGATGTAAAATATATATCTATCTATATATATATATATTTATAAAAAAATCGTAAGGGATATGCATTTTTTTTTCATAATATCCAATCGTCTGCTGCATTAGAAAGAGAAAAAAATATTTTTTGTGTCTATTTAGTTGTTACGCACGTGACGATAAATTTATTAAAAGTACCAGAAAAAGAAATCACGTGATCAGCATTTAATAAATTAAATTCTAAAAAATAATCTTTAAAAATTCACCAAAAATCAGTAAATGGAGGTAAAAATTCGAAAAAAATTTCATTTTGAAGGAATTTTTATGATTTTTCTCGTAATATAAATTTTATAACCCTCAATGTATTATTTTAAATGCAAACGCAAAAAAAGTTTAAAAAACAGCTTAAAAATTTAATTTAAAAAAATCTAAGAAGAATTTTTGAAAAATCTTTCTTAGTGCACCCCTACACTATTAGAAGAATCGCCATGCAAAATTTCAGCCCTTTAGGTCCAGCGGTTTGGTCTGTGCGTTGTATGTCAGTCAGTGAGTCAGTTACGGAACTGTTATATATATATATATATATATATTGGCATTAATTGCATACATTTACCGTTGTATTTAATTTGAATGTACTCCGTAGCGAAGCACGGGTATTCAGTAAGTATGTATGTATGTATATCCCTGATTATTAAAGACGACTGATTGTCTCTCTTTTAACGTGATACAAGGTCATTTTCAGATTACCTGTATTTTCCGGCTTTCCCATAAAAGCCTTTACATTAATCAGTGTGGACAATCAAAAGTTTAATGCATTACTAATCACCATCATCATTTACTCAAGTCCTGGCAATCTGCGAGCTTCTTCATGCCGTGATCACTCAGCAATACACAGGGAGGGAAGTCTATTCCGGACATAATTACGCCTCTTCGATCTCTCGCGGCGTGAAAAAACCCACGTAGTCATCTCGAGCTGTCTTTACAGACGGGGTGGTAAGACAAGTTGGGCCCCCTTTCGGGGGATCTATCGCGTCTCGGTGGTGCGGTTGACCCAGATTTCGAAAGGAATTTCGGCGTTGGGTTAGGATTGCGGTGTAATGAATGAATGGAATTTTCGGGGCTTGCTCAGAATGTCCCGTATTTAAGACATTGGCAGCTAATTATTACATCATTGGAGGCAGCTTGAAAAGAATATTTGAGGCACGCTCGTTAACATGTGTGCTTATGACGTGGGTTAATTTCGGAGGTTCATTATTTTATGGTTAAATTCGAAACGTACAGGAATTTAAGTTTTTTGCCTTTTTTTTGTTTTATTAAAATCTAATTGGCAAAAAAAAACTATTCAGATTTATTTAAAAAAGATGCCTTGAAACCATGGAAAACCGTAAAATAAGGAAGTCTAGGTAAGATGTAATAAAGTCAAAATAAGAGTTTAAATATTCGAAATATCTCTAAAAAGAATAGAATATTATTACACGTCAGTTGACTGTTTCTAATGTACCGTAGTTATGAATGGAATGGTATACCCCCCCTCCTTGCAACTGCAAATAATTATTACTATTATAATTATTTACACTTTTACCATTACTGAGTTTGATTCTGTTTATTTCATGCTTGATTCTCAATTTGGGGTTTATCAATTTAATTTGGCGTTAATATTTAAAAAACGTTTCACGGAGTCGTATTTTTAATAAGCAACATACTTAACTTTCTGATTAATGTAAACACATTATGTGTCAGTGTAGAAGCATGAGCACACTTGCTTATTCGTATCTATTACTATTATCTTAAAACACGAAAACTTTTAATACAGTTGGTTCTCTGTTTAACGACTTTCAAGGGACCGTGAAAAATCGTCCTTCAGTAGAGATCGCCCTTAAACAGAATTTGTGAAAAAATAACATTTCCCATAACGTGGGAGGGGCCGGGACTGGGAAATATCGTCTTTAAATAGAGATCGTCGTTAAATAGAGAGCCGACTGTATTATGTATTACTGATATATACATATATACTTATACTTACTCTCTCTCTCTCTCTCACACACACACACACACACATATATATAAGAAATAGATGAAAGAGAATACCAGTAATAGCCCTAAAGCTACTTGCAGCCAGGAAACAAACAAACAAACAAACAAAAACAAACAAAAACAAACAAACAAACAAACACACACACACACACACACACACACACACACACACACACATATATATATATATATATATATATATAAGAAATAGATGAAAGAGAATACCAGTAATAGCCCTAAAGCTACTTGCAGCCAGGAACAAATAACATGAAAAGAAAAGTATGGAAGAGGTTTTAGACAGCATCTCTTCATCAGCGGTGTCAATACTGTCTAAAAACCAATGGATTGTATCCGATGAGTATCATCTATTCAATAAACACACTCAGACACCGTACAATCCATGAAAAACAGAAGAATTGATTAAAATTGAAATAAGAGTTACTTAACCAAAGCACACCAAGCCTGGCACTAGACAGAGTGGAAGTTAAGAACATGTAACCGCAAGATGACTGACGTGTGTACATATACATGCATACGCTTATCGGTAACACACACGCACGAACGCGCACACACACACACACACACACACACACATATATATATATATATATATACATATATTCGAAGGTCATTTCAAAAGTAATACACACTTAACTACACTGCTGGCCACCCAAATTGCAACACCAAGAAAGACAAGAGATATCACAACAAAATTTATTTTGTAGATAACATGTTGACCAAGTATCAAATGATTAAATTTATAGATTTCTGTGAAGTGTGGTTCCTGCCAAAATCAGTAGCCATAGTAGCCACCATTGTTGGAGATCACCGCTGCCACACGCCTCGGCATTGATTCAAAGAGACTTTGGATGAGTTTTTTGGGTACAGCAGACCAAGCAGCTTCCACACGTTGCCAAAGTTGAACTGCTGCGGCAGCTGGGGATGGAATTTGGGTCAATCGTAGAGCAACCATGGACCACATGTTTTCTATCGGCGAAAGATCCGGAGAGCGAGGCGGCCAGGGAAGCAATTCAATCTGGCGATTGACGAAGAACCGTTGGACAATGCGTGCCACGTGTGGTCGCGCATTATCCTGTTGAAATATGGCTGTGGGCAAGCCCTGAAGGTAAGGAAGGACAACTGGCTCCAACACCTCTGAGATGTAGCGCTGGCTGTTTAAAGTACCGGCAATGCGTACTAGAGGTGTGCGAGAGTGATATCCAATACCGCCCCATACCATAATACCCGGTGCAGGACCAGTGTGGCGGTGCATAACGCAGCTGTTCAGCATCCTCTCTTCACGGTGTCTCCAGACTCGAATGCGACCACCGTGGTGGTGCAGACAGAAGCGTAACTCGTCAGTAAAGACAATTTCATTCCATTCTGCCGTCCACATCCTTCTGTCATCGCACCATTGGCGGCGGAGACGTCTGTGGTTCTGCGTCAAAGGTAGACAAAGCAATGGACGTCTTGCGGACAGACCACTCTGCTGTAAACGGCGTCGAATGGTACGCGCAGACACTGGATGATGCGTTACAGACTGCATGTGCTGTGATATGGTTCGTGAGTGATCCGTCACTGCCATGCGCACAATTCGCCTGTCATCACGTGAAGTGGTGCGCTGAGGTGGATGCGATCGAACACGCCGGTACGTCGTACCCTCCTGCATCCAACGATCACATATACGCATTACAGTTGTTTGGTTTCGTCCAACACGACTACCGATTTCCCTGAAAGATAATCCACAATCTCGGTAGGCCACTATCCTTCCTCTGTCGAACTCGGATACTTGATCAAAAGATGATCGCTGTTTTCGACGAGGCATAATTGATCGTTTTTTTGAAAAACCACAAGAAAAACACAATTGCCGAACTTGAAACCGTCGAAATCTCCAAACTTTAAATAGCGCTTTGAAGTGGCGCCACAGGCGCGCGTGATATGCGTCTGCGCTGAAATTCTAATCATTTGCATATCTCACCTCCGCTAATGCATGTTGTAAATTTCATGTTATTTGCATGTTTCCTTCAGGGTGTTGCATTTACAGTGGCCAGCAGTGTAGTTCTTTTATACCTATTTGATTTCTGACAATTTCTCTCTACATTCCTCGTACAAGGTGCTCCCATAAAGTAACCGGACAAATTAAAAGATCAAACAAAAGATAAAATAAAAAAGGACAAATTAAAAGATAAAATAAAAAAGTGAAGGAATAATCGCCTGGATAGAAGGACTGACATCTCAACTCTTGTTAAAGCCAGTTTAAGCTGGTTATTTAGTTGTTTGCATATCAAAACGCCGTAGTCATTTTCATTTATTGAGAAAGCATTGTACAAAAAACAAAAAAAAATTGCTTCGGAATGGGACAACGTTGAAACATTAAATTTTGTTACAAGTTAGGTAAATCTGCTACCGAAACTTAAGAGATGATTCGAATAGTATATAGTGATGTATCGTTATCAAGAACAAAAAGTGTATAAGTGGTACAACCGCTTTAAATGTGGGCGAGAAAGCACTGAAGATGAACCAAAGACAGGTCCCTTCAACCCCAAAGAATGAGGAATATGTGGAGAATGTTCGTTCTTTGGTAAAAGCTGATAGACGTGTAACAACTCAGCAACTTTTCAGACATGCTTGGGATAAGCAAAGAAATCTGTAGATTAATTTCAATTGAAAATCTGAAAATGAAAAAAGTTTGTGCTCGATTTGCGCCTCGGATTTTGACAGAACAGCAAAATGAAGACAGAAAAGCTTGCTGTGAAGATTTGCTGACTACTGCGCAACAGGACAACAATTTCATAAAGTGTATTACAGCAGGAGATGAGAGAGATCGTATTGTAGATGGTATCTACAATACGATCCAGAAACAAAAAGACAAAGTGCACAGTGGAAAGGACCGTCTTCTCCCGTACAAAAAAAAAGCACGGATGTCAAATTCACCACGAATTTGTTCCTGAAAATCAAAAAATTAATCAGTATTTTTACAAGGAAGTGCTTTTTCGATTAAGAAACCGGATAAGGCGAGTTAGGGAGGAACTGTTTGATTCTGGGCAATGGTTTCTTTTACACGATAATGCTAGTCCCCATACAGCAATTTCTGTACAACAGTATCTTGCTAAGCATTCAATTACAGTGATAAATCACACATCATATTCTCCCGACTCATCGCCAGCTGATTTTTTTATTTTTTCCGAATTTTAAGATGGCCATGAAAGGACAGAGATTTGAAAACGTCTCGGAAATTTAATCAAACGTTACGCGTATTTTGCGAATGGTTAGTTCCAACGCCTACAAACAGTGTTTCGATGACTTGAAGAAACGTTGGAGAACTTGTATAGACTCCTTTGGTGATTATTTTGAAGGAGATAAATTTAATTGAATGTGAGTAAAATTTTTCTTATTGATCAAAAATTGTCCGGTTACTTTATGGACGCACCTTTCATATAGTCCCTCTGCTTCTCAGTAACTGAGTCCCAATATCTAGGAAGATTTTCTGTTCTCTGCAGCCTGCTACTCTTGTCGAGTTCTCCAATGACTCGGGTAACGGCTGAAGTAAGGTCTTCAAGGAGGAAAAACGTTGCCTGCGCAGAGGTTCTTTCAACTTGGGAAAAAAGGTCGAAGTCAGGTGAACTCAATGGATGAGGTAACATTCCCAATTGTATTTTGCCAGCAAATCGGTCCCAGCCTTTCTCACTTGTGGCCGTGTGTTATCATGCAAGATGAGCGGCCCATCACGAAACAATTCACATCGGTTTTTTGTGCATCTTTCGACGCAATTTTTGCATCCACTCACAATTTTATGCTGCAGTTACACTTGTAGCAAGTGGAACTTTATATGCGAGGATGATTCCTAGCTGGTCGCAAGCAAAGATGATCATTTGCCTCACTTTTGATTGGCCTCCTCAAATTGTTTTGGGTCGCAGAAAAGATAGAGACTATACGAGACAAAAATTGCTGTCTTTCAACGTCAAATCGTTGTTTCAACAACAGTGTAATGCTCAGGCTTTTCTGTTTTCGTTCACATGTCAAACATTGAGGAACCCGTCGAGCACAAACTTTTAGTCTTGATGTATGATCTCTGATCTTCTACACTCACAGTGACCGAGACTCCTGCAGACTCCACTTCAAAAATTTGTCACTTCTAAACAAAACACATTAGAAAACTTTCAAACACTTAAAAATATTCCTCTAGTCTTCAACTGCAAATGGTGAAATTTTTGTTCAGATTGTATCATTTAGTGTGAAATTGCGCCATTTTATGCATTACTTTTGAAATGACCCTCATATATATATATATATATATATATATATATATATATATATATATATATATATATATATATATATATATGTACATACATGCATACATATACTTATCGGTGACACACACACACACACACATGTATGTATATATACATATATATATATGCATATATATATACATATATATATATGCATATATATATATATATATATATATATATACATATATATATATATATATATATATATACACACATATATACATATACATATATATATACATATATATATACATTAATATCTCTCTCTCTCTCTCTCTCTATATATATATATATATCTTTATATTATGCATAAATCACTGATATTTCCAGTAATAGAGAGATAAATATACGAAGGCATATATTACGCAAGATTTCCATTATGAATAATGGAGAATAAAACTCAAATGCCGGTGGAGTAAAAAAAAACCTAGAATTTCCCCCATTGTTGTCGCATTCTCTGTTGCAAATAAATACGTCCCGTTCAATTTAGAATGTCAGATGGATCAAAATCTCAAAAAGGAAACGCTATGAAACAAACATCTTAAATGTAACCTGAAAGATTCAAACACAAACGACTGTCACCTACCTGGGACGAAGCAGACAATAGTGCCAGGTATCCGCTGAAATGAGAGAGATTAATATTCATTCTTCGACTGCACAGAGCGCTCCCTCCTGCTGTATGGGACTTGTATCGGAGGACTGGGTTTCTTGGCACGGTGCCCCCTTTGTACACGGCGACATCGGCTTTTTGATCACGAGCCAATGTCCTGGTAGGTCATTATATTATACGCACGCAGTCATACAGCAGTGTTTGAATTGGGAGGTTGAATTGCTTTTCCTTTAGTATGTATAGTCTCCTTCGTTCCGGGAGATAAGGAATTCGTAGATTAATTTTTTACAAACTTTGTGTTTCAAAAATAAGAACATTTCTAATTTGAAGAAAGGTTTTGTTGGAATTCTCACGTGAATACTGCAATTCTTGTACGCAGGATAATGAAATATTTAAATGTATGATTAGTTATTACTGAACTTTATAAATATTACTTAACCGAAAAATAAATATTACTGAATTATAAATATTACTGAACTTTATAAATATTACTTAACCGAATAAAAAGAAATATTACTGAACTTTATAAATGTTATTTAACCAAAAAATAAATATTACTGAACTATAAATATTACTGAACTTTTTAAATATTACTTAACCGAAAAATAAATATTACTGAACTTTATAAATATTACTTAACCGAAAAATAAATATTACTGAACTATAAATATTGCTGAACTATAAATATTACTGAACTTTTTAAATATTATTTAACCAAAAAATAAATATTACTGAACTTTATAAATATTACTTAACCTAATAAAAATATATATTACTGAACTTTATAAATATTACTTAACCGAATAAAAATAAATATTACTGAACTTTATAAATATTACTTAACCAAAAAATAAATATTACTGAAATATAAATATTACATAACTGAATAAAAATAAATATTACTGAAATATAAATATTACTTTTATTACTTTTAAATTTTAAATTACAAAATTTTATTAATTTTTTAAAATTTAAATAATATTTCAAAAATACAAATGCTTTCAGTGATGCGCAAAAAAAGCCTAGATCTAATTTCGGAGCAGAAATTTCCAGAAGCGGAAAAGGCTCTCTCCAAATCTCTTGAAGTCAGTTTCGCTGTTCAGTGCCTTACACGGCAATTCGAGATTTTATGTTCTCTTTGGAGTTTTCTTGGAGATATTGAATTCCTGCTTTAAAGTGCCGCTGTCATTTGATATTCTTACATGTTTTAACGCTGGACACGTATATGAATTTAGTTCTTCATGTAATTATTTTTCTGGTTCACCATGGTATGCGAATTCTTCACACAAAATCTCTTCATGTTCAGAATGTTGTATAGTCTCGTCAGGGAAAAAAGTCTCTTCATAAGAGCTGTAGCAAAACGTAGAACACATTTTATTGGATCATTTGCAGGATCAACGAGACATGTCATTAAAGCCGTATTGTTGTCAATTTTTCGCGATTCAAAAGCTTGTGAAATGGGTGTTTTCACACATTATACATATTGAATGCAAACTTTTGTTTTTAACTTTTGTTTTGATGTACAATGTGTTACCTTGAATAGATTTCGAAAACTAATTTTCCAAATATTACCCAAATTAAAAAATATGTCAAAATTTAAATTTCAACATATTTTATACTAGCTGAATACCCATGCTTCGCTACGGAGTACATTCAAATTAAATACAACAGTCAATGTATGCAATTAATGCCCCCAAAAATATATATTTATAAAAAAATCGTAAGGGATATTTTTATAGACAAAATAATGTAGAATAAAAATATTGAAATTAAATCTAATAGAACATATTAAAGAATATAGTACAGTTAGAGGAACACTTCTTTTACTATAATTTAATATATTTTTGGATAATGTCCAATAGTCTGCCGAATTAGAAAGAAGAAAAAAATATTTTTTTTTGTCAATTTATTTCGTTGTTATGCACGTGACGATAAACTAATTTAAAGCATCAAAAAAAGAAAAGAAACCACGTGATCAACATTTAATAAATTAAATTCTAAAATTTAATCTTTAAAAATTTACCAAAAATCAGAAAATGGAGGTAAAGATTCGAAAAAAAATTCATTTTAAAAGAATATTTAGGATCTTTCTCGTGATATAAATTTTATAACCCTCAGATTATTATTTTAAATGCAGACTTTAAAGAATGTTACAAAAACAGCGTAATTTAATTTAAACAAACCGAGGAAGAATTTTTCAAAAATCTTTCTTAGTGCACCCCTACACTATATGAAAAATCGCCATGCAAAATTTCAGCCCTTTAGGTCCAGCGGTTTGGTCTGTGCGTTATATGTCAGTCAGTCAGTTACGGAACTGTTTTATGTATATAGATTAAAAGAAACACCTGCGGTTAAATTATGTATGCCTGATTTTATGCAGGAGAAAATTTAGATAATCTCTGGATATGTTTCAACAGTTTTTGTACAAAATCCTCTTTCATACTGAAGCTGAAATAAAAGCATTACAAAAAATTTTGTTCGAGAGACAAAATTTCATCAGATGTTGTTTCTTTTATTACCACGTTTATATTAACTGGCTTTCTTGTTTGTGTGTTTGTCCAGTACAAATCTTGCAATCGATTTTTAACTAACTTCCCGACTAGCGAGACATTTGAAACTTTTAGAATAGCTCAGAACACGATGGGAATGCATTCTTTTAATACTTTTAGCCATCTTTAAGTAGGATTGAATTCATTTTCAGTTAATTTTGTTTTGTATTGAAAGTTAGTTCGGAAAAAAATCCGCAAGGTGGCGCTTCTATCGAATTCAATGCTTGCACTTTTGCGTAACGGCGTTAGACGATTTTGAAAACAGAATACATGTGAATTTAGTTTGTTTACAAAAATATAGTGTGAAAATTTTTTAAAAAAATTATAAAAGTTAGCAGTTTATAAAGTCTGTGGATAGGGGAAACGACTAAAGAGTGATTAAAATTAAGTAAAAGAAAGCGAAAAAGAATAATTATGTGAAGGTTTCTGCAATTAGTTTATATGATTCAACAGAAAATTTAAAAACGTGGTATATAAATAGTTCTTTATATCTTGTATTTTTTATTTCCCAGATCATAACTGCTTTCCCAAAACAATGTATCTTTCTTAGCATAACGTTGCAGTAAAGCGCGCGGCCTTCAATCGATGAGGGAAGGCGTTTGCAAATGCTTCCTTCCCTTAGTTAGGAAGAAAATTAGAAAAAGCATTGTGTGTAACAGCCAAATCTCCGGAGCGAAGCGAACATTCAGATGTTGAGTTTTAACCTTTCTTAGAGCGCCCTACCGTTAATTACTTCCTTTTATGCAATTCACGGTCGAGCGTCTTCAACACGTTCAAGAAACGCGTCACTACGAAGGCCGCACCAATATCCTCGTCTGACTCTTTCTTGTTTGTGACGTTTGCAGCCGCCCTATTCAACAGTCCATCAAAAGCGGAGCTGCGTTTCGAAATGGTCAGGAAAAATGCTCGGCGGATAATCGGCGGCCCATCGGCGCGAGAAAACGTTATTGGGCATAATTGAGATCACCTGCGGCGCTTGGAGTGATCCGGCAAACAGAGAGACTCCATGGGTAATGCATGCCGGGCGCAGCGGGCAGAAGTTCCATAACGGGTTAAATTTAGAGAAAACAATCGACCAGGAAGTGTTCGAGCTAGGAAGTTTCTGCTCGTGTACTTTATTTCAATAGCTCCCGAGAAAACTAAATCCAAAAACGGATTTTTATTTTACTATTGCCGAAATTATTTCAAAATAATCTCTTTCCAATGCTCTATCTCTTTAGTTAATGGGGTCTGGGGCACAAATTTCTAAAACACGAAAAATGTCCTTGGGTTAAAACGCACTATAGAGCTTTTGGAAGGAAATAATGCAAACATGATGTGTCTACGAAAACTGTGTTGCCAGACACTGTTATGTTAAAATGTCTACGAGATCTTTGCTGGGCACTTTGACCATCTACTCGAGTTTGATACGTATTTTTCCGGTCAAATACTTTGAACTTGAAAAATGTTTGTGACTGATTACTCCAGCCTTAATTTTGTTGTTCAAAAGTGTCTCGGTGCAATTTTGACGCATTTCAATCATTGGGTTAAAACGCACTATAGAGCTTTTGGAAGCAAATAATACGAACATGATGTGTGTACGAAGATTGCGTTGCCAGACACTGTTATCTTAAAATGTCTACGAGACCTTTGCTGGGCACTTTGACCATCTACTCGAGTTTGATACGTATTCTTCCGGTCAAATACTTTGAACTTGAAAAATGTTTGTGACTGATTACTCCAGCCTTAATTTTGTTGTTCAAAAGTGTCTCGGTGCAATTTTGACACATTTCAATCATTGGGTTAAAACGCACTATAGAGCTTTTGGAAGCAAATAATACGAACATGATGTGTGTACGAAGATTGCGTTGCCAGACACTGTTATCTTAAAATGTCTACGAGATCTTTGCTGATCACTTTGACCATTTTACTCGAGTTTGATACGTATTTTTCCGGTCAAATACTTTGAACTTGAAAAATGTTTGTGACTGATTACTCCAGCCTTAATTTTGTTGTTCAAAAGTGTCTCGGTGCAATTTTGACACATTTCAATCCTTGGGTTAAAACGCACTATAGAGCTTTTGGAAGCAAATAATTCGAACATGATGTGTGTACGAAGATTGCGTTGCCAGACACTGTTATCTTAAAATGTCTACGAGACCTTTGCTGGGCACTTTGATCATTTACTCGAGTTTGATACGCATTTTTCCGGTCAAATACTTGAAAATTGTTTGTGACTGATTACTCCAGCCTTAATTTTGTTGTTGAAAAGTGTCTCTGTGCAATTTTGACGCATTTCAATCCTTGGGTTAACATGATGTGTCTACGAAGATTGCGTTGCCAGACACTGCTATGCTAAAATGTCTACGAGACCTTTGCTGGGCACTTTGGCCCTCTATTCGCGTTTGAGACGTATTTTTCCGTCACATACTTTGAACTTGAAAGTGTTTGTGACTGATTACTCCAGCCTTAATTTTGTTGTTCAAAATTGTCTCGGTGCAATTTTGACGCATTTCAATACCAAACTAGAAGATGGAATAATTCGCCAGGAACGATTTTTCCATCTGAAAGAAAGAGACGGGGGGGGGGGGGGGGTGACATCATAGGCTTTTCTCTGAGGCCTTTTTTAAAATTAATAAAATTGTGGACAAGAAAAAGAGAGTCCGAGATGTGGATGATAATGCCAGAGGTTAACAAAAAACTTAACAAATATTTAATGAAACAAAACAAATTAAATTTAAAAAGGTACAGTAGATCAGCTCGACATTTTAGCAGTTACAGTAGGAACGATTTATCAAGGGCATTCCGAGGCTAGGTCGCCTTAGCGGGAGCTCTCAACGTAGAGCCGCTGGCCATATTTTTCAACGAGGCTCTCACTCAAAAAGTCCAAGTCTTTGACTATATTTAGCGGCCCTTTCTTTTGTCGGCGTCCATCCGAATTTCTCGAAATGCGTCTGTTCTCCAGATCGGGGGTCGTGCGGACTAGCTGGTGACAGTCTTTCTTAACGACGAACATTCCGCCGAACTTTATTGCGCTGTAGTATCAAACTCGCACTGAGCTATTGCTACGAAAGACAGTTTTACGAGGCGATGGGAGACGCCTCTGTTTTTCAAAACGGATATTCCCACATCTTGTTCGGGAAACCGATATGCCTGGGCTTAACTTTCAGGCTAAAAATTCTAGCGACCTTTGCCGGTATAGATTTTTTCATCCGCTCAGAATCTACACACGTGTTCAAAACGGCGGGAACTAGAAAATGGTATTCTGATAAGCACGTAGCTGAGTTCGTGCACCCTGTGGGGTCTTGTGAAAACAACCTCATACTTGCGTGACGCTACAGGGGAAATTTCTCAAACGATTACAGGGTTGAGTCTATATCCGAGTGGAATTTTGCAAGCTTAGGCGCCTTTAAGGCCGTCTGCACACGGGGCAACTCAAAAGAAACTGATAACTGACTCAAATCACAATCCAGTCCGTGATGAGTCGCAACCTATGTAATTCAATGGAGCCACGCACACGGCGCAACTGATTACAAACTCGTCGGACGAGTTTGTAACCAGTTGCGCCGTGTGCGTGGCTCCATTCAATTACATAGGTTGCGACTCATCACGGACTGGTTTGTGATTTGAGTCAGTTATCAGTTTCTTTTGAGTCGCTCCGTGTGCAGACGGCCTAATGGATGTAAAGTTCTAAAAAAAATACACATTCTCTCCTCCCCCCCCCCCGAAAAAATGAGCTTAAAAATTATAAGAAGACAAACAACAACACCAGTACTACCACATGCGTATTAAGACCCAATATTGCTCACATACGGAAAAGATTTGAATGAGGGAAATTCTTAACTGGAGTCACGTTTTACTTTGCTGAACTTAAAGCTGCTCTGTACTAAACCTATTGGATCCGCACAAATGAATGTTAACCAATGTGTCTAAGGATTCCCGACTTGGATTGAACATTTTTTTTTAAAATTGCACTCCGTAATAGAGATATAAATTTTATACTTTGGGACATTTTTCGAGTTTCTTTAAAAATGCAAATAATATTTTAAAAATTAAATTATTAAGATGAAAAAAAAATCTGGTATTGTGTGTTTTAAACGTCCATAAATTTCTTTGGTGGGCGCAATTTATAAAATAAATCTTGTTGCAAGGTGCAGAAAAGTCCAGGCTATCTGAAAGTACCATTTTTATTGGATTATCGGCATTTATGTAGCTGTCAATAGCGGACACATTTTCTTCATAGGTTAACATTGGGGTGAGCGAATCCAATAGGGTTAGTTCCCAGCAGCCTTAAAGATGAATAAGCACAAGAATTCGGATTCTATTGGTCAATGTTTACTCCATATTTTAACCAACTCTAGATAGAATCATAATCCTATAAAGCAGGAAATGAAACCTTAAAAATATAAATTTTATAAACAGTCCACACTACGTCTGTTCCCCCAAAATTCAAAGAGATATTTGGTATCAATACCGCTGATTCACCGGTTTTAGTGTTTCAAACAGGTTTAAGGGAATAACAAAGCCGTAACCGGAGGCATACAGCTATCCAGACATTTAGTGCTTTATATATCGCAATTACAAATACTAGGGTGGGTGTCCGAAATATCGCCCCTGTGCCAAATATCGCCTACTCGTGTTTCTGAAGTATGATTCGCGCTATGTATGAGAAAATGCAGTAACTTCTGAGTTCTGGGTTTGTACTAACAGCGGCGATAGCGACAACGCTCTTATCACTGACAACATGGCCCAACTTAGCCTAATTGGGGCCCGGGGCAAAAACTTCGTTGGGGGCTCCCCTCTGCTTCACTACTTCAGTAATGAAGAACCGAACGTTATGGAGGTATTTAAATTTTCCCCCTCATTATAGATATATAACAAGAAAATTGACTAGAACCTAAAATAGCTATAAAGTCCCCCCCCCCTCCAATGGTCAGACGAAATATCGTTCTGTCCATTTTATTGATTTTCTGACAATTCTATGTCCATCATAAAAAGGGATATACCACATCTAAAAAAAGTTCATTAACCTTTTCCTTATGGGCTGGGATAGCATGTATCCCAAGAATACGGGCCCAAGAATGATATATATATATATATATATATGTATATATATATATATATATATATATATATATATATATATATATATATATATATATATATATATATATATATATTATAGATATATATATATATAATCCCCTTTAATGGTTGTTCTTACAAAGGGGGGTATGAAATTTCCCATTCCAAGTAGGGAATCGGAAAAATGGGCCCCGTAAGCTAAAGGTTAAAGAAGGAAACATGAAATAAACTTTGAAAAGATTCTATTCGATTCTTTCTATTCGATTTGGGGGGCCCCTCTAATGTGGGGGCCCGGGGCAACTGCCCCGTATGCCCCTGCCTTAGTCAGGCTCTGACTGACAACAGAAAGTATATGGCGTCGGAAGTTGTTTTGGCTGTTGTCTTCGTAAACTTTGGCTCCAAAGAATCAGAATCCAGTGAATGACCAGTTAGGTGCATCCAAATTCTAATTTTGCTTATACCATTTCAAAGTGCATTAAACAGAGACTTTGCTAGTAACGCCTTTTAACAGGAGCTCCTAATATCGCCTGGTAGGCGGTAAGAGGAACAGAGGTAGGCGGTATTAGGAACCGCTCTTGGGTTCACTGTAAATTTAAATTTTTCCAATTTAGCTACATAACTTAAACTGGCACTAGTTTTGAAGCTGGTTGATCTCAGGATACCAAAAGAAATAGTTCTTAGGGATGTTGAGTTTCCAGCCTAATCAGAAACTAAAAAGTGGATGAAATGTAGAAAAAAAGTTAGAGTATGCGATATTTGGGACACCTACCCTAATTAATAGACATCCGACCATGAATATGCAAAAATTAACCGTATCTTACCTCATGCTGTAGCTTTGACGAACGCACAGATCGGGTACTGTGTAGGAAACCAGTGTTCAAATAATATTTAGATAGATTACCGGCATTTTTCAGATACTTGTACAGTTTAGCTTCAAAATTTTTCTGCGGCGAAATTCCCTTAAGTGCTTGTTATGCATAGGTTATGATATTCCCTAAAGAGGATGGTTCTCCATAACTTCAATCTTATCCTCAAGTAGCTCTAATAGATAATATCTGAAAAAAAAATTTAACTCACTTTAAGTTGAGAAAGTTAAGGGGATAGTGGACATACAAAGCGATTTTTGAAATTCTTACCTCAGAGATATGAAGTTTTGCATATATATTTGTAAGGTATACATAAGATTCGATTCACAAGAATCGAACTTTTGAGTGAATGAATTAAAGAAGCTGCTTGAGATATGCTAATTTCGGCATACGCGCTTGGTATAAATACCAAGCAGCTTGATTAATACAGAGGTTGAAAAGAGGTTGTTAAGGTTGATAGATAAGCGAGAGGGAGCTACGAGGTAAGCTACTCCCGGTGCTATCCGGCGCTAGTGCTTAGGGGGTTTAAAGTTTACGTGGCAGAACTGCTGGTTTGACTCTCTGCTGGTTTGTGAGTATTTGCAAAGTGTATTTCTATTGAATGTTAATATATATT
The DNA here is from genome assembly GCA_907164885.2 of Dolomedes plantarius. Lineage (NCBI taxonomy): Eukaryota > Metazoa > Arthropoda > Arachnida > Araneae > Dolomedidae > Dolomedes > Dolomedes plantarius. Next base: position 81,409,444 of record OU015499.1, read on the forward strand.
CCGTACAAGTAGTACGTATGCTTATTGCTGTAAAAGCAAATTCTATATGTGCAACGAATTCAATAAACATTGTTTCATATATAAACTGTGTTTGTATCAAATTCAAATAGAGGGCCCCCTTAGTAAACTCTATATATTCACTAGCTGAATACCCGTGCTTCGCTACGGGGTTCATTCAAATTAAATACAACGGTCAATGTATGCAATTAATGCCAAAAGGAAACAAAAAAATATATTTATAAAAAAATCGTAAGGGATATTTTTAAAGGCAAAATAACGAAGAAGAAAATATTCAAATTAAATCTAATAGGACATACTAAAGAATATAGTACAGTTTGAGGAACATATCTTTTACTGCATTTTAATATTTTTACCACGTTTTTATTAACTTGCTTTCTTGTTTGTGTGTGTGTGTGTGTGTGTTTGTCTGGTACAAATCTTGCAATCGATTTTTAACTAACTTCCCGATTTGAAACTTTTAGAATAGCTCAGAACATGATGACAATGCATTATTTTAATACTTTTAGCCATCTTTATTCCATATTTTAAAATCCATTACGAAAATATACTAGTGGCGTCTGGAGCTAAAAGTAACTGCGCTACTGGCGCCATCTATTAACATCATAGTGAACCAAGCATATTACATTGTCATTACAATGGGATAATTTTTATTTATGCCCACATGCTAATTGCGATATTTTCTCTGCGAAATTCATTGATTTTTTCCCCTTCAAATTATAGATTATAATTTTGAAATCCATGATTAACTATGGAAGATGCGAATTCGTTTGCAGCTCATGAAGAAGCTGCATGTAAATTACATTTTTTTTAAATTTATTTTTTATCGAAAGGAGGGTGGGGTGGTTATTATATTGTTGTAATTATTCGGGTAATGGGTTTATATATGTTATTCAATAAATAAATGCTTGATAATTTCTTATAATTGCTCTCTTTCTTACGCATTTCATCATTTTCTTTCAAGTTGATGGGATAATTCATCAAAAATTTTTAAAGAAGTATTTATTAATACATAGAATTGTCAAGTTTAGATGATTCAACAGAATTTAAAAACATGGTATGTAAAAAGTCTTTTTATCTTGTAATTATTTTGGATAATGTCCAATCGTCTGCCGCATTAGCAAGAAAAAAAATTTTTTTTTGTCTATTACGTTGTTACGCACGTGACGCTAAATTAATTTAAAGTACCAGAAAAAGAAATCACGTGATCAGCATTTAATAAATTAAATTCTAAAAATTAATGTTTGAAAATTCACCAAAAATCAGAAAATGGAGGTAAAGATTCGAAAAATATTTCATTTAAAAGGAATTTTTAGGATCTTTCTCGTGATATAAATTTTATAACCCTCAAATAATTATTTTAAATGCAAACTTAAAAAAAGTTACTAAAACAGCTTAAAAATTTAATTTAAAAAAAATCTAAGAAGAATTTTTCAAGAATCTTTCTTAGTGCACCCCTACACTATAAGAAGAATCGCTATGCAAAATTTCAGCACTTTATGTCCAGTGGTTTGGTCTGTGCGTTGTATATCAGACAGTCAGTTAGTTACGGAACTGTTTTATATATATAGATTAAAGTACAACTATATCAAACACCTTATAAAAGTATATTAATATTTAAAATTTTTTCTATCTTTCAAAAGTTGAAATTTTTATTATGTTTTTAAAATGCTCCTTGCGATCCAATTTTTAATTCCCCCCCCCCTTAAATTTGCATTTATATTACTTACAAATACATTTTGAACAGAGTTATGTAGTACTTTGTACTTTCATTGAATAGTTAATTTTCAGTAAATATTTTTATGCTTGTACTCTAAATTTTCGGGAAATTCAAACTTTTTTTTAAAATAAACCTACCCTACACCGGGCAGTCTGTCCCGTCTAATTAGAAAGGAATGGAATCCAATTCCTACAGTGCAAAGATTGTTAAGAATAAGTCCCATAGCTTATAATAAAAGCAAAGAAAATTGAGACTGAGGACGCCAATCAAACAGCAATATGGAAATATCATCAATGATAGTTTGTCAGGCATTTAATATTTAAAACTTTTTCTTAAAACATAATCTAGTTTTGTGTACCTCTTTTATTGTTTTCATTTGAGTAATTAATGCATGAATTTATTAAACTACCTTTCGGTATAACTTTAGGTATATTTAAATTGGTCATTAGGACATAGAACCTGTTGTCAATTTATTTGAATCCCACCACTGTGTGTATATATAAATATAGGTTTGTTACGTGATATAAATATCACGTAACAAACAACCACTAATAAATAACAAATAGCATTCGTAGCCATGCGCTAAAGCAGCTATTAACCACAAAGCAAATCTACAGCATTTGTCAAAATTCGCGAGTTCTATAACCATATGTAGGCTGAAGCCTAGCAACTAACTATAAGGCGAGTTTAATACACTCAAAGAACTTTATGTGAATTAACACTCAAAAGATAAAACCTTAGGTGAATTATAACCCAAAAGATAATATATATATATCACGTAACAAACAACCACTACTAAATGACAATTAGCATTCATAGCCATGAGCTAAAGCAGCCATTAACCACAAAGCAAATCTACAGCATTTGTCAAAATTCGCGAGTTCTATAACCATATGTAGGCTGAAGCCTAGCAACTAACTATAAGGCGAGTTTAATACACTCAAAGAACTTTACGTGAATTAACACTCAAAAGATAAAACCTTAGGTGAATTATAACCCAAAAGATAATATATATATATCACGTAACAAACAACCACTACTAAATAACAATTAGCATTCATAGCCATGAGCTAAAGCAGCCATTAACCACAAAGCAAATCTACAGCATTTGTCAAAATTCGCGAGTTCTATAACCATATGTAGGCTGAAGCCTAGCAACTAACTATAAGGCGAGTTTAATACACTCAAAGAACTTTACGTGAATTAACACTCAAAAGATAAAACCTTAGGTGAATTATAACCCAAAAGATAATATATATATATCACGTAACAAACAACCACTACTAAATGACAATTAGCATTCATAGCCATGAGCTAAAGCAGCCATTAACCACAAAGCAAATCTACAGCATTTGTCAAAATTCGCGAGTTCTATAACCATAGGTAGGCTGAAGCCTAGCAACTAACTATAAGGCGAGTTTAATACACTCAAAGAACTTTATGTGAATTAACACTCAAAAGATAAAACCATAGGTGAATTATCACCCAAAAGATAATATTTATATATTAATATTTATATATTATATCACGTTATATATTATATCACATTTATTATAATATATAAATATTATTATAATATTTATATATTATAATAAATATTCCTATGGTGCCCGGTATAGAGGGCTTAAGTAAAAAAAGTGATTTTTCGATATTTGTTAGTATTGATAAAAAAACAAAAAAAAAAAATTTACTTGTATAAAAGGCTTAAGTCTATTAATTTCGTATACAAAAAGTACATTTCATTGTCTCTGGTATATTTAAATCAATGTTTTTAACTTAAGCCCTTTATAACGGGCATAATAGATATATTCATATACAGTGGAACCTCGCTTAACAAGCATAATTCGTTCTAGAGTCTTACTCGGAATGCGAAACACTCGTTAAGCATCGTCAATTTTTCGGACACTCGTCGACTCGACGATCGGACACTCGTCAATTTTTCCCATATAAATTAATTTAAAATACGATAATTCGTTCCATGCCAAAATATACTCAAGATTTTTTAGATAGAACGTTTATTATTTAAAGAAAATTACTTATACATAAATTCTTAAGGAGCAAAATCATCCATATGTAGTTTATTATTTACGAATTTATGACACATATCTAATTTTTTTACTAGAAAGTTATCTAGCGACATTTGTTTTTCTTGGCGCTTCAAAATTTGCTGAAAATGTGTCACCACGTTGTCAATGAATAAATTTATAGCGCACACAGCCACCGTCTTATCAGGGTGATGCTTTGCAACTTACGATGCAACAGTTTCCCATGCTTTCATCATTTCTTTCATTGCGCCAGAAGATTGTTTCTTTGTTGTTTCTTCGTGCTTCTCCACTGACAAACTCTCCTCTACAACTGCTTGCTGTGAAAGACACTGCAATTCTATTAGCTGTTCGGTGGTTAGCTCTTGGTTGTGCTCTTCCACAATCTCCTCAATATCATTGTTATCCTCCAGTCCCATGATATTTGCTTCTCGAACCATCCATGGCTACCCTTAAATACTTATTTTTCGGCCATTGATGATCCTGGTGACGTGAAGATCTGAGTGACGTGAAGAGGGGACTTCCTTCCACGTCACTCGTTATGCGAAAAGTTGCTCGTTAAGCGAGCCATTTTTTTACGATTTATTTTGCTTGTTATGCGAAATACTCGTTATGCGAGGTGCTCGTTAAGCGAGGTTCCACTGTATATATATATATATATATATATATATATATATATATATATATATATATATATATATATATATATATATATATATATATATATATATATATATATTGTATGTATGTGTGTGTGTGTGTACGTACAAAATTATTTCCTTATAAATTAAATAGGGTGTTCATTATATATTACCAAAGTACTGAATAACGATTTGTAGAAGAATATACATTGTTTTTAAAATATGATAATCTATAAAATATGCTATACACATTATTCCTACTTTTCATGTAACAAAGAGATCAATACACAATCTATGAGAGTACTGTCCATGAAAAAATAACAAACTATGTCTATGATGCCCGGTATAAGTCAAAAACAGTGATCTTTAGATATTTGTTAGCATCGATAAAAAAATAAATATTTTCCCTGGTATATCTTAAGTCTATAAATTTTGTATACAATGTTACATTTCTTGTTTCATAATCAAATTTTCCTTCCAGTGAAAAGATCTTTGTTTTTTTTATCAATACTAACAAGTATCTAAAAATCATTGTATTTGACTTAAGCCTTTTATACCGGGCATCATAGATATAATTTGCCTCAGTTTATGTATCCTCTCCGTTTACAAAACGAATAAACAAACATCACTATGGAATAGTTCAACCTATTACGCTTTAAGCAATAAAAGAAGACGAGAATCTATTTGCTTGAAACAAACGAAAACGAAAGCTTTTACTTACCATAAATAGAATTTTATTACTCTCCTGTATGAAAAAGAATGCTACCTTAATGCTAAGTGACAGTTACAGTTTCCATGACAACAAAACAGAAGAAATATCGTTCGTAACATGTTTTTCTTCTTCGTTTTGTTAGACTTAAAAAGTGAAATTTATATATTTAAAATCGTTTCATTTATGATCAGGGAACCTTTCGGTGTATGTGAAAGATTATTTAAAAAATCGTTTATTATTTGTCAGACTACAGTGTGTGTTTTTCTTTTATATAATTGATGTGACATGTTATGACTGTAATGTCTTTACATGCATTACGTCACGCAATGGCGCTTGGGCTGAAACTGAACTGAGATTTCTTGAATGAAGAGTACCTATAGTTTTGAACTACAGTAAAACCTCGTTTATCCGGACTAACTGCGACCATAGGAAATCCGGATAATCCGAGTAATATGGGTAATAAGCAAAACATAATCCTTAACTTAGCAGACACCGTTTATAACGATAAAAACTATGTTTTGTAACAAAATTACACAGCATTGTTTACAAGACGTTAAATAATGTAAAGATAACTTTTTTGAGTCAAACCACGTCAACGCCCTGTGACACTATAAGGCGAAACGTCGCAACGTCACTGGCTACGTCAGTTTTCGTCTACTATAGATCACGTGATTATCGGGTGGCAGAAAACAGAAGCCGTTCCTATGCGTTTGCATGTGTTTTTGGACGATACCTTCATTTTGAGTTAAATAATTTAAGTTTATTTATAAAATTCCTCATATTAGTTGTATGTAACAGGTATTTTAACACTTTTTTTTCAATATTTCGCAAGGTTTAAGATAATATAATCATTCTTTCGTTGAGAATGATTATTATTATGTTGAGATATGTGTAGATACCAGGATAAGTTACTTCAGGCCAGCGTCTTGTATCGTAACTCCAGTCTTCCTCTGTCAATAAATACAGGTCACATACCGAATAAACCTTTCCGGGCTGTACCTGAATGTTTAATTTAGTGATATACCTTTGTTTAGATACCGTATCTAAAGACTTTGCGTCATCTGAGAGCATTTTATTCGACAAGCTGTAAGAATGCTCATTGAACGCCATGTTAAATTATGCAATGTTTTGCCACTCCTCGCCAAACAAGAAGTAAAATCTGCAAGAGTTGAGATGTGACATGCTGCGAGACACTGCCCTATAGTAAAGATTTCTTAAACTCAACAAAAAGCATTTTATTACCATAGTTTATTGTACAATCTATGCAGGAACTGTATGTACATCGAATCAAACCAAAAAGCGAATATTTGGTGTACATATCGTTACGGCCTTTCTATCATAGTTAAAAATTATTATCAAATGTGAACATTAAATTTTAAAAAATGCAACAAATTTGATCCGGATCAACGAATGCCGGAAAACGAGGTTTTAGTGTACTTTTTTATCATGTTTTTATTAACTCCCTTTCTCGTTTGTTTGTGTGTGCGCAGTGCATTCGCGCTGGCCCGGTAAGCCCTACGTTGTGGGTTCGGGCCTAGGTGGTGTCGCTTAGTCCAAATTCCCTTATCTTGACACTTTCACTTCTCCCCCCAGCGGAATTCTGCAATTATCACATTATTATTGTATGACCCTGAATGGGGCCTTTTTTTTTCTTAAACTTAACATCTAGTTTACTGTGGGCCAATAACCTCCCTTACCGGATAATTCTTCTTCTCCATTACTTAATACATATTAAAATTAATTATACCTTAATTACTTGGTACTCTAATGTTAAATTATCATCATCTTAACTTATCTTTTTCCTTCAACTCATGAAGGCCTTAAAATTTTAACTTACCTTTAAGATCAATATCCTAATACTTAATCTATCTTTAAGACTACTAAATTTTTACTGAGCACATTTACATTGACTACAAAATATCTTGCTGAATCTTGCAATCGATTTTTAACTAACTTCCCGACTAGCTAGACATTTGAAACTTTTAGAATAGCTCAGAACACGATGACAATGCATTTTTTAAACACTTTTAGCCATCTTTAAGCATAATTAAATTAATTTTCAGTTATTTTCAGTTAATTTTGTTTTGTAGAATGGTGCAGCCGTCTATCGACCGGAACGGGAACGAAAAGTTAAATGCAAGTTAACTTCCAATTAACTTCATTTTCTTTCAAGTTGATGGGATAATTCACCAAAAAAAATTTTTGAAAAGTATTTATTAATACATAGAATTGTCAGGTTTATATGATTCAACAGAAAATTTAAAAACATGGTGTATAAAAAGTTCTTTTTATCTTGTAATTATTCACTTTTCTTGTAGTTATATAACTGCAGCCCTAAAAAAAAGGATTTTAAAATTTTAATAGATCATTAAATTTAAGTATTAAAGTCACAATCTGAGGACAAAAACATGTCATGACGTCATAATTTTGAAAATAATTATTAAGATGTATTCTTTAAAAAAAATCAGCAGAAATCTTTTTTCAACTCAAAACTAGGAAACATGGTACACCTAAAAAAATTATGATTGTAATTTGATTGTAATGTACCTCTAAACCATTAATAAAACCCAATGTTATTTCTCTTATACAGGGTGTTGCCGAATTCGACCGACCAATTCAGAGGGGGGATAGTAGGCATCAGGACGATCCATAATCACATGGGAATGTATGACCGGAAACGCAAACTAGACGCTGGGCGCTGTTGCAGAAATGTTGACTTTTCATTTCTGCATCTTTGTTTATCCTCTAGCTGATCAGGTTTGCGTTTCCGGTCATACATTCCTATGTGATTCTGTTTTGTTTTTGAGTTTTCTACCTCCTCCAGGAAAATGCGATACTTCCGGCCATCCAGTGGGGTTGGTAAGAGGTATGGTCCGATTAAGTGAACAGCGCCCTCCAGCGTCATGTTTACGTTTCTCGTCATACATTCCTATGTGATTATTGCTCGTCTTGATGCCTACTATCACCCCTCTGAATTTGTCGGTCGAATTTGGCAACACCCTGTATATTAGACTTTGGCCACTTCTTACTGGGTGAGTATATAGGTTGTTAAAGAATATTGGATTGTTTTACCTTATTTCATGGGGTATAATATCATTCTAACAAATACTAGATTCACTGTGAAACTTGTCATCCACCGAATCCAACCATTTGAATCTGCGTAAATAGATCGAATGTGCTTTTTTTTAAACGAATTTTGGCTTAGTAGTCACTGGTTGTGGGAAATTTTCAGCTCAGCCAATCTCTTGTCGCAATCCAATTTTCCCACAATCACTGTAAGGGCCTGTTCACACAGGAGTCCGGTAGCGGAAGTGTTAAAGTATTGAAATATGTTCAATCAATCACAGAACCTCCAAACGATTAGCAACGATATTTCTAACGCCTATGATCGGTTTATTTCCGTCTCAGCGCCATCTTTCCTTTTACGCTTCCTCTACCGGACTCCTATGTGAACAGGCCCTTATGACCTCTATGGGTCCATTCAGTTTTGAAACTATGTATCAAAATCCGCAATCAAAATCTTCCTGAGGAAAACTGCCAATAAAGATTTCAGAGGTTGGTTCAGATATACCGTGCAAATGAAGCTTTATCACAGTCAATTAAAAAGAAATAATAGATTTTTGCGCCTAAATCTCGTTTGCGCGAGAATAAGGGCCTGTTCACATGGGAGTCCGCTGCTTTGCGTTAAGGAAAAGATGACGTTGAGACGAAAATAAACCAATCATAGGCGTTAAAAATTTCATTGCTAATCGTTTGGAGGCATATGATTGGTTTATTTTCGTCTCAACGTCATCTTTTCCTTAACGCAACGCAACGGACTCCTATGTGAACAGGCCCTTATAAGAATAGCAAACTATTCAGTCACGATACATAGAGTGATTTTTATTAAACTGACACTACTCAGAACCATCTGTAGCGCGATCGATCAACGGGAATTCCTCAAAAATTAATAGAGGGACTAAGGACGACATGGGAAAGAGTTTCCATGAAAAAAAAAAGTTCCAAAAGTCGCCGATAGGGGAAGATATGGCGCTGTTGTTGTCGGCGTGCCCGAGAATTTGCACAAAACGCAAGTGAAACATCAAAATGCAAATTTACGATTACGTAGTCGACAGCAGAGCCATTATTTAGGGTTATAAAGATAACGGGTGAATACCGAAAAAGTTGTAATAAGCGGGCAAATGAATAAGATAAAAATTTCACTTCAACACCGCTTTAAGCAGCAAATTCACTTCTCCCTCCTTCAATGTGACCTCCAGAATTTTGGAGGACCCATTGCATCGTGAACACTAAGGCCGTCTGCACACGGAGCAACTCAAAAGAAACTGATAACTGACTCAAATCACAAACCAGTCCGTGATGAGTCGTAACCTATGCACTTGAATGGAGCCACGCACACGGCGCTGGTGGCACCACGCACCACGCACACGGCGCAACTGGTTACAAACCCGTCCGACGGGTTTGTAACCAGTTGCGCCGTGTGCGTGGCTCCATTCAATTGCATAGGTTACGACTCATCACGGACTGGTTTGTGATTTGAGTCAGTTATCAGTTTCTTTTGAGTTGCTCCGTGTGCAGACGGCCTTATACTTTTGCCAACTGACGTTTGTCACCAAAATAGTACTTTTTATTTTTAACATTTCCATCCCAATGACACACACACACACACATATATATATATATATTTCTTTTGAGTTGCTCCGTGTGTAGACGGTCTTAGTTCTCAACGGCCGAGCGTAACATGTCACCAGGAATTTTCATCACAGTCCGGGATATGTTGTCCTTTAGTACCGCCAACTTAGAGACTTCACCAAGGTACACCTTGGACTTTAAATAACCCGACCAGAAAGAAGACACATGGGTTAGATCTGGAGAGATAGGTGGCCATGCCATTGAAAAAAAGCGAATGGTGACACTTTCTTCCGTAAAGCGATGACGCAACAGATTCCGCACCGATGGTTATAGCCCAAAATACGGTTGTTGCTGTCGACTTCGTAGTCACGAATTTGCATTTTCATGTTTTACTTGCGTATTATGCAAATTCTCGGGTGGGCCGACAAAAACAGCGCCATATCTTCCCCTATCGGCGACTTTTGGAACTCATTTTTTTTTTCATGGAAACTCTTTCCCATGTCGTCCTTAGCCCCTCTATCAATTTTTGTTGGAATTCCGGATGATAGATCGCGCTACAGGTGGCTCTGAGTCGCGTCAGTTTAATAATAATTACAAGATAAAAAGAACTTTTTATATACCATGTTTTTAAATTTTCTGTTGAATCATATAAACTTGACAATTCTATGTATTAATAAATACTCTTTAAAACATATTTGATGAATTATCCCATCAACTTGAAAGAAAATGAAGTTAATTGGAAGTTAACTTGCGTTTAACTTTTCGTTCCCGTCCCAGCCGATAGATGGCTGCACCAGCCTACAAAACAAAATTATATGAAAATGAATTCAATTATGCTTAAAGATGGCTAAAAGTATCAAAATAATGCATTGTCACCGTGTTCTGAGCTGTTCTAAAAGTTTCAAATGTCTAGCTAGTCGGGAAGTTAGTTAAAAATCGATTGCAAGATTTGTACTGGACAAACACACAAACACACAAGAAAGCGAGTTAATAAAAACATGGTAAAAATCACTCTGTATGTAAATCAATATTAACGGCAAAATCGTTCATAACGAGGATGAATATATGGGGATCTCCTCTACGACAGTGAAAGCTTTAACTCACTTAAGACTCGCGTTGCGAAAACGCAACATTAATTTCTATATTTTTGAAAGCATGTTCTAAGTTTTGTACGTCTGCAGTAACATTTTTATTTTATTCTCTATACTTTAATTGTTCATAATAAATTTTTTGTTTCCACATTTGCCCGCTTTTAGTACTTGCAAAAAATTGGGGTTTTTTCGTGTTTTGAAAGGGGAAAAAATGACTAATTTCAAATAATAACTGTAGATAGCAGCACATGTTAAATTTCCGATTTGATGCTTGTTCCGAGTTTACTAGAGACTAAAGAACAAAAGGGCTTCAACAGGTAAGCATAATTTTTGTTTCTATGTTTCTCAATTCATATTTTTAAAAATGTTGCGAAAACGCAACATTAGTCCAATGCATATTACTTAAACTGTGTACTACTCCAATGTGTATTATTAGTGCTGCCTAGTTTTTTTATGCAGTAAATTGGTTTTTTTTTTTGCATTTCAGATAAGTTTGTCTCTAGAAAAAAGCGATTTTTGACATTGGAAGAGGCATTGGAGTATTTTCATGAGCTAGGTGATGATAATTTTTCAGAATCGTCCTCAACAGAAGATAATGATGAACCATAATTCGTCATTATCCCTCCAGATCCGGATGATTTGACGGATGAAAAAAGCTATTGATGATAATATTTTATGTGAAAATGTCGAATAATCTAAAGACACTGCAGGTGAAATCGACATTTTTTTCTAATAAATGTAAAAGTAAGCAATATAGTAAGAAAAAGGAGTATATTGTATGGGAAAAATGGAGACTCTACATGGATGTAATGAATCCTAAAATAAGTTTATTCGAGTTTAAGAGATCTATATCTTTGAGAGAGCCAATATCTTTGATAAAAAACTTGAAGAAATGCAGATGAATTCTGTTTTACCTGAAACTTCACATATGGGAAGACCATCTTGAATTTAAAATCTAATTCTCAACGAAACTCGGACAGACCGTATGGGCCATATTATTACTAAAAATAGTGAAAATAAACAAAAAAGATGTAAACAGTGCAAAAGTCAAACAATTACTGTATGTAATAAGTGTAATGTACCTCTTAATGCGAACTGTTTCAAAGACTTGTGAAATGTTGAAATGTTGAATGACTTGTGAAAGAAATGTTTCAAAAATTTTTTTTATATCGCTTTGGACTGATGTTGCGAAAACGTTACATTTTGTAACTCTCGTAAAAAGAAATTTAATTTTATGGAAACAACTTATTTGTGTAATTAATGTTCTAAGAAGTGTTAAAAAACTGTTTGGTGAATTTCCAATAAAGGAAGCATGGAGCGGTCTTAAATGGGTTAATACCTGTGTTTTGGACGAAATATAACCCCTCATGAATATCAACGAGTGAAAATTTCAGTCTTTTGGTAAAGTCTGAAAATTTTTGCCTCAAAATAATCCAAATGGAAGGGGAATAAATAAAAGTCTATAAATAAATATAAGTTTTTATACATTCCTCATCCATTTACTCCATTTTCCTCTCGTTCCCCTTACTTTTATTATTCCCTATAAAGTTGTTTAATAAAAGAATTACATTAAAAGAAACGTTAGAAGTAAAAACAAAAAAAAAACAAAGAAATTAAGAGTCTTTGGATACACAGATGCTGCCGATGATTTGATTTGGCTTCTTTTTAAAACTTATTTGGGAGAATTTTTTTATATGTACATGCCTTCGTCTCATTAAGACTAGATTTGTCGAACAAACCTTTTTTTTTGTTGTCTAAAAGTATTGCTCGCTTCTGCTGATGGAAATTAAAACGAAATTGGACGCTTATTATCTCTTCCTGTTAAGATATTTTAATTTGTTTTCTTTAAGCTACAATTTCTTTTATGCAAATCTTTGTGTTTAAATTTCGAGTGAAGTTTAATATTTATTTTACTTGTACTGACACATTTAAATGACCGAGAAGTAATAAGTAAAATCCTGAGTTTGTTTGTTTATAATTTAGGGCAGATGGATTGATTGAGAGCGCTGAGGTAATTTTTTGCTAGACCGGGGACTAATTGGACCGGGAGCTACTGCTTAAAATCGACTCTGAAAGGCTGCAAACGTCCATGCCAACAGTGGGACTCGAACCCACAGACTCTGGGACCGAAAACCATCTGCCTAGCCATTCGGTCCTCGTATGGAGGAATTCAGGGCAAGAAACACACTACACGATAATGTTATATTTTTAAGAATATAGTACCCATAAATGGTAGGGAAAGATAATAAATCATGTTTAGTTAAATCTGAGCCTGTGATCACCGCATTTTAGGTATTTTTTTACATATGGTAGTTCTGATTAGCTACCGTTTGGCGACGTTTAGCGTTAAAAATTGGAGCATTCCACATTAAAAGATACCCTTCGATAATCATACTATAAACAAAAATAAAATTCGGAACTAGATTTGGCGAGAAATTCCCATGAAAAGTAATAATGACACGGAAGGGAGCTAATAGGAGATACAAGTATTTTTAATTATATTTCTTAGTCTACTCATCATAGAGGTTAAACGAAAATAGGTTTATATAAAATTTCATTGTTACCCTCTGTAGAGTGAAAGCATAACTCTCCATTTACTGTAAAATATATTTAAATTGCAGAAAAATCATGCTAGCTACATAATGTGGTTCCGAACCAAGTAAAACGAAAGAAAGATATCTATTTTTTTAAAATTGATAAACTATAGAAAACTGTCTTTAAAAATACTCTGAAGAGCCCCAGACATGCAATTTCTCAAATTAACAAGAAAAAATAATTGTCATTGTTGCAACAACAGTAACGCGAAGGGATTGAAAATATTTAATTAAAAATTGCCTCGGAATAAAACCTATATTTCACCACAATATGAAATTTATTGTTAATGTAATAAAATATTAAAACAAACAAACAAACAAACAAGCAAGAAAACAAACACACACACACATACACACTTGGTGTTGTTGCTTTCTAATGCTGCGCACTTGTCTCTGAAGACATATTCCTCGAGAATTGTTAATTGCTTTTGATGGAGGCACCTAGAGGTGGTCCCATAGGTGACGCGTCGAACTCAAAGAGGAGCCAAAATGAGACACAGTTAAAATACGAAATTCTTAACGAATAGCGAAAAAATTATAAAAGATATTAAAACTTTAATCTATATATATAAAACAGTTCCGTAACTGACTGACTGACTGACTGACTGACATATAAAGCCTAGACCAAGCCACTGGACCTAAAAGGTTGAAATTTTGCGTGGCGATTCTTCTTATATTGTAGGGGTGCACTAAGAAAGATTATAGAAAAATTCTTCTTAGATTTTTTAAAATTAAATTTTTAAGCTGTTTTTGTTACTTTTTTCAAGTTTGCATTTAAAATAATAATCCGAGGGATATAAAATTTATATCACGAGAAAGATCATAAAAATTCCTCTAAAATGAAATATTTTTCGAATCTTTACCTCCATTTTCTGATTTTTGGTGAATTTTTAAAGATTAATTTTTAGAATTTAATTTATTAAATGCTGATCACGTGGTTTCTTTTCTTTTTGTGATACTTTAAATTAATTTTGTGTCACGTGCATAACAACGAAATAGACAAAAAAAAATTTTTTTTACTTGCAAATCCGGCAGATGATTGGACATTATCCAAAAAAATATTAAAATACAGTAAAAGATATATTCCTCAAAATGTACTATATTAACTGTACTATATTCTTTAGTATGTTCTATTAGATTTAATTTCAATATTTTCTTCTACATTATTTTGTCTATAAAAATATCCATTACGATTTTTTATAAATATATCTTTTTCACTAATTGCATGCATTGATCGTTGTATTTATTATATATATATATATATATTTGACATTAATTGCATACATTGCCGTTGTATTTAATTTGATTGTACTCCGTAGCGAAAGACGAGTTTTCAGCTAATCTGATATATGACGAAATTCTCAAAATGAAACAAATATAAGCGAATACAGGTTAATTTTTATAAACTATTGGATTTGAGATCATGAGTAATAAATTTTGTGTGCCCATTTCCAAACGTTGTTGTTGCTCTAAGAATATTACTAACACTACCTGAAACTGTAGCAGATGCTGAGAGCAATTTTTTCTAAACTGAAAATTTTAGAGAATTATCTACGAACAATAACCCAGGAGTGATTGAAAGACCTAGCAATAGTTTCTATTGAAAAGGCAGTATCTAAAACAATAATTATAGAAATGCAATTAAGCTATTTACTGAAATAATGGCTAGAAGAAGGATTTAGTAATTATTTTTACTGCGTGGCAAATTATAGTCAAATTTATTTACTATTTCCTCTTTTTTTAAATTCTGCATTTTTTTTGTAAGTTTTTATATTTTATAATAAATAGAACTTTTTAATGAAAACATTTTTTTCCAAAATGATCGATATTTTAAAAGTAGACTATTTCTAATAGAGATACGTTCATTACTTAGAGGCTCTAAAAAATTGAAAAGGTGCCATTTTTACCATGTTTTTATTAACTTGCTTTCTTGTTTGTGTGTGTGTTTGTTCAGTACAAATCTTGCAATCGATTTTTAACTAACTTCCCGACTAGCTAGACATTTGAAACTTTTAGAATAGCTCAGAACACGATGACAATGCATTATTTTAATACTCTTAGCCATCTTTAAGCAGGGTTGAATTCATTTTCAGTTAATTTTGTTTTGTAGACAGGTGCAGCCATCTATCGGCCGGGACGGGAACGAAAAGTTAAACGCACGTTAACTTCCAATTAACTTCATTTTCTTTCAAGTTGATGGGATAATTCATCAAAAACATTTTTTTTAAGTACTTATTAATACAGTTAGCCCTCCTACAGCACGGCTTCTTACAACACCGTTTCGCTCTAACACGATAAGATAAATTGCGGGAACCCTCGTATAACACTGCAACCTGTAACACATTTTCGCTCTAACACGATAAAAAAATTGCGAAAACCTCTATACAACACTCTATTTCTATAGCACTAGATAACATGATTTTTGTTTGACAAATTTAAAAACTAAATTACCTTAAAATAATGACGGAAAAGAATAAGGAACTATGGTGGCTTTACATGAAAATGTATAAACAAATTATAATTTATTCATTTGTAACTCTGTAAAATTACAAGAAGGCCTAAAACTTAGCCAAAAATCTTGAATCATTTCTCCTGAATGCAGACCCTTCCGCTGAAAGAAGCCGAAAATTCAAAAGGGAGCTGCAAAATTGTTTTTTCTCCGTACCGTGAATCTACAATTATCTTAGAAGAACCAGCAAATAAACAAAAATTTCAGATTTTTTAAAGAGGATAGATGGTGCAAAAATCTAAATAAAGAAAAAGGCTCTGAAAGTGAAGGCGATATCGTTCAGTCGAAAAAACGTTCTCGTTTGATTGTACTGAGCAGTGATGAGGAAGAAATTTATTAAATTAAGGTCGCAGTAAATGAAAATAATATTTTTTGTTTCTTTTCCTTTTGTGCTATACATACATTTATATTTTTAATAAAAATTAAGTTGCTTATATGGAAAATTTTTTAAAAAATGTTTGTTTTTAATAAGTTTTGAGAACGTAACCCCCTTTTTTGAACTGTCTCTGGGTCTCATATAACACGGTTTCACACAACACGGCATTTTCTAGGAACCTATCTACCGTGTTGTAGGAGGGTTACCTGTACATAGCATTGTCAAGTTTATATGATTCAACAGAAAATTTAAAAACGTGGTATATAAAAAGTTCTTTTTATCTTGTAATTATTAACCTTTAGCTTACGGGGCCCATTAAGGGGAAATTTCATATACATGTATATATATATATATATATATATATATATATATATATATATATATATATATATATATATATATACATATATATGTGTATTTATGTATACATACATATATATATATATATATATATATATATATATATATATATATATATATATATATATATATTGATTCTTGGGCCCGTATTCTTGGGATACATGCTATCCCACCCAGTAAGGAAAAGGTTAAAACTTGCCACAGGTGCCACTATGGATCGGCCCGGCTCTTGAGACACCGTATAAGTCCACCAACACCACCCCTTGGTGCCACCTCGATTTTGACTGAGCACTCCTAGGGGGCTACATCTGGGGGTATCGTACCTCCTCCCACCCTCTCTGACCTCATATAAAGACTTCCCGGTATACAGATTTAACGTGCCCATATCCGGCCTAGAAAAGAAGGTATTAATGGCGTTCGTCGGAATTCGAACCGAGCACCCCCAGTTCCAAACCCAAGGCGCTAACATTAGTCTACCTCGGTCCCATTCATTGAGAGGGAACTAGATTTCCGTTTGGTATGGGTTTTCCATAAAGATTAGTAGCGTTACCGTTTATTGAAGAGCAGTCTTGTATACAATAAAAGCCTTAAGTCATAAAAACACGCCAAATATAGCAAACCTTTCAAAGGTTTTAAGACATCTATAATTGTCATTTATTAGCATTTGTCCTTTTCTCTGTGTAGAAAAATGTATAATTATCATCGTCTTTATCCTAGCATGACCGTTCAGCGTTCAGAGAGAATAAATGGCGATTTGGTCATAAAACTGATACGCTCGAAAGGGCTAGTCCTTCATTTACAAATGTAGCACAATTTTCCATATTTATGTCTGAAAAGAACAATAGACGGATATAAACAAAAAAGCTACAGATGTGACTAGAATTTCTTATACAGTCGATCAGAGGGTTTTCTTTTAAAATTACATTCATTTCACTCCAGACTAGTCTACTTATCCGGAAAAAAACACAATTTACAGAAACAAGTCGCACCTTTTTGACATTGCAGCAGAGAGCGCCAGCGTTACTCGCAGCGAAACATTTTTAACCAACCGCAGATGTTAACCATTTCGTGGGTGATCGTTTGGAGGTTGGATCGTCTGCCATTGGTTAAAAATGTTTCGATGCGAGTAACGCTAACGCTGATGGGTGAAATGTAAACAAAGCCTTACCGTATAAATATAATAACATTCTGTCTCTGTGCAAAACACAAATTAGCCAATTTAACCCTCAAACCGGCCCATGAATTTGTTGTCACAATCAGGACTATCGGTCAAATTGACCCCCCAAGCCTAAAAATCTGTTATTTTTACGTTATTACGATGGAACTGCATGTTGATATTGTGCACAGGGTTGTTTGATTTATATTAGTGACTAGAAGGTAACCCGTCATTTTGACGTCATAATACTAATAATGACGTCATAATGGAAAACGTATATGAAAGTTAAAAAATATCCCGAATTATCTAACAATATTGCATTTAATCCACACCTTGTAATAGCAAACCCTTTCATTATTTTTTATTTATTTATTTTTTCATGCGATCGGAGTAGTAGACTGCCATCCAACCCGTCATTTTGACGTCATGATACTAATAATGACGTCATAATGGAAAAAGTATATGAAAGTTAAAAAATATCCCGAATTATCTAACAATATTGCATTAAATCCATTTCTTGTAAAAGCAAACCCTTTCATTATTTTTTATTTATTTAGTTTTTCATGCGATTAGAGTAGTAGACTGCCATCCAGTTTTTTACAGCTCACTACGCGATATGAATACTTGAGCTACTTGATTCATTCATATTCAAGTTTGTTTACTTTCAGAATTCATCGCGAAAGTAAACAGATTTTTAAAAACTGTTAAATATACAGCTAAAAGCATCCAATTCTTTTTTGGTTCTGAATGTTTTATAGAAAAATAGGCTGAACAAACGTGATTTGATGGAGAAGATATTAGTTTTCATGTAAGAAAAAATTCTGATCCACATCTGAAATTGAAATTAAGCCTAGCCGGCTGTTTGTTTACTGAGGGCTTCAATTGAAAGATGAGTACAGCCCGGAAGTGTTATACAGAGACAACGGCTATTATATATATAATGAATAGTGAGGGAAAATATCATCTACACTTATTTATTCAATTTATTTAATTTATTTTGATCTGGTATCTACATCATCAAATCGTAGAGCTCTTAAAAGAATTGCACAATGTTTCTCAGACCTAAAAAAATTAGCCTACCAGTGATTGAGGTTGAGAAGAGTGATGTGAAGGCTTCACAGGATACTTTAAAAATCGCTCAGAACACTGAAATCCCTATCAGGACCATCCTTATCAGGATCGGTGGCAATAACAGGCCTACCGGTCATTTTGACCGCCATACTTTTACAAAATTGCAAGTTACTGGTAAATGGCGAGCATTTGCGAAACCCTGATGTGCTCTCCCCGATGTCCAGGAACTGACTAAAGATGTCAAAACCAGCCAAGCGTTCATGCCTCTCCTGCCTCAAACCTTAGTTCCACCGCTGCTGGTCATAATGACCAGTGAGCCGGTTTGAGGGTTAAAATGAAGGGTCCAGGGGTAAAACCACTGTTGGGTTTTAAAGATTAAATCCTTAATTATTTTAATCTCCAGCACTTCGCTAAACTCTAAAAGTAATGACAGTACGTCATCTTATTTATTTTATTAAATTTTATAATACTCTGTAAAATATTCAGAGATTTATAAGTGAATCATTCCCGCATATGCGGATATATGTCATGAATCATATGCAAATATATGTGGCGCAGTAACTGATTGGATGGCAATTGCTATAAAAGCTAGCCGCATTGTATTAAACTTCGTTCCTTCTACCCTTCGCTGCCTTTCTCCCAGTTGCCAGATGCTAACCAGTTGTACCATGTTAAAGTCCTGACATGGATATTATTCGTTTGCCTGTTACAACGCCAGTTTGGTGTATCTGCAAACAGATAAGTTATCTCTGTTATGTTATACTTTGTTATGTTATTCTATGTTATTAAATCTCTATTCTCAAACGAAACTCAGTTTTAATTTCTCACTCTGCTACTTACATTTCTAAGGCATGACTGTCACTTTAAACTCTGTATCAAAGTTCTGTCAGCTATTCTTTGAAACCACTGACTGATCATCAAAAACCGCATTACTCCAAAAATTTCGTTTTGAGAAAAACGAATTTGAAAGTTGGAGTAAAATGGTATTTCCCCGACACACCGAAACTTTATCGCTATTTTTAACGGCTTTAAAGTGGTTCTGTCCCAGATACTAGTATGAATGCACGCGGATTTGTTACTCCTTGAAAGCTACAAGCTGACACTGCTAACTCATTTTCGTAAACATGGGTGTAAAGTGGTTTTACCCCTGGACCCTTCAAATGTTTGCCAAGTTTCTCGAGAAAAAGCTTTATTATGAAAACGCGTCTTTTGTACAAAATACGACCAAACATCTTGATTGCAAATTAAAATTTTCGCCAAGTGATGCTGCTTCAAGTATGTGCCACACTTCATCAATCTTAATGGCTGGAGAGCGGTGGCGAACCAATCTCGCAGAAACCAGCGACCAGATTTTTTCAATGGGTGAGAGATCTTGAGAACGTGCTGGCCAGGGCAACAGTCGAACATCCTCTGTGTCGAGGTAGGTCAGGACATGACCTAGCTCGCAAGGCTGCATGTTGTTCAACGCGAGACCGCATGTTGCCAGTAACAACATGCGGTCTTGCGTTATCTTGTCCCGTACCATCACACCAGCTGCAGGGCCCGTATGACGATATCGAATGCAAGCAGACCACGTGCGTTCTCTTCGATGTCTGTAGACACGGATATGTCCATCATGGCGCTGCACGCAGAACCGGGACTCGTCTGAAAAGACGACGTTGTGCCACTTCTGTATCGAGTTTTGTCTTTGGGTGCACCACTGTCGCCGCGCGTCTCTATGCTGCAGTTTCAAGGGAAGCAGCAATAATGGTCGCCGTACGGACGGTCCGTGCTGCTCCAGACGTCGTCGCAATGTCTGTGAGGATACTTGTGCTGCAAACAAGCCCATTTCCTGACTCAAGGACAGTGATGTGGCTGTAGGATTCTGCAAAGCCAACCTGACAACGTGTCTGTCCTCTCGGGCGTTAGTGGCGGGATACCGTTGAGATCCTGCATGACGTTCAGCATGACCCCCCCTGGATCCATCGATTCTATATTCACATGACACTCGTTGGATTCCTACCTGTGCGAGTAGCAATAACGCGGAACGATAAACCGCACTCTTGATAGGCCCCGATCCTGCCGACACGTGCTGGTAGCCGTTTCTCCTTCTTATACGAGGCACAACACGATCTTCTCACAAACAACCAACATTCAAATACGATTTCCGAATAAGAAACCAGCTGCGTAACTTTGCTTTTATAAATAGTTATAGATTCCCTTTTGTCCCTCCTGCATCGTTCGATTGTGCTTAATACTATTATAAAACTATTACTATTACTGCTGCGTACTATTACTGCTGCGTACTATTATAAAATCTATGTGTAATTCTATATCTATGTGTAGCATGTCTAGAAACAGTATATTTAAATCTAAAGGTTGCCGTGTACTAACCCCTATTGGATTCGCTCACCTCAATGTTAACCTATGGAGAAAGATTTGTTGTCTTCCAATTTACACCTTTTGGTCATAAATGTCCACTTCCTTATGAACCTTGACCTACCTTGTCGCATAAACGTGCGACCCTTTTAAATTAGGAGACTCGTTTAATAATAAAATGAAACTTTATTATCATAACGTTAGAACATGATCGCTATGCTTTTGCGATCTTACTACATCTACTGTCTTTTACACTTTCAGTGCTCACAGCGTTTTTTCTTGACGAGAAAAATAGCTTTAACAGATTCAAGAAATTAAGCTGACCACTGCGCTAGCGTATCCAGTAGGAAAAAAGACTACTAATGACCGGTCATTGCGACGGCAACCCACTCGTCATCGAGCAGCCACAGGTTCCAACACCTGCACTACCCAAGCCTTTGTGTCAAACAGCGCAAAGTTCATCATCACATAACTAAGTTCAGCTGACAACACCATTCGCTCGCTGTCCTACGATCAGACCATCCAAAAGCCAATAACTATCAATTTAATTTCAAAAATTCCTAGTTTTAACGCAGCCACCACCTGCCATCTACATCACTTTCAACTTTAATATTCAAATTCAAACTTACATAACATACTAGCTGAAAAGCCGTATTTCGCTACGGAGTACATTCAAGTGAAATACAACGGTCAATGTATGCAATTAATGGCAAATATATATATATATATATATAATAAATACAATGATAAATGTATGCAATTGATGTAAAAAAAAAGAAAAAAAATATTTATAAAAAAAATCTTAATGAATATTTTTATAGACAAAATAACGACGAAGAAAATATTCAAATTAAATCTAATAGAACATACTAAAGAATATAGTACAGTTTGAGGAACATTTCTTTTACTGTATTTTAATATTCTTTTGGATAATGTCCAATCGTCTGCCACATTAGCAAGAAAAAAATTTTTTTTTGTCTATTTCGTTGTTATGCACGTGATGCAAAATTAGTTTAAAATATCACAAAAAGAAAAGAAACCACGTGATCAGCATTTCATAAATTAAATTCTAAAAATTAATCTTTAAAAATTCACCAAATATCAGAAAATGGTCGTAAAGATTCGAAAAAGATTTCATTTTAAAGGAAGTTTTGTGATCTTTCTCGTGATATAAATTTTATAACCCTCGGATTATTATTTTAAATGCAAACTTTAAAGAATGTTACAAAAAAAAAGCTTTACAACTTAATTTTTTTAAAAATCTAAGACGAATTTTTCAAAACTCTCTCTTAGTGCACCCCTACACTATGAGAAGAATCGTCTTGCAAAATTTCAGCCCTTTAGATCCAGCGGTTTGGTCTGTGCGTTATATGTCAGTCAGTCAGTCAGTCAGTTACGGAACTGTTTTATATAGCATATAGATTACAGACGTCCTATACGGCCAGTATAGGCAACCCAAGAATCTGTACCACCAGTACAGAGAATACAAAAGAGCATACAAAATTAAATATCAAACAAAAGTAGTGATAACAAATTACAAAGCGAAAAGCAAGTGAAAGAACAACAAAACAAGTGAATTACGAATGACCGTAGTTGGTTTGAAAGACAATCCGTTCTATCTCACTAGCGTAGCAGAAGCACAATCTGCTGTAAGGTACATGGTCCGCATTTATGTCCGTCGAGTTTCTTTCATTATATCTCACACAGTTCTCACATTTCTTATCATTGTCACAACCTTCACGGAAGAGCTCACTACACTCTTTGCAAACATTTTCATTTTTACAGAATCTATGGAAAAAATGTGTCTACTATTTACAGCTACATAAATGCTGATAATACTATAAAAATGGCATTTTCAGATAGCCTGAACTTTTCTGCACCTTGCAACACGATTCATTGTATAAATTTCATCCAACAAAGGAATTTAGGAGCTTTTAAAACACACTATACCAGATGTTTTCCCCGAATAATTTAAATTTCACAATATTGTTAGGAATTTTACGAGTCTATGGTAATCTCGCCAAATATGAATTGGCGATGAATTTGGTGACTTGTTTTGGTCGCCAAATTTGGTGATATGGCGCCAAATGGTCGCCAACCTTCTAGACCTTTCTGGAATCTTCTAGTGATATCTAGCTGGTTGACCGATAGAGGCCGCTTTGGAAGTCTATAAATATACCTGACATTGGCATTGGAACTCAGTGTTCTTTTCTGCTGAGAATTGAATGTATTGAAAGTGCGTTAAGCGTATATTTTATTGAAGTTGTATATATTATCCTGACTTGTGTTTTTAGAGTTTTCTGCTGTATAGAAGACAGTTGTTACGTGTAAGGATATAGGGGGAACCCTGTATATATATATATATATATATATATATATATATATATATATATATATATATATATATATGCGAAGTGGAAATGTCCACGCTCCGACTTCAACCAACGATAGTGCCCTCTATGACGAAACGAGGAGTGAGCCAGAAGACGCGATGAGCTGAACGAGTAACGACTGGGCAAGAGACGCGACCGATATGACGAACTCTCCCCCTTTAAATTTCTAACTGTAAAAGCTGCCCCACTGTAAAAAATGCCCCTAGAATAGATTTAGATATAATTAAATGGTTCATACCGAGCTTGTGTCCGTGTCTCTGTGTCCACATGGGCGCTCGGCCGTTTTTACCCGAGCACTGGATTTGGATTTAGAGCTTCAACATCGAAACATCTATTGAAAATGGATGCCCTGTGGTTCCTGCTATCTTGATGCTGTTTGGATACCTCTACATGTGATGATATACTGCTGATTCATTCTGTGAGTACTTTCGTTTTCGTTGATTAATTTTCAAAGTATTTACCAACTGTTCTAAGATGAAAGAATTTGGTCTGATTTTAACTGATTAACAAATACTTGCACCTATTTTGATGAATAACACATTCGCTTTGATGATTTTGAAGAATTTTGATGCTTTAGAATATTTAAAAGTTTGTGTTATTTTGAAGAATTTTGATGTTTTAAGAAGATTTAAAAGTTTGTTATTTTAGAAGATTTAAAAGTTTGTGTTATTTTGAGAAATTTTGATGCTTCTACTGATTATAATATTTGTGCTATTTAAAAGAATTTTTTCGTGATATTTTGAAGAACTTGTATTATATTGAACTATAAAATTCTATTGTTTTGAATATTTTCATAAGATAGTATTGGTGTGATATAAAACTTGGTGATATAAAATTAGTGATATAGTATAATATAGTATTGGTGTGGTTAAATTTCAAATCATGAAATCCTTGGAAGAAATTCCGCATATTCGTGACGCATTGAAAAAAGGTTCAACTAATAGCGTCAAAATTTTACATAAAATAATTTTTGGATCTGATGACGGTCGGCTTAACCGTTGTGACGTAGGTAGTAATAACGACAAGCGTTTCGCTTCAATTACTTTACTACGCCACCTTAAACAACTACAAAACTACAACTACAAAAAGCAAATATATACAGCGAGTTAGAATTTACATATTAGAGATGTCAGGACAGCTCGGGTTCACAGCCAACTCTGGCCTACAGAAGGCCTCTCGGACCAGAGAGCTCCGTCTCTCTCACACTCAAAAACAGCTCTCTCTCTCTCTCAAAAACAGATCTCTCCGTCTTGGAGTAATGGGGGTCTTCTTTTATACGTCGGCGAATTCAAAAGCGTTCTCCGGCGTTTTAAGTGTGCGTAAGTGTCCAAAGTTTATGGGATTCCACATGTCGCTATAGTGTCAAAACTCTGGAGAGCCCTTGAACCACTCTGGTATTTATGACTTGTATAACGTCAGAAATCGCATATTACACAAAATCTATGGTCTCTATTCCTGGAGCCAAAATCTATGGTCTACCAAAATCTATGGTCTCTATATATTAGAGTTTATGAGACCGCTCAGTTTAACATTTCGCCGATAGATGACAAGTTCATGTTGAGGGGTAGGAACGAGCAACACAGACTTATATAATTACAAGTTCGTGGAGTAATGGAGACAACGTCACACCGTAAACATTTACGTGAATTTTCTGGTTTTAATCTTTTAACTTTTGATGCTGGCGAAAAGAAAAAATCACTGGCTCATGATTTTACCTTGCAAGAGTTAACATCTGTCTGCAACTTGTTGTCATTAAATTTTTCTGCTGACATTAAGCAATGTGTGGATACAATTTTAAATGCATTATGTGACTTTTCACTGCTGAAAAGGATAACTTCAGAATCTGAGTCAGATTCCACTGAAGACGAAACACACGTCGGGGAAAAATTGTTTTCGCCCAAAAACGCTGATTCACCAGCTCGATTGGATTTTGAGCCTGACCAACGCGGAAGTAAACAGAATTTATTGCTAAGTACGACAGATTCCTTTCGTTCCCCCTTTTCGTTTAAAGACCTGGTAGAATTAATTAGGCCATTTACTGGAAAGGACGACATGCCTATTGAAAGTTTTGTTTTCGAAATAGAAGAATTTTTTTCTCTGTATGAGATTAAGAATCCCGTCCATCAGCTCATCTTTGCAAAAAAATGTCTTTCGGGTTCCGCGTTAAATTTAATACGTTCTCTTCGTGGTATTAACTCGTGGAATGAGTTGAAACAAATTCTTTTGGATGAATTCTCCGATACGATTAATAGCATTCAAATACATCAAGCTTTGCAACAGCGCAAATTGAAACCACATGAGACACTGTCGGAATATTTGGTTGAGCTGAGACAAATCGGTGCTAGAGGTAACGTTGATGAAAGCTCTGTAATTGAATATTTTATAAGTGGAATTCCTGATACTTCCCCTAATAAGATCCTTCTTTATGATTGTAAAACCATTAGTGCATTAAAAGATAAATTGAAAACCTATGAAAAATTGTTCAACTTAACTAAACAAAAGTCTGGTAATTACAAAAAGCCATTTGGGAAATTTGATGATAAAACTAGTGCTAAAAAAGACAATTTCTTTCGTGGAAACACTCCTATGGTTACATGCTATTCTTGCAACATGAAAGGGCACAAAAGTTCTGAATGTCACAATCGAGACCGCGGAAAAAGGTGTTATGGCTGTCGAAACTTTGGACACATCCATTCAGAATGTCCAAAAAATGCAAATTCAAAAGCTGGTAATGATAAAATTAAAACTAAAAATAAAGGAGATGATAAACACGTCAATTCAGTATTACTAAATCCTATGCATATTGATATAACTGTTGACAATGTTTCTGTAGTTGTTCTTTTTGATACCGGTGCATCTGCTACTCTCATTCGCGAAAAAATTTATCAACAAATTGGTAAACCACCTCTTAAACCATCTTGCATTACATTTTCGGGACTTGGTTGCAACAAAATCCATTCACTTGCATTTTTCAAGGGAACTATTGAAATCCAAAGTAAGGTGATACAAACAAATATCCATGTTGTCCCTGACAACGACCTCCCTTTTGATGGTATTGTGGGTATGGACTGTATTAGTCAAACTCAATTTACTTTTGTAAATAATGGTATACAAATAATTAATGATAATGATGATTCTAATGTTTTGGTGAATGTTGCGAATGTTTTTGATGAAACTGATAATCTAGATTTAGCCCACATTCTGAACAAAGATATTAAAGAACAAGTAACTGATTTGATTCAAAATTATAAGCCTCTAAAAACCAAGACAACTGATCTTACGATGAAAATTGTCCTTACTGATGACAAACCCATCGCTCAAAGTCCCCGTCGACTTGCATTTACTGAGAAGCAAGAAGTTGAGCGACAATTAACCAACTGGCTAGATGAAGGAATAGTATCGCCCAGTTCTTCTGACTTTGCTGCTCGATTCGATGACAATTCGACAATACCTGACAATTCGATTCGAATTTGTGTTGATTATCGACGCCTAAATGCAAAATCAGTTAAGGATAGATTCCCACTTCCTCTTATTGATGATGTACTGGATACTTTGCAAAATGCTAAAATTTTCACTAATCTCGATCTCAAAAATGCATTCTTCCACATTGATGTACACCCCGATAGTCGAAAATTTACTAGTTTTGTTACGCCTTCCGGTCAATATGAGTTTAATAAGGTTCCTTTTGGGTTATGTAACTCCCCAAGTACCTTTCAACGATACATTCAACTTGTCTTTCGAGATCTTATCAAGCAAGGTATTCTAATTGCCTATTTGAATGACCTCATTATACCTTCTCTGAGCGAGGAAGATGCTCTTCAAAAATTAAAACAAGTTTTTCAAACTGCTTCCGATTACGGTTTGGAGTTCAACTTTAAAAAATGTAACTTTCTTCAACGACAAATCCAATTTTTAGGCCATAGAATTGAAAACGGACAAATCCGATCCTCTGAGCATAAAACACGAGCTGTTCTAAGTTTCCCTACACCTAAGACACACAAGCAAATTCAAAGCTTCCTTGGACTAACAGGCTATTTTCGTAAATTTATTAAGAACTATTCACTAATTGCAAGACCACTGAGTGACCTACTTCGAAATGATACGCCTTTTCACTTTGGACCTGAACAAGAAAAAGCGTTTCGTACTCTTAAAGAATGCCTTTCAAACGAACCACTCCTTCACATTTTTACTCCAGGTTCACCTCTTGAATTGCACACTGATGCAAGTTCTCTTGGCTTTGGTGCCGTCTTACTACAAAAATCTGCTGATGATGATAAATGGCACCCTATACATTATATGAGTCAAAAAACTTCCCCCCAACAATCTAAATACTCCAGTTATGAGCTTGAGGTTCTCGCAATAATTGAAGCTGTCAAGAAATTGCGAATCTATCTTTTAGGAACTCACTTCAAAATTATAACCGATTGTGCCGCGTTTCAAAAAACATTAAGCAAAAAAGATTTGACTCCAAAGATTGCTCGATGGGCCATGCTTCTTGAGGAATTTGATTTTGAGATTCTACACCGAAAGGGTAAGCAATTACCACATGTTGATGCTTTGAGTGGTTGCATTGCTTATCATGTAGCTCACCATGACCCTATCACACTCAAAATTGCCAATGCTCAGGCTGATGATGAACATATCACAGCATTAAAAACTCTGTGTTCTACCAACAACACCAAGGAATACACCCTAAAAAATGATGTTTTGTACAAGATTGACAACGGTGATGAACTCTTGGTTGTTCCACAATCTCTCGAGACAGGCATAATTCGTGAAATTCATGAAAAAGGACATTTTGCAGTTTCAAAGACCGAAACAATGATTAAACGTGACTTCTACATTCCAAAATTACACCAAAAAATTGAACGTGTGATCGGAAACTGTGTTCATTGTATTCTGTACAATCGTAAAAAAGGTAAACTCGAAGGCTTTCTTCATCCCATTCCAAAGGGTCAAGTGCCTTTAGACACATACCACTGTGACTTTCTTGGACCACTTCCTTCCACCAATAAGAACTATCAATACATATTTTCGGTTGTTGATGCGTTTACAAAGTACCTTTGGATATACCCAGTAAAATCAACTTCCACAAAAAACGCCATTAATAAGCTTAATCTACAACAGTCCAATTTCGGTAATCCTAAGAGAATAATCACTGATAAAGGTAGTGCTTTCACCTCTAAAGATTTGAGCAATATCGTAAAGATGAAGACATTGAACTTGTCCAAATTGCTACTGGTGTGCCTCGCGGCAACGGACAAATTGAACGATTACATCAAACCCTTATTCCTGTCCTGTCTAAACTTTCCATTGATGAACCTGCAAAATGGTACAAGCACACATCTTCTGTCCAAAGAATCATGAACAGTACACCTTCTGATGGTACCAAATATACTCCCTTCGAACTTTTAATTGGCATAAAGATGAAAAACAAAGAAGACCTCAAAATTAAACAAATATTAAATGAAGAATATCTTGAGTCATTGATTAATGACAGAAACGACCTACGTATTATCGCTAAGAAAAACATTGAGAAATTACAAGCGAGTAACAAGAAAAACTTTGATAAACATCGCAAATCGCCCTCGATTTCTAACACTGGTGATCTTGTAGCCATTCAACGGACACAATTTGGCACTGGACAAAAACTGCGACCCAGATTTTTTGGTCCCTATATAATTCACAAAGTGCTTCCGAATGACAGATACCAAGTCGGGTCACATGATGGACCCAAACCTAACGTCTACGGCCAGTGATTACATGAAAAAATGGTCGTCATAGTACATTCATTATATTATTTGAACATTACTTTTTGTGTTTGTGATGTACTTTTTATATTTACTCCATATATTATTCAAGAACAATCTTCATTCCTTTCAAATTTCATTTCTGAACTGAATCTCTAAGACACTCTGAACTGTTCGATTGGACGACATCTTGTTTTTTCAATCGTGATGTTAGAAAATGATGTTAACAAATGATGATGAAAACGTGACGTCGACACGCTGCTAAAATGATGTTACCTGCACGTGACTTGGATGTCGGCTTTGATGTGGTGCCAACTCCCATCTCGTCGTTACACCTGTGATGAAAAATTTCTTTCGATGCCAACTGATGCAAATGAGACCGTCCAAACGACTTTGTCCGTGTGTTTGTGGAGAGGATTTTCGGAGAACATTTCTTCTGCTTTCGTTTCTCTCTTTTTCTTTTTATTTTGCAGTTACTGTTCTGTCGTCCCCAAACCTGCTGTCCCGGAGGTCCAGTCCCGCCAGGATGAGCCGAGTGCGAAGTGGAAATGTCCACGCTCCGACTTCAACCAACGATAGCGCCCTCTATGACGAAACGAGGAGTGAGCCAGAAGACGCGATGAGCTGAACGAGTAACGACTGGGCAAGAGACGCGACCGATATGACCAACTCTCCCCCTTTAAATTTCTAACTGTAAAAGCTGCCCCACTGTAAATAATGCCCCTAGAATAGATTTAGATATAATTAAATGGTTCATACCGAGCTTGTGTCCGTGTCTCTGTGTCCACATATATATATATATATATTGTAATAATAACATCACTGGCACGATCTATGAACGTGGGTATACACAAGATGCGCGATTACTCAAGATGGTAGTAGCGGAAACACACTCGTGCAAAAAGCAGGAACACCTTGAATAGCTTGCACAACAGATATGAAAACAACAAGTCGGTGAATTATTTATTTTTTTAAATACGAATAACGAAGACAGCACACCACACAAGATATTTCAGCAAATCAACTTTACATCAGGTAACTTGACGATTAGACACAAACAAACTAGCCTCTGGACCTGCCGGGGTTTGAACACACAATACGTTTACATCATCGGCTGATCCACAATAGGTTTACATCAGAGGTTGGTCGGAAACAAGTCGGTAATCAGAAAAAGTCCGGGAAAATCCTTTGCAAGATCTTTTATACCAAGGGTTCGTGACGCTGACGCTAGGTATTTAAAATACTTTTTATTGTCTACCGGCAAACATCGGACTCCCAACCATGGGGTTATGAGTCAGAGGGAACACGCGCGTTGTATGACAAAAAAGCACAAGGTTCTGAATGACGTCTAAAAATAACTTTAATGTTCGGCGCAAATAAATCTACAAATAAAATTTCTGCACATAAAAAATTATGTAGGATACAGTTAATACACAGAACGTAAAATTTTAATCGAAAATGAAGAAATGTTTAAAAGAAATCCTCGTGTGCTCGCGACTGATCTTTCTTACTAGAGAAAGTACGTAATTAATGCAAAAAACTTATGAAAAAGTATTTAATCCATACAAATTATGTCGATGAATCTAGTTTCAAATGAAATGCAAAGCTTAAATATAAATTATAAAATACTAGAGCGGGCACGATCGATCTAAAAACCGTCAACGGTAGAGAGTTATTTAATTGCTACCCGTTTGTTCGGCCTATTCCTGCATTTTGAAAATTCTATTTCTGAATTGGATTTCTCGTGACACTTTGCTTTCTGAACTAATTCCTAAAATTTATTTATGAATGACTCATGAGCATCTATTTCATCTCCTGTTTGAATTCAAAATTCAGATGAAAGGTTTCTGCATATTAATAAATTCATTTCTCTAAAATTTCCACTCATACAGTTTCCTTTCCTCTCGTAATTCCTTTTATAAGCCTATTTCGTCTACAGTTCAGGGCCACCCAGAGGGGGGGGGGCAACTGAGGCACTTTGCCTCAGGCCCCCAACTGCCGGAGGGACCCCCAAAAAATTTTTTTAATTTATTTATTAGATTTCCTCCGAAAGAAAATTTTGAAACTTGTACCGTACTTCAAAATTCAAAATAATCTCCTGAAAAAAGGACCCCCCCCCCCCCAAAAAAAAAAATAAATTATTCGATTAATCATATTTCTTGGGGCCTCCAACAGAAGTTTGCCCCATGCCCCCTAAAGTCTCTGGGCGGCTCTGCTACAGTTGTACCTCGATATGAACGAATTCCTTGATAAGTTTTTCCATTCCCCTTGAACCTACCTAACACTCCCATGTTGTTTTTACCTCCATATATCGATGGACTGGTCAGGAAGACCTCGATACAGTGGAACTCTGTTATAACGAACAACTTCAAGGGACCAAAGGTTTTGTTCGCTACATCCGGTGGTACGCTATATCCGAACCGTTAAGAAAAAAGGTAGAGTTCACAAAATGTATAATTCATTAGTTGCTATGTGTATTCAATAATGGTGTATTAAAAGAATGATAAAATCTATTAAAAATGATCATTAATGAATTAAATAGACTAAAATCGATTTCATTAAACTGACACGATACTAAATAAATTAACTAAAAATGAAGACAAATGGAGATAAATTCATTTTACCTTTAATTGTTGCTCACTGTTTTGGTACAGAAATAATCGGTAATTTTCTGCTGACGTGAAGCCGATTTCAAAAACATTTTTGAATTTTTTTGTCCAATACATAAAATGACTCCAACAGTCTTTCTTCCACTGTTTGTGTAGACAAAAACTTATTAATTACACCCATCGCTGATGTAGCATCTGAGATGGTGATAATTTCGTCATTTATGTCCTGCTCTTCATCAGCATCAGATGAAGAATCTACGATTTCAGAATGATTCATTTTAATTTCTTCCACAATACCTTCATCAGTCGGGTTTTCACATGTAAGGACTTCATCATCACATGTTTCGAACAATTGCGTGTCACAACCTGAGAAGGATGAAATCTTTTCTATCCACATCGCGATAGGTAAATCTTCATCATCTTCAACATTCTTTGCTTCTTCAGCATTCGTTATATCTTCAATATTCTTAAAAAGTTTAAAAAGTTTAAAAAATTCAGTAGTCGACTGCAAAAAAAAGATTCGTTATAGCCGATTCTTAAGATTTCGGAGGTTCGCTATAAAAGGATAAATTAGCATAAAATACAATAGAAAACGGCGGGACCAAAATTTTCGTTCGTTATATCCGTGAGTTCGTTATATACCGGGTTCTCTATAACAAGGTTCGACTGTATTTCGAATTTTTAGTTGGTTTGGCTTGGCCCCGCACCTCTATATATCGAAATTTTTATTGGAAAACCTCTCTATATTGAAGTTGTTTTGATAAAATTAATTTTCATTGCAGTGAGTATACAATTATTTTAGTGTGAACCTCTATATATCGAAGCCAGTCAGAAATCACCTCGATTAATCGAACCTCGGTATATCGAAATCTTTAATAATTCGAAGTTTTCTCGTACCTTTTGAGGTTCGATATATCGAAGTTCCGCTGTATTTCTATTTCGTCATCTTGATTTCCGACATTTTCTCTCCCCTGAATGGGGTTTGTTTGTTTCTTTTATTTTTTTTTCACGCGTGACCCCAGAAGCAGTCGCGTCCCAACCTTTTTTAGCAACAGGTCTTCGACTTCGACCTCAGCTTCCCGAGCAGACGATTTTGCAACGCCTCTTCAATTAGGTTCTTTCCAGAACTTTCCAGTGTCTTCTTCAAAAGTGTGTCAAAGAGTTTAACTTTTTTTTTGGTCTTACATTTCGTGCTTCGTATCGTCCACATCGAAAGTTGTAGTGCTTTCCTTGCACATGCGCAATTTTTTTTTTCTCAGCTATGTGACGATCTTTCACGAAAGATCGGCGATCGGTTTGGCGAAGTGACAGCGATACGGCTGATCTGCCCGGATAGGTGTATAAGGTCGAAGGTTCGATTACTGGGTTTGTCAGTTGCATTTTGACGTGAAGGATTGATTCAGGCATTTCCCAAACTTTTTTACGTTTGCGGCACCCTTGGAAATGAGATTAGGAACGTGGGGCACACTTGTTTAAATGTTAGCTTTTCAATTTTTCGTTTTTTAAATATTAAATATATTTGGAATGTATATCAGGATATATTCATTTATTGAAAGATATTAACCTTTTCCTTACGGGGTGGGATAGCATGTTTCCCGAGAAGGAATATATACAGTGT
The DNA here is from genome assembly GCA_907164885.2 of Dolomedes plantarius. NCBI lineage: Eukaryota > Metazoa > Arthropoda > Arachnida > Araneae > Dolomedidae > Dolomedes > Dolomedes plantarius. The sequence continues at coordinate 81,443,094 of OU015499.1, forward strand.
GTAACAAAATTATAAGACCACTGTGGATTTTGTGATTTTTACTATAAATAGTATAAATTTTTTAAAATTAAATTAGGTTGATGTTAATAAATGAAATATAAAATACATGTATATTATTTTTAAGAGATATTTAAATATACTAATTATTTTAACAACAATTTAAAATTTTTCCAATCAAATATCTGTAACAAAATTATAAGACCACTAGTTAAAACAATTTATTTTAATAAAACTAATATGATGTTGATCCACCATTTTTCTGAATAACTTCAAATACTCGATTTTTCATTGAATTTATTAGATTTTCGAGCAAATATTTGGGAATTTTGTCCCATTCATCCATGATAGCTAGTTCCAATTCATACGCAGAATCATATTTACGGTTATTTGCATACACTTGACGATCCAAATGGCCCCACAAGTTTTCGGTGGGATTCAGGTCTGGACTAAGGCTTGGCCAGTTTAAGACCTCGATTTTTTCTTTTTGAAACCAGTTTTTAGTTGATTTAGACACATGGCATGGCGCATTGTCTTGCTGAAATTTCCAGTTTGATCCTCCTAAAAATGGGCCAAAAGGTATACGGTGTTGGTAAAGCAGTTGTTGATAACAAATGGAGCCCATTTTTCCAAGAACTCACTGCAGATCACATTTCCCATCATATGCAAAAGCTCCCCACATCATCACAGAGCCACCACCCATCTGTTTACTGAAGAAAACCCGAGGTTCCGTTCGTAAATCATGCCAGTAGGAAATATTACCGTCCGGACCATCCAAATTAAATTTTTTTTCGTCGGAAAAAATAATATTTTTCCAAGCAGCATCCCAGGTCATGACTTCAATTGCCAACTTCAGCCTTCCTACTTTATGATGCTTTAACAGTCCTGGTTTTCTTTTTAATTTCCGAAGAGCAACATTTGAATTTGATCTTAAAGTGCGCCAGACTGTCATATGTGAAATAGTTTTACTTGTCTGCTGTGTTACACTGCTGGCCACTGTAAATGCAACAACCTGAAGGAAACATGCAAATAACATGAAATTTACAACATGCATTAGCGGAGGTGAGATATGCAAATGATTAGAATTTCAGGGCAGACGCACATCACGCGCGCCTGTGGCGCCACTTCAAAGCGCTATTTAAGAATTGGAGATTTCGACGATTTCAAGTTCGGCAATTGTGTTTTTCTTGTGGTTTTTTCAAAAAAACGATCAATTATGCCTCGTCGAAAACAGCGATCATCTTTTGATCACGTATCCGAGTTCGACAGAGGAAGGATAGTGGCCTACCGAGATTGTGGATTATCTTTCAGGGAAATCGGTAGTCGTGTTGGACGAAAACAAACAACTGTAATGCGGATATGTGATCGTTGGATGCAGGAGGGTACGACGGACCGGCGTGTTCGATCGCATCCACCTCAGCGCACCACTGCACGTGATGACAGGCAAATTGTGCGCATGGTAGTGACGGATCGCTCAGTCACATCACGAACCATAGCACAGCACATGCAGTCTGTAACGCATCATCCAGTGTCTGCGCGTACCATTCGACGCCGTTTACAGCAGAGTGGTTTTCCGCAAGGCGTCCATTGCTTTGTCTACCCTTGACGCAGAACCACAGACGTCTCCCCCGCCAATGGTGCGATGACAGAAGGATGTGGACGGCAGAATGGAATGAAATTGTCTTTACTGACGAGTCACGCTTCTGTCTGTAACACCACGATGGTCGCATTCGAGTCTGGAGACGCCGTGAAGAGAGGATGCTGAACAGCTGCATTATGCACCTCCACACTGGTCCTGCACCGGATATTATGGTATGGGGCGGTATTGGATATCACTCTCGCACACCTCTAGTACGCATTGCCGGTACTTTAAACAGCCAGCGCTACATCTCCGAGGTGTTGGAGCCAGTTGTCCTTCCTTACCTTCAGGGCTTGCCCACAGCCATATTTCAACAGGATAATGCGCGACCACACGTGGCACGCATTGTCCAACGGTTCTTCGTCAATCGCCAGATTGAATTGCTTCCCTGGCCGCCTCGCTCTCCGGGTCTTTCGCTGATAGAAAACATGTGGTCCATGGTTGCTCTACGATTGACCCAGATTCCATCCCCAGCTGCCACAGCAAATCAAATTTGGCAACGTGTGGAAGCTGCTTGGTCTGCTGTACCCCAAGAACTCATCCAAAGTCTCTTTGAATGAATGCCGAGGCGTGTGGCAGCGGTAATCTCCAACAATGGCGGCTACTCTGGCTACTGATTTTGGCAGGAACCACACTTCACAAAAGTCTATAAATTTAATCATTTGATACTTGATCAACATGTTATCTACAAAACAAATTTTGTTGTGATATCTCTTGTCTTTCTTAGTGTTGCAATTTGGGTGGCCAGCAGTGTATTTTACGAGTAGACATGTTCTGTTTCGTTGCAAGCTTGAAAATTCGTCTATTATCGCGAGTTGATAATTTACTATTTCTGCCAGATCTTTTATATTTTCCATAAAAATCTCTTTTACTTAAAACGTTATGAATATCAGTTTTAGAACGTTTAAGTATCTTACTTATTTTACGTTCCGATTTTCCAGAGCCCTTATAAAACCAAATTTTTTGAACTTCTAGTTCAAATAATTCTCTTCCACGCGGCATTGTGAATTTCCTCATAAAAACAAACAAATTAAATTCTATTTTCTTTTACAATATTATCGTTTGGACTTTTTTGTGATGTAAAATTACAGTTTATCTACGATTTTGAAAAAAAAATAGTTTGAAAAACGCAAAAGATTTTACGCAAAATAAAAAAACGCAAAATGAAAAAATATGTGGTCTTATATTTATGTTACACAAAGATTTCAAAAAATCGTTTGCTGTGTGAAATTACCTTATTTTTTTTTTCCTTTAAGCGATTTATTTGAGAAAATATAACTTTTTTCATTTGCTTCAAATTTTAAAATTATTCATTTTATGCAGTGTAATATTAAAATGAGTGATATTTTGGGTGGTCTTATAATTTTGTTACACACTGTCTATATATATATATATATATATATATATATATATATATATATATATATATATATATATATATATATATATGTATGTATGTGTGTGTGTGTGTGGAAGGAATTAATTGGGAAAAGAATAGTTAAGTTAAATTTAAAGGGGCTTTCGGGATAAATTATTTTCGTGGCGCTAAAGCCGCTAGTTTCATATGCCAAGACGCGTCGAGAGAAAAGGTTTTTTCCCGTTTCAGTAATTGACCTTCGATTCGCGGTGGAATGAAGTTCCATGCAGAGAGTTTATTTTTAGATAATGTTTTGGTTTGGCGGGAAGAATGCTTCTAGAAAATTCTAGATTGGGCTCTGCGCATGTGCCAGGAGAGTAGACGTGCGTTTTTTTACTTAGAACGACGCAGATTGATTTGGGAACTCGCTGCGTGCGGTGGTCCTGCTCCACGTCGCCGAATGTTAAAATGGCAAACTAGGGAAAAAGACTTAGAGAGTGGTGTTCTTAAGAAGAATTCAATAAAGTAATTCAACGTGTGGACTGAGGTATTGTTCAATTCGTATTCCCACTCGCCACCAACGTAACGGACGATGACTGCATTTTAAAGATGTTAGAGCTGGCAAACCACTTGCCTGTCATATATATATATATATATATATATATATTTATATATATACAGTAACCACCGCTTATAGTGTTCAGTGGTTATAAGAATCAACCGTTTATAAGAATCAATATCGCGAAAACAAAAACAAATGTATTATTTCCATGTTAAAATTTTCGCTTTAAAGAATCAATCCACCGGTTTTAAGAATCAGTTTACAGTCTTCGCTTTCCATTCATTTTTCCGAAAAAGCCACTTAAACTCTCAAAAGGTCACGAATTTCTTTCTTTTTCTTTTTTTTAAAGAAAGATTGGTAAGATGGGATGGAATATAGCATAAAATTCTTCCCTTTCTTTGTTAGACATAACAGATTAGTTTCCCCTTAAAAGCTTTAGTACAACACTGTCCTATTAACTTGACCCGGGAGCATGTTTACCCATCCGGGTTTCGATTTCACTTTTCTCCATTGACAAACAAAAATAGGGACTCTTTTTCCCCACCTCCCACATCCTGGTTGCGGCTTCCTGGACCCTGAAACACATAAATCTTCGGCGAAGTGTCCACTATCACTTAGGCAAACGTGACATTAGTAGATTCAGCACGTTATCAAACCATGATACGTAAGCTGGATGGCGAATCTTCGTCTGAGACTATTAATATTGAAAGAGGTATAAACACTGTTTATACCTCCTGAAAACTTCATTACGTTAAACTACCACAGAAAACTTTTTCTTGCTTCCTTCCTGTAGTTGAAATGTTAAAACTGTTAAGCAGGTATGTTGTAACAAATATTGGATTTTTTCTTCTCTTACTATAATCATGTGTATCTACTTATATGTCTAAAAATTAAGTTGTATTTTTAAAATTATAAAAATTAATTTTAATAAAAGATAATTAACGTAAATTAAAGACTATTTTATGGTAAATTATCAAATATATGTATAAATAGGTGTGTGTGTGTGGTTTTCAAAAAACCTAAATTTCGGCTATAAGAATCAACCGCTTATAAGAATCAAAAACAGTAATAACAAACGTGATTCTTATAAGCGGAAATCACTGTGTATATATATATTTAAATATATATATATATATAGAGAGAGAGAGAGAAAGACAAAAAAAAAACGACGCACCTTGAAGGACTTATGCGAATGGGGCAAAAATCGGTAGATGTGATGTACATGTACAAAAAGACAAATTATTACAATTTGAGAAAAAATGGATGATTTATTAAAGAGAAAGAGCTTCACAAAGTGAAAAAGTCAATAACGCGTTCGTCCACCTCACGCAAGCAGTTATGCCCTTATGAAAGCAGTTCCGTCCTTATGCAAGAAGTTATTCGGCTTGGTATTAATTGATAGAGGTGGCGGATGTCCTCTTGCAGGATTTGGTGCCAAATTCTGCCCAACTGGCGCGTTGGATCATCAAAATCCCGAGTTGGTTGGAGGGCCCTGCCCATAATGCTCCAAACGTGCTCAATGGGGGAGAGATGCAGCCTTTCTGGCCAAGTTAACGTTGGGCAAGCACGAAGACGAGCAGTAGAAACTGTAGCCGTGTTCAGGCGGGCATTATCTTGCTGAAATGTAAGCCCAGGATGGCGTGATATGAATGGAAACACAACGGGACGTAGAATATCGTCGACGTACCGCTGTGCTGTAAGGGTGCCGCGGATGACAACCAAAGGGGTCCTGCTATGAAATGAAATGGCACCCCAGACCATCACTCCTGGTTGTCGGCCCGTATGTCGGAAGACAGGTATCCCACCGCTGTCCGGGGCGTCTCCAGACACATATTCGCTGATCATTGGGGCTCAATTCGAAGTGAGACTCATCTCTGAAGACAATTCTACTCCAGTCGGTGACATTCCAGGTCGAATGTGCCCGACACCACTGCAAACGGGCTTGTCGGTGTGCAGAGGTCAATGGGAGTCGGATGAATGGGAGAGGTCAATGGGAGTCCTTGCCGTCACTGAAGCGCCCGTTGCATGTATCAATGATAATGATGAATCTGGGGCTGTGAGTGCCGCTCTGACGATTGCTCGGTCCTCACGTTCTGTCGATTCTCTAGGCCGACCGCTTTCTTCAGGACGCTGTGTTCGGCCATGGTTCACCCATTCCTGCCAACATCGTCTAATAGTGGCATCGCTCCTATCCAAATGTCGAACGATTCGCCGATTAGACCAACCGGCTTCTTTGAGCCCAACCACCCGTTATCTCTCAAATGCTGACATCTGCTCATATTATTCGCGCACCTATATGCGAGGCATAGTCATTGTCTACATGAGTACACGAAATGAAATTCGCAAAGAATTTATGACCTGGAATCGAAATTTCTCCTCTTTAATTGCCTGCCAGGTGCGCAGTTAAGATGCGCTGCAGCTTCACATGCTCATTCGTTGGCCGCCAAACTTTAAAACTTTGCATCTTCCGTCGAAACCTGCATGAATGTCAATTTTGAGCCCAATTTTCGTTACCCCTTCTTCGTGCATCTTTTTTTTTTGTGTGTGTCTAGTCTAAGAGAGTGTCTGTGTGTATGTATATAAATATGTAAATGGGGACCCTGCCCCGGAAGAACGAATTAAAAAGAAGTTTGGGTTCCCCGTGTCACATCGAAGATATAAAAATTGAGGTAGTCTTGACCGAGGAATAAACCGCGACACAGAAGATTACCGAACTACATTTTATTTAATAAGAAGCACGGAAATACAGCTTCTCGGAGCAGTTGAGAATGACGAACAGCCCTACATCTACATGTGCGAGGTCTTTTATAGACGATCTCGTCATGTGATCTTTGTAGCGGAGTCTAATTGGTTAATGTTCAAAAGTGACTTGATAATGCTCAGTAGTGTTTAATTTAGGTACCCATGCTACGCAGGTTAAAGAAAGAAGCCATCTTGGGTTTTTCGTCCAAGGGAATTTAGAACTTAGAATCGAAAGTGAAATTAGCTCGAACGCCTAAGGAAATTTAGAATAATTTATAATTTAAAAGTGTTATGAGATTTTTAATGTTATATATATATATATATATATATATATATATATACAGTCGAACCTCCATATATCGAAGTAGCAAAATGCCGGAAAAAAATTCGATATATAGAATTGATCTTACTTTTATCATAATTCTCCTAAAACATTAAAATTTAAGCTAATTTTTATATACGAAATTCCATTTCTAATTTATATGCGAATCACATCAAATGAAACTTAATAGCTAAAAAATGATTTAATATGAAAGATTTATTGAGTTCTATATACCTTTAAAAAAAAACAATAATCCAGACAGTGGTTACAGTGATCGCAGCTACATTCTTTAAAAAAAAACTTCGAATATCTTGCTGAACAGCCAGTTTTTCGGAAAGTTCATCGAAGAAATGCTCGCATTTATTCAGTCCACTGAAAACTTCATCACGGACATTTTCCGCGAATTGAAGTCCACGACGTATTGTTTCAAACGCAGGAAACTGGGAGATTTTATTCTAAAGTGGAATAAGATCTCCCAATATGTCATGAAAAAAAAATTCGATATATAAAGATTTTTTTCGATGTATAGAAACAGTTTTTCTATGTAATGAACATGGAGATTTGCTAAGAGTTCGATATATAGAAAATTTCGATCTGGGGAAGTTCGATCTATGGACGTTCGACTGTATATATATATATATTTGGACGAAGGACTTGAAAAAATGGATAACAATAACGTGAATAGGAAAACTAATTAATTATAAGGATTGGGTTACGCCCAAACTTATTAAACGAATGTTGTAAGGCTCGTGGTAGAGCATTCCCAATCGCCAAATATTAGAAAATCTCTTAGGCAATTGGCAGGATCAGAATTTCAATTTGTATACGATTTGGACTGAAATCTCTTCCCATCCATCAGCGTGGCGTCCGACCACAGCATTAGAGAAAGAGAAAATTGGATTTTATTTAAAGAAACGAAAGGGGGTCGAACGTGCTGACTCCATTTCAACTCAGATGGCTATCTCTCTAGTTCACTGTGCTGGCTGTCTCACTCTGGGAGTTGGCGATGATGCGATTTGCACTGGCGTGGTTTTTCTATCGTTTCGCAGTATTTGATGTATAAGGTGATTCTCGGTGGCTGGAAATTCATTTTCTTTGAAAAAGAAGAATTTGTAGACGTTTGGGGAGGGTAATTTGGAAGCGTTTTGAAGGGGAACCTTGTAGTTAATTTGGAGTATAAGCGAGTTGACTGTCGTCCTGCTAAAGAGTAGAACTATAAAGTTTCAGTAAAGTACAACTGTTACTAGGGTTTATACAAAAACCTACTTTTTGAGAAACCGGTTTTCGAATTGCAGATTTCCAAAAAACCGGTTTTAGCCGGTTTTCGAATTTTTGTCAAAAAAAAAAAGTAGAATAGGGAAAAATATTTTATTTAATTTATATAAAATAACAATAAACGAAAGCAAAGTCAAAATAAAAAATAATAAAAAAATTTAAGGATTACACATTACTTACACAAAATAACGAAAACTCAAACAAAAATTTCAAATTTCAAATAATATTTATATTTATTTCATTAATTTTAATTTCTCCTAAGAAAATAGGATTTTAAAAAACATAAAATATCCACTGAACGGTGGCTAAGTCTTGTTCTTATTTTGGACACATTATTGCCTGAAATTGAAAATACTCGTTCACTAGCTACTGAGCTTGTTTCTATAGTTTTCAGGGCATCAAATAACAAATCTAAGTTTTGGGTTCTTTTATTCGTTGCCTCAAATAATGAAAATTCAGCTTTCAGTGTCTTTGGATTTGTAAGGTTTTCTTCAGGGTCATCGAGAAATCAAATAAGTTGAAAATTAATTTTTACATAATAATTTCAATTCTTTTAAACCGGTTTTCTTAATTTTAAAACCGGTTTTCAAATGTGACAAATTTATTTTAAAAACCGGTTCCTTAAAACCGGGTTTGAAAAACCGTCGTTGCCTCAAGTAGCTGTTACAGATTCCGCCTTCATAGTAATCACAACATCAACACCATCAACAACAATAAAACTAATAATAAACTAATAATCTGCATGTTAAAATACGGAAACGATTTGGAATTTGGTTTACAAAATTTCGAAATTTAAACTTTTGACCATGTTTAATTTAAAATATATATATATATATATATATATATATATATATATATATATATATATATTACATATATATATGTGTGTGTGTGTAATGATAACACCCACCAGTATTACTGGTCGCGTATTCTAAATTCTCCTTTCAATATTCACCTTTCAATAAAACACAGTCTCTAAATTGTGATCTAGGAATAAATTATTTTACCACTTATTCTATTAAAAAAAACAGGTAAATTTTTGCATCCTCCAAATTGTTTGAAAACTGGCTCATTTAGACCCCCTCGCTTCCGAAAAATAAATCTCCATTACCACGAAAGGGAAGAGTGTGCATCAAAAAACGCCCGATCACACGTGTATCGTTACACCGTGTGATCGGGCAAGAATGGTGAATGACCTACCGGTGTGTTGTATCGCTGCATAAAATATCTATACGCACTCTTGTAATAGTTAACGCGATTTGAATCCCGATCTGTGACACAAGTTGGGCAAGTGAAGAAAGGCAATTGCCTTGCATCTCTGTGTATCAAATTTCTATCCAGTGACTCACCATCTTCAAGGGACGCACGATTCCGTTAGCATTTGATTATCGCCAAAACTAAAAAAAAAAAAGGACACAAAGTATAGATACAGCAGTGTAGCATGACAGTGACGGTCTGTTGAACGACATTTTCCTTTTGGTTAGTGACTCACTACAACCGTAAAAGTTTAATTGCGTTACGTTAACAGTTACGATAACAAGAATACAATCACATTTTTCCTTGGGTGAGACTTAAGCGAGAAATCATGTATGTTATTCAATCGAAATCGTTTACTTTTCTCTTTTACCTTTTGGCAACACGCGGCGATATATTTAAAAAATTGAAATTTACAAAAGAATTCGGACATGTTGTTCCTTTCTATTGGCTTTAGTCAGATAATCTAACATCTTAATCTATCGAATAACGTTTTCCTTAATTGTTTTAAGTGGTATTCTCACAAAATGTGTAAAATATTATCTTCGTTAATTTTAAAAGTTACGATAACAAGAATTTAGTCTCATTTTCCTTTTGAATAGGCTTTAGGCAGGAAATTACGCATCTTAATCTATCAAAAATCGTTTCCATTTCTCATTTTGTTTTCTTGTTTTTAGCTGCACATCATTATAGTATTTGAAAAAAAATAACTTTACAAATTTTGGTCGGAAGAAGTCGATCATGTTTCTTTTTACAGATTTCAGTCCAAAAATTTAACATCCTAATCTATTTAATAACGTTTTCCATATTTTTAGTAACACATCTCACAAAATCTGTAAAATATTATCTTCCTTGCTTTTAAAAGTCACGATAACAAAAATTTGGTCTCATTTTCCTCTTGGATAGGATTTAGGCAGGAAATTACGTATCGAAAATCGTTTCCTTTTCTTATTTTAGCCTCTAGTAAGCCAAGGCAGGCAAAATGAGTATTCTGGGCAGGACAAAAAATTGATCATTCGAATTGAAGTTATTTATAATAGAGATTTTAAGGTTTTCTTTCTAATCGTTGACTTTTTCACTGGAATTGGAGTTATTTTTCCTGCTAGTACATTATATATTATATTTTTGTTATTTGATTACATAAGTAATTTTAAATTTTCAAATAGCAAAGAATAGCAGTACCTTTTCGCGATTAAACAACATTTCTCTTTTTGAACGCCCAAAATCCATTTCACTTTTGAAACCATGTGAAATTGTATTGCGTTGTTAATCCTGGTTTTTCTTCTCATCTCTTTCAGCTATAATTTTGATCCAAACTTTTTCTAGGTTCATTAGATTTTAAAATATCAACATAACTCTTGTGACCTCCATAATATGAACGTAAACGTCAGTTACTCTTGTTAATTTTCTGAACGGCTTAAAATTGAATATCTTTTTTTTTTTCTTAAAGGAAACTCCTAATTTTTACCACATAATTCCTAGAAATTCCTTAATATATATTTTATTCCTTAATATATATTCCTTAATAAATTTTTTTTAGAAATATTGTCTAAGAATTTAATTGAAGACCACTTCAATTCGAAATCGACCTTGCGTGTACTTCTACAAAATTTCAGATGAAAAATACACGAAAAAATTAAGGACTTTTTAAGATCTAACCAGTAAAAATAAGAAGTTTCAGGTTCCTTAAAAAAAAAAATTCAAATATAAGACGTTTCTAAAGATTATTCCCTTTATAAATGCAGTCTAAGTAGAATACATATTATGGCGTTGCCAAAACTTTGGATTCAAAACGTTGCAAATTGATTTAAAACGTTTTTGACATGCGTTTATAGGGTTGCCATGGTTGGGAACTGTCAGCGCTATCTAGTGAGTAAATGAATAGTGACTTGTTCTCCTGTAATACCGTTGGCATCGTTTCTTCCATTATTTGCATGATGCGTACGGTTACAGAAACAGTGAAAGGAAATCAGTCGAGGATTACTTCTGAAACTTCTAATTTCTGATTTCTGATTTGAAAAAGATTTTTAGCTTTGCGTAATTTAGAAAACTAAAAGAACGTTTAAAGGAAACCCAATTTTAGTTCCTCAAGAATGTCTAGTTAACAAACGCTTTGACGTGATGTAAATCGAGAGGCGTATATTTATTTTGAGAAATTTAATGTTGGATAAATAATAAAAAAAAGTAGTCTTACAGTTTATAATTTTCGTTCAGTAAAAGGTTCCAGGATTTTGCATTAATAAATACTTCATTTACTCTTGTGTACTCTGTGACTCATACAGTTAACAAATCTCCCAGTAGATGGCAGCACTACAGTAATATAGAATGCTCTCTAAATAAATTTTACTTATATAAGACGAAATATAAATGGGACACATTTCCTAAATTTTAACAACCTGTCTTAAAAATCGACTGATTATTTTTACAGCATAATTGTTGCTTCATAAATCGATGAATTTAAAGAAAACACCATAGACAAACAAAATTTTATTCATTGCCACCTATAATCGAAAAAAAAATATATTTAGAGAGAAAGGAATAAAATCCTTATTTTAAAGAAATTATTTTTAAAAAATTGTTTCCATCGTAATTTGAAAGACAAAAAGCAGTATATTTGTTTGTTTGATTTTTCTAAACACATATTACTTCTATTCTAAAAAATTTAAAAAAAATATTTAACATGAGATGAAAAATGAACTATTTCATTTTATAATCTAATGGAAGTTCTCTGTCCTTAGTTTCTTTCAAAAAAAATTATTTCACCAAGAATAGCCTTTAGTTTTATTCATTTAATATAGAAGAATGTATTCTAATTTATCTGATGGTCCATAGAATATTTAAAAATATTCTACGTTTTTTAAATAAGACGATAATTGCAAAATATGCTATTTTAAATATTATAAATCTAAATGCTTATTATTTTTCATTCCTTAGAATATTGTCCTTATCCTCGCTATTGGTATCGTAAATATAATTTATAACTTTCGCAGTTTTCGTGGCATTCTTTGCAAAATTCATATTTTATAATTAAGCTTTCTTAAAATTCGAAAAACTGTTGCATATATCCAAATATTTAAGAATTATGAACTCCGGTTCTTTATTTGGTATATTTAGCGAACAAATTACATTTTATATCAGATCACAAACACAACTGTATTTTAAATAAACAATCGATGGTGACATTTTCTCTATACAGATGGCGCCAGCAGCGATACTTCAAAAGTAGTAAGACTGCTTACTGTTCCTCAAACCAATTGCCAAAGACGCAAGAACGAGCACTTGTCTCGGGGAATTTCCACTTCTATGACACACGTAGATGTTTCTATGACATGTGCAGATAATTTCACATGCCACAGAAGAATGGATTTATAAAGAATAGTGAAATGGTATCGAAATGAGGGCGCTAAAGGCCTTAGGTTAAGCTTAGGTTTAGGTTAGATTTAGTTAAGGGACCTTCAACGCTGAATTTTTTAATTTTCAATTTTTAACTCTATATAGAGAATGAGAAAAACTGATATTCTTTTTCTACTACACTGAAGACCCTTAGAATTCAAAATAAGGATTAGTTGACAGAATAATGCCTGTTTTTCAAAAATGTTTTCAAAACGCTATTTTTTAAATTTATTTTTTATTTATTTATTTTTTTTTCCAAAATTTTCCATGCGCATTCTATATGATTTAAAAACTGAATTTTTGTAATATAAATTTACCCCATATATAACATAACTGTACATTGATTTTTTATGAATCAAAAGCCACGAATTTTTTTTTTTTTTTAAATCTGCCTGGTATTTATTTTTAATATTTTTGCATGTTTTTACTTTATTCCATGGTAATAAATTTGGAAAAAAATATTTGACAGAATAATACCCGTTTTTCAACGTTTTCAAAAATGCTAGATTTTTTTTTTTTAAATGTTCCATAGGCATTCCATATCATTTAAAAACATTAAATTTTTTCTATTTCCATATCATTTAAAAACCTTATTTTTTTTTAAATATCCATATCATTTTAAAACCTTAAATGTTTTAATTTGTATGTGTGCACACGTGCGATATACGAGTATATTTGTCACATAGTATTTTTTTTTTAATGATATAAACATGCACTGATACTGCATGCTCAACACATCAATCGCAAATCTTCAATTCCCATGTTGTGCTATGGGGAGCATTCCAGCTAAATTTTCTTATTACACGTTGGCTATTGCATATTTTTGAGTTTTTTCATTTGAATACTATGGTAAAGATTAAAAAAAACTATTTTAAATATAATTTATTTTAAAAAGATTTTAATTTTTAGCTACATACATAAGTAATTAAGCAACCTACAAAAATGCCAACGGCTTAAGATTTTAAAATTTCAAGTACAGCGTACTTTTTTTTAAATACCTGTTTTCTTATCCCAAAATAAAGAATTAATATATATCTCTTTCATTTCCAGTGGCAAGGTTAATTAATATTACTTCACCCAATATAAATGAACTAGCTGAAAACCCGTATCTCGCTACGGAGTATATTCAAATAAAATACAACGGTCAATGCATGCAATTAATGCCAAAAATATGCATATACATATTTATAATAAATACAACGATTAATGTATGCAATTGATGCAAAAAAAAAACGAAAAAATATATTTATAAAAAAATCGGAAGGGATATTTTTATAGGTAAAATAATGTAGAAGAAAATATTCAAATTAAATCTAATAGAACATACTAAAGAATATAGTACAGTTATTATAGTACAGTTTGAGGGACATTTCTATTACTCTATTTTAATATTTTATTGGATAATGTCCAATCGTCTGCCGCAATAGGAAGAAATTTTTTTTTGTCTATTTCGTTGTTATGCACGTGACGCAAAATTAAAAGAAAAGTGACCACGTGATCAGCATTTAATAAATTAAATTCTAAAAATTAATCTTTAAAAATTCACCAAAAATCAGAAAATGGAGGTAAAGATTCGAAAAAGACTTCATTTAAGAAGAAATTTTTAGGATTTTTCTTGTGATATAAATTTTATAACCCTCGGATTATTATTTTAAATGCAAACTTTAAGGAATGTTACAAAAACAGCTTAAAAATTTAATTTAAAAAAATCTAAGATAAATTTTTCAAAAATCTCTCTTAGTGCACCCCTACACTATAAGAAGAATCGCCATGCAAAATTTCAGCTCTTTATGTCCAGCGGTTTGGTCTGTGCGTCATATGCCAGTCAGTCAGTTACGGAACTGTTTTCTATATATATAGATAAATAAAAACAACAAAGAGAAGTACTAAGAGAAACACAACAACATCTGAATAACTAATAAAAAGGTACGTTGTGTTTCTCTTTTGTTGTTTTTATTGTTGAACTAATGAATATGTGCACTCTGAAATCTCAAGATTTACTCATTTCTGTAATGTGGAGTTTATCGTTTCAGTGTCAGTTAGACCGTCTGCACACGGAGCAACTCAAAAGAAACTGATAACTGACTCCAATCACAAACCAGTCCGTGATGAGTCGTAACCTATGTAATTGAATGGAGCCACGCACACGGCGCAACTGGTTACAAACCCGGTCGACGGGTTTGTAACCAGTTGCGCCGTGTGCGTGGCTCCATTCAATTACAAAGGTTGCGACTCATCACGGACTGGTTTGTGATTTGAGTCAGTTATCAGTTTCTTTTGAGTTGCTCCTTGTGCAGACGGCCTTACGTAATTATTTCTTGCTTGGCATGGATGCGAGAAACTGTTCTCTTTTCGACGCCAAATACTTTTAATATTTAGGTTGTTTGTTCTACGTCTGTTAAACCGTCCAAAAAAAATCGACCGAGGAAAAAAAAAATATATGAAAGGTTAACCTTTTCTGAGTATCTTAAGACATCCCGCTTGAAAAAATTCCCATAATTTCAGAAATTATGAATAAAAACGTGTCAGATGATTACTATAAACAGATTTAAAGGGCAATGCTTCAAAGTGATTTATCTCAAAATGTGTTTTTTTCTCACATAACGCACTTGTTAACAATATAACTACAGGTGGTTATCAAAATAATGGAAACACCAATCAGTATTAGTGGTGTTAATGAATGTGCTTCGTATTCCTTAAAAAACAAGTCTGGCCATTTTTTTATATAATATAGTGTATGTATTATTCTACTGTCAGGAAGCAGTAATGAAGCTGAGGATATCGTGCATTTGGGGGGAACAGCGTAAAATGTCAAACCTTGCACACTTGAGAAAAGGGCAAATTGTTGGAGAGCGTTAAAATTGGAGTATCTGTTACCGAAACCCCCAGGATAAGGGTTTTTTTCAATTCCTACTATTAGTTCACACTTTCCCTATATATATCTTGTTCAAATTTTCAATCGTTAATAAAAGTACTTTTTATTCATCCACTCAAGTTCAAATACATTTTTTTAAACTTGTAGTGGATGACACTTGATGTTAATACAGTTTTTTCAAATATTAATTCATTAATTAAATTTAATTAATCGAATTTAGTTTTAGACCTAGAGCGTCTCTTGCTCTTGAATAGTAATTTCCCTCTTCTTACTTTGTAAACGGTAGCACTGCGGCAGCGCGGGCTCCTCCCGTCCTGTAGGTTGCGGGATCGAATCCCCAACCTGACAAACTTTTTCTCTCTCTTTCCCCCTCCCCCTCCCAATCTCGCACAGTAGGAAAGGTTCTGGCAGGCAATCCTTTTTTTCAATTCCTACTATTAGTTCACACTCAAATTTTTCTTTGTTGACCTAAGTAGGAATTGACTTTAAAAAATTTTGTTTTTATATTACTTGTTTGGAGCTATGGTATCGAAAGTCATGCGAGCATACAGAGTGCACGGAAAAACATCGTCTGCGAAACAGAATAGTGGACGAAAGTGAGAGCTGAGTGAAAGAGACGAACGAGGAATTGAAGTGGATTGGGACACGAAGAAAGAAAACAACTGCAACCAAAATGACCGAAGAGCTCAATCGGCATCTGCATGTTCCGGTAGCAACCATTAGAGGTAGAAGGGAACCTCACAAACAAAGCATTTACGAAAGAGTAGTTATTCCCAAGTCACTTGTAATAGATGCCAATACAAAATGTCGCCCACAATGGTGGCACGAGCGCAAATCCTGGTCCAGTAATACGTCGAAAAATGGCATTTGGTCCGAGGAATCATTGTTCACATTGTTCCCTGCAACAGGACGTGCGTATGTCACGAGAACACCTGCACAAGCGTAAGATTCTGGCTGGCTCATCTCAACTCTCAATCATGGAGGTGGATCTATCAGGGTTTAGGGTGACATATGATGGTTTTCTTCAGGCCCTATTGTAACCCTAAAAGGGAGATTGAATGAGAAGGACTATGTCGAAATTTTAGCTCACTTGTCCATCCTATGGTGGAAACATTGTTTCTTGCAGGAGATGGCAGTCTCCAGGATGATAACCGTCCTATACATACAGCTAAATCTATAAAGTATTGGTTTGAAGAGCATGTAGAAGTTAAATATCTTATCTTTCCCTGTACAATCCCTCCGACTATAAATCATTCAACCACTGTTATCTGTATAAGCGGATAGAGCTAGGTATCGATATCCACCACAGCATCTCTACAGGAACTTTCATAATTTTTCCCTGAAGAATGGTATAATATATTCTTAAACACTATTTATGACTTGTATAATCAAATTCCAAGGTGAATCAGGTGGTATTACATGACAAAGGTGATCCTGCTCCGTATTAATAAAGGTTTTCATGATGTTTCTTAGTGTTTCCATTATTTTGATAACCACCTGCATTTTATATTTTTCCATGAAATTTTCATAGATTGTACATATTATCATTTGCTTGAAACTGAACCTAAATTTGTTTACATATCACTAGAGAATGCATTTTTCATCCATAGATAAAATTTAATTTATTAAGAAAAAAATGCACTATTTTCAGTTTCATAATAAAAATAGAAATATACCTTAAATAGATACAAATTTAGGTTCAAATTAAACTTTAGTTTCCGCAGTATGTGTTAAAAGCAGAAATTTTGTCTTAAACTCAATTTTTTTGAGTATTTATGTGCGTTAGCCTTGATATCACGTTTGTCCAAAGCAAACTGCTTATTATTTATGATTATCTAACACAATTAGTTTTAACTATCAAACAAGATACAGGTAAATATTCATAAATCAAACATTGTTCTATTAATACAAAAAAAAATTATAATTTTAAATTTTATGCTTTTCAAGATATAGAATGTTGAAAGTGACACAATTTTTGTACTTTTCTGACTTTTAACAGTCGTATGACCCCTTAAACAGTTGATTCATCTGCTCAATAATATTTACACTGTGTGAATGGTACATATAGATATTTTGGTAGACTTTAATTACAGTTGTTATCCGTCACGAATGAACACAAGTTTAGACCAGTTTCATTCATTATTACTTCAGATGTAGACTAATACAGAGGTACCACTACTCGTCGTTAATTGGTTCCAGAAAGCCCGGAGAGTACCGAACGAACTTTTCCCATAAAGAGTAATGTAAATTCAAGCAATTCGTTCCTGAACACCAGAAATTTCATATTTTACTAGGCAATTTATAAATGGTTTTTTTAAAATTTTTACATAACTAGGGGCTTCGCCCCTAGGCTCGCTACGCTCGCTCCTCTGTTATGGCTAATAGCGAGATACATAGGGGTGACTCTCGGCCAATGTAACAGCTTCCATCCATTTACTGTTGTCACCCTTATTGCGAAGGGCATTTCATCACTGTTGAATTATCGGCTTTAAAATTCAATTAAAAATCAAAAATTTAAGATATAGACTTGAAATGAGTTTTCTATGAATAAGAAAGCTTTCAGCTTCCAGATGATGTAAATATTTTCTTTGTAAGATAAAAACTCGAGAAGCATCGATATTACATCCACATATGTGACGATATTTCTCGAAAAAGTGGGTTTAATATTTTGATGAAAATAGTAGTCTCTTTTAAATTCTTTTTAAACAAATGAGGTCTTGTTTGAAGGAGAAATGTCTGTAGTCTTAGATTGTGAAAAGATCAAAATTCTACGATTAATTTTTGGCGAGTTATCGTAATCTGAACATGAAAAAGTCAATATTTTCCCACAAAACATAAAATAAAAAAAACTTAAAAGTCCGACGAAGATGAGACATGTCTTACTTTGGTTCCCCTATTTTTCTGCATCTATTGGTATTGGTCTCGACCCCATACCCCCAGCGGTTTCGGAGGAGATAGCGTGACAAGCTTTTGACAGCGGCAGCGGGAGTTACTTTTTTTTTTAGAATAGAGACAAAATCGTTAAACTAGATAGACATAATTTAAAACAATCTTTATTCACTCCTAGCCCTCGAAATTGCAACACCATGAAGAAGGAATGATACAAACGTCAAATTCACATGAAAGGAAGATGTGGGGATATGCAAATGATTAGCATTTAAGCGAATCGAACGACGCAGGAGGGACAAAAGAGCCTCTCGAACTCTGTATAAAAGGAAAGTTACGCAGCGGGTATTTCATCCGGAAATCGCATTCGAATGTTGGTTGTTTGTGAGAAGATCGTGTTATGTCTCGTATAAGAAGAAACGGCTACCAGCACGTGTCGGTATTCGATAGCGGCAGGATCGTAGCTTAACGAGAGTGCGGTTTATCGTTCCGCGATATTGCTGTACGCATCGGTCGGAATCCAACGACTGTCGTGCGAATGTGGAATCGATGGGTTCAGGAGAGTCACGCTAAACGCCATGCAGAATCTCAACGGCCTCCCGCCACTAACGCCCGGGAGGACAGACATGTTGTCAGGTCGGCCTTGCAGGATCGTAAAGCCACATCACGTACCTTGATTCGGGAACTGGGCTTATTTGCAGCACAAGTGTCCGCACAGACAGTGCCACGACGTCTGGAGCAGCACGGACCGTCCGCATTATTGCGGCTTCCCTTGACACTGCAGCATAGAGACGCGCGGCGAAACTGGTGCTCCCAGCGACAAGACTGGAGACAGGAGTGGCACTACGTCGTCTTTTCAGACGAGTCCCGGTTCTTCGTGCAGCATCATGATGGACGTATCATTGTCTGGGGGCACAGAGAAGAACGCACATGGCCTGCTTGCATTCGATATCGTCATACGGTCCCTGCAGCTGGTGTGATGGTATGGTCAGTCATTGGGGACACTACGTGAACACCTCTTGTTCGCGTCGCCGGTAATCTGAACGGCCAGCGTTACATTTCTGAGATCTTAAAGCCGGTGGCTGTGCCCTATCTTCAAAGCCTCGGAGACGTCAACTTCGCAAGACTGCATGTTGCCCGTCGTGTTCTCACCTACCTCGACACAGAGGGTGTTCGACTGCTGCCCTGGCCAGCACGTTCTCCAGATCTCTCCCCCACTGAAAACATCTGGTCAAGGGTTGCTGAGAGATTAGGCCGCCACCACTCTTCAGCCTCTACGATTGATGAAGTGTGGCATAAACATGAAGCACCATGGAATGACTTGCCCGTATCTGTCATCCCAGCCCAGTTCGACTCGATACTTAACCGGGATAGAGCCGTTTTAGCTGCCACAGGCGGAGGCTGTGTGAACTTATTCGGACCCCTTATACCCCCAAATTGCCTCCAAATTTAATCATGTTTTCTTCCTTCTATGCTGTATACATACAATAAGTAAATTTTTGTTATTTGCTTTCTTTAATGGTGTTGCAATTTTGAAGGCCAGCAGTGAATATAAAAGTGAATGTATGTGTGTGTATGTTCCAGCATCACTCTGGAACGCCTGGAGCAATTTTAACCAAAGTGGTACACGTATGACTCACAATATGGGAAGAAACACTAGGGGAGTAAGACAGCCCTAACACTCCTAGGGGGAGGGGGGAAGGGGAAAGTTTAAAAGTAATCGATAACGATTGATATTAATGTCGAATCCGGAATTTTCGGAGTTGCTGTGATTAATAGTCACTCCCGATGCCGTTTCAGTGCAAGTTCAGCCCCATCAGTATTGGGGGGAAGGGGGGAAGAAGGAGTGAAAAATAAAATGCCCAAAATGAATACATGTATCTATAGATTTCGAGGTCGCTGAGATGAATAGGGAAATCTAGAAATGTTGTTTATTATCAAGTTTAGATTGAAATTAATATTGTAGTGAATTTTAAATTTTACTTTAAAATTTGCATATTGCAAATATACTTTTAAATACCTGTAAATAAAATTACTTCGATTTTACACTATAGGCAGAATTCATTCCTTTACTCGATCACTAGACAAGTCTAGATTTTGGCTTGATAGTGCTTAGTTAGGATGATGCTTTAGATCAAAATTTTGTAAACCCAAACAATTTCGGTCCTTCTTTTCGTCCGGAGAGACAGGATGTGGGAGCGCTCTCATGTCTCGTACATGTTTTAGCATATGTGACGAGTACAAAAGGATTTTTTGTTTGGCGTCGAAACGCGACGAGTATCGAGCAAACGTCGAGTACCGAAGCAATTTTTTAGCATCGAAATGCGACGAGTATCCAGCAAACGTCGAGTACCGAAGCAATTTTTTAGCGTCGAAATGCGACGAGTATCGAGCAAACGTCGAGTACCGAAGCAATATTTTAGCATCGAAATATGGCGAGTATCGAGCAAACGTCAAGTACCGAAGCAATATTTTAGCATCAAAATACGGCAAGTATCGAGCAAACGTCGAGTACCGGAGCAATTTTTAGCGTCGAAATGTGACAAGTATCGAGCAAACGTCGAGTACCGAAGCAATTTTTTAGCATCGAAATGCGACAAGTATCGAGCAAACGTCGAGTACCGAAGCATTTTAGCATCAAAATGCAACAAGTGTCGAACAAACGTCGATTACAGAAGCAATTTATTTAGCATCGAAATGCGACGAGTATCGAGCAAACGTTGAGTACCGGAGCAATTTTAGCATCAAAATGCAACAAGTGTCGAACAAACGTCGATTACAGAAGCAATTTATTTAGCATCGAAATGCGACGAGTATCGAGCAAACGTTGAGTACCGGAGCAATTTTAGCATCAAAATGCAACAAGTGTCGAACAAACGTCGATTACAGAAGCAATTTATTTAGCATCGAAATGCGACGAGTATCGAGCAAACGTTGAGTACCGGAGCAATTTTTAGCGTCGAAATGTGACAAGTATCGAGCAAACGTCGAGTACCGAAGCAATTTTTTAGCATCGAAATGCGACAAGTATCGAGCAAACGTCGAGTACCGAAGCATTTTAGCATCAAAATGCAACAAGTGTCGAACAAACGTCGATTACAGAAGCAATTTATTTAGCATCGAAATGCGACGAGTATCGAGCAAACGTTGAGTACCGGAGCAATTTTTAGCGTCGAAATGTGACAAGTATCGAGCAAACGTCGAGTACCGAAGCAATTTTTTAGCATCGAAATGCGACAAGTATCGAGCAAACGTCGAGTACCGAAGCATTTTAGCGTCGAAATGCAACAAGTGTCGAACAAACGTCGATTACAGAAGCAATTTATTTAGCATCGAAATGCGACGAGTATCGAGCAAACGTTGAATACCGGAGCAAAATTTTTAGCGTCGAAATGCGACGAGTATGGAATTGAACGAGTACCGAGGTATGTTTCTATAAGCAGAGAATTCAAAAAGAAATCTTAGACATGTAATGCTAAATAATACTAGTTAAATTTAAATAGAGTGTAAATTTAAAAAATATATTTAAGTATGATAAAATCGCAAACATAGGTCCACTTTACCTTGTTTATAATTATGACATAGACCAAAATATTATATTATTTACCACAAAAACTTCCCACATATGATCTGTAGCAAATGAATACTCGCATTACGAGAGTAAACTATTATTTATAAGCACAGCACGCGACGTGTGAACATGGGATCACCGTGAATTTTGTTAATTACTTTTAAAACGTAACAAAATTAGAGAGAGTATGAACGTTTCTCCCTTCCTCTAATCCCAGCTTCTCGCTTAGCCCGTCTGCACACGGAGCAACTCAAAAGAAACTGATAACTGACTCAAATCACAAACCAGTCCGTTACAAACCCGTCTAGACGGGTTTGTAACCAGTTGCACCGTGTGCGTGGCTCCATTCAATTACATAGGTTGCGACTCATCACGGACTGGTTTGTGATTTGAGTCAGTTATCAGTTTCATTTGAGTTGCTCCGTGTGCAGACGGCCTTAGAGAAGCGTTTTACTTTTCTCCTTGCCCGAGCTAACTTACGGTACCGCGGATAAAGATGTTTCACTTTAAAAGTCCCCATAGCTTAAGGCTGCTGTGTACTAACCCTATTGGATTCGGTCATCTCAATGTTAACCTATGGAGAAAATGTGTCCAAGGATTGCCGACTTGGATTGAAAGATTTTTTTAAGGCGACAATGGACCTTCAGATTGACAAAAATATGTCCCCAAAACGATTTTTTTTTCTTTCAGAAAATGATTCTGCAACTCATCAGCTTTAAATTTAAAAAAAAGTATGTTGATCCGATCATTATTAACCGAGTTATAAGTATTTTTTTCAAACGTAAACAATGGAAATGTTAGTCAAATTAAAGCTTTAAATGTCATTTTCTCAAAACAAGTTTTCATGTCATTTCGGTAAGTTCAAAATGTTCCATGCGTCATAATTTTTCTTGAATTTACATAAAATTTCATAAAATGATTATTTATATATGTTAGAATAAAACTTAGTAATCAATTCATTATACTATTTTAAAAGAACTTAAAATTTTTACAATAAAACATTTTTTTGGATAAAATTTCGCATAAAATAACCTATTTTTATCGATTTCTTTTCTAGTTTTTATAAATATGACTGTAAATCAATTATTGCTACTAACTTTTGTTATAACTATATAAAGCTTACCTAAGAGAGAAAATTAGATATCCGAGACAAATTAATGAGCATGGAGCATTTTTAAATAGAGTGATTAACAAAATGATTTTAATTAATATCTTAATTAATTACATTCTGATTTTTGTTTTAAATTTAGAATTTTCATCTCTAAACAACACTGTATAAGTATACAAAGTTTCATAGCAATTGGTTAATAAATAAAAGAAAAGTTTTTCATGGTCCATTGTCGCCTTAAAGAAATTTTTACTCTGTAATAGAGAAAGAAATTTTACACGTTGGAGCATTTTTCGTTTAAAAAAATGCCAATAATATTTTTAAATTTAAACTATTCGAGGAAAAAATCTGGTAATGTGTGTTTTAAATGCTCCTAAAAACTTTTGGTGGACGGCATATATAAAATGAATCGTGTTACAATGTCCAGAAAAGTTCAGGCTATCTGAAAATATCCTTTTAATTGGATTATCAGAATTTATGGAGCTGTCAATAGCAGACACATTGTCTTCATAAGTTAACATTGGAGTGAGAGAATCCAATGGGGTTACTACAAAGCAGCCTTAAGTAGGTACACCAGTTGGCGTCTCAGATCTACAATACCCATGTTAAACAATGGGAGATTTTCTTATCGGAATTTTTCTTATCATATAGATCAGAGGTGCACAAACTGTTAGTCGCTAAAAAAATTAGAATTAGGTCTCTGATAAAATTAGAAAGGTCTCTAAAATTTGGGGGGGGGGCGCAGGTAATCGAAATTATGCGCAGTTTTATGCGCATAATTATTTGCCTTTATGCGAAAGTAATAACAATTATGAGTTGAAATTCCAGTTTGTATGAAACTTCTGGTTTATATCAGTATATATGTACATCGTATTTTCCGGCGTATAACGCGCACTTTTAATACAAAAAATAAGATCGAACCTTATGAACTTAAAAATTTTTAACTATCGAATAACATAAATAGTTCGTCATATTCGTCTTTCGTTATATCTTCATGCACATCATCGAATTCTGTTTCTGAAAGAGAAAACATCTGACTCCTAATTCCGCGAATTCATTCGGGTCCGAAGTGCGTTCTTACCCCCCTGTTTGCAGAATTATTTACCCCTTCAAGCATTTCCCCCACAAATATATTGTTCCCCTTATCGCTTGTCAATTCCATATACCATTGTTCGAAAGCCTGGAAAAATCCTTCGAATGAATGACTACAAAATGTTAGAGCATCTCACATGTACATTTCAGGTTTTTCTTTAAAAAAAACCCACGAGCATTGCATTGAAAGTTCCTCTTCCTGATTAAGCAAACACAATTTAAAAACAGGCATTTGCGGATAATCTGTAAATTCGAAAAATACTAAAAGGAAATTCCCCTTAGCTCAGCACTGCGATGCTAAGACTTCCGACGTCTGCCGACGCACCGCCTCAAGCCAGGACGGATCAGGACTCGGCCTTGGACTGTACGTTGCGTGTGAGACACATCGTTATGTTAATACACTCTAGTTACTGTGATGGATTTTCCCCGTACCCGATTTACTATGCTCAGCCGGGGTGTAAAACGTATCTTTTTGTTACGGCCGGGGATAATATATGACCTTGTTGTCTCAAGACGCTATCAGGATCAACATATCATGGATGGCGGATTGTCGCTCGCAGAGCGGTCTATCGGCTTTGATTTCAGGGATCTCCCGGGTGGAAAAATCCATGGGACTGCTCACCTGATCGGGGAATTTTAGCGCCTTGGGACAGTCGGTTTTTCCCTCCAACTAGCGCTTCGTTTGGAAATTTGGGGGAAAACAGCTTTCGCCAAGTTCGTTGTTTGAAAAAGAAAAGTGCTTTGGGAAGAAATTTTAGGACTTAATTGCATGTGAAGTAATGGTTACATAAAATTGACCGGTACTTACGTATTACAACTGAAACCTGAGGATTTTTTTTTGCGTTTGGCGCCATTTTAGCTCGGCGAGGTCGAATTTTATTGTAGCAACCTTTTAAATTGCACCTTGCCAACAATGTTTTGAGCAACAACGTGTTGAAAAAGAAATGTGGAAAACGCATAGAATAATAAAGAAAACGGCAGATGAAGAACAAGATTTCGATATACCGTATTTGCCGGTGTATAAAACATACTTTTTTTTGCCATGGAAATACGCCTAAAATTTGGGGTGAGTCGTATGCGCAGGTAATCAAAATTAGATGAAATTTCTGCCTGTCTAAAACTTCTGGTTTATATTAATATACATGTGTAAGTATTCAATTACTTTTTGCGAAAAAGTTGTTGTTGTTGTTGCTGTTACATATGGCCGACTGGAACTTCATCCATACAAGTCTGGACACTCACCCAACATTAAAAAAATATAAAAACACAAGACAACAACAAAGAAACCACAAGATACGATAAAAAGAACGACCAAAAGGCCTTAAAACCAGTTAAAAACATTAAAGTTCTAGGATAAAAAGCCAGAAGCACGATAATTGAACACCGTGAGATCAGGACATAGGCCCCTAACTTTCTTTCTACTGATCAGATATTCATAATACACAGAGGCTGTTCGTACATTTTTTTGACGATTTTGGTAAGCGGTAATAAAAAATCGTTTGCTGCAAAAGAAATAATTGCAATTGTACTATGTTTTTAAAAGTCAAAATTATCGTCTGCGGCTTGAAAGTTTTTTAAAAATTCAAAATGGCGTTTTTAACAAAGCAGTGGTTCGAAGGCTACATTTATGCTCTTTCCGAAGAGAAATATGCATACTCCGTTATCCAAAAACGATGTGAGAGTCATGGTTTTGTGATATCTAAAGCGTCGATAGGTAATTTCGTAAACAAGAAAGGAAAAAAATGTCAAATTGGAGCCTCAAGTGGGACAAAAATTCCAAACAAGTATCCAAGGAAAAAACGGACATCTTCGACTATTGCAAAGGTACGCTGTTTAATGTTAAAAGAAAATCCCCCTAGTCAAAGGACAGTTGCAAAATTATTAAAATGCTTGGTGTCCACTCTAAACAAAATGATAAACGTTGATTTAAATCTTAAGAAAGCGAAAAAACGCAATGTGCATCGTCTTCTTCCAAATCATATCGCTGAACGCAGGACACGCTGCAGAATTCTATATGAGAAACACTTATCCAAAGAAAAATGGAAAAAAATTGTCACAATAGATGAATCATGGGTGTATTTAAATGATTGCAACAAAAAAAGAGCCATTTATTATCATAAAAGGGGAGAAAAAAATTTAAGTACATGGTTCAAAGAATCGAAAGAAAGTTTTTCTAAGGGATTCATCATTGTTGCTGGTTTTTCTTATAATAGCAAGTTAAAAATAAAGAGAGTGGAAAAAAATGTCAAGATTAACTGCAAATACTAACAGGAACATATTTTATCGCCAATTTTTCTGAATGAAATACCATCGCTTTACCCACAGTGCCATCAATCTGTGAGACTCCATCAGGACAAAGCTAGCAGTCACAGATCAAAATCCACTGTATATTTCCTAAAAGAAATGGAACAAAAAACTGGTATCAAGGCCATACCCTTCACTGATATCCCTACTAAATCTCCCGATGTATCACCTATGGATTTTTGTGCTTTCGGACTTTTAAAATCTGCATTATCCAAACGTCGTCCCAAAACCCTTACAGGAGTCTGGAAAGCTGTTCAGGAGGAATGGGATAGAATACCTCTTGTGCACTTCAAAAGGCATTATTATCCTGGAAATCGCGGTGTCGAAAGACAGTTCAGAATAAGGGATGTCAAATAGAACATGTAAAACACAAGAATTTTATGTAATTTAGTTTTGTGAATACAATATACATCGTCTAAAAAATGTGTGAACAGCCTCTGTAGGTGAGCTTTATTCATATTTACGTTCTCACATAAGGTGCATACGCTGGAACTCGCAATCCCTATTTTGGCTAGATGTTCAGCCAGACAAGCGTGCCCTGTTCTTAGTCTAAAATTGGCCAAGCCCCTTTACGTGCCCCTTTACGTGCTTTGTGACTAAATTTTATTTAATCATCCCCAATAGACTCCCAGACTTTTCCCATGGAAATGGATGATAATTTACTAATATATGACGACATAATCTTGTCTAGAATAATTCGCCTAAAGGCGCCAAGAGTGATAGATCACTGTTCAGGATATTCTTCTATCCCTTTTTTGGCCTATAAATCAGCCCTTTTTAATAAAAAAGTGGTTTAGAATAAATAGTTTCCATACATTTTTTTCTGTTAAGTAAAATAAGTTGCGTGATATCTTTTTTTTTGCTTCATTGTTATGGCTCTTCTCTTGCGTTAGACACTGCGTTGTGTTCAGCGGGAAAGAAAATCAGCTCTTCAAAGGACTTTCGAGCAACAAAACACTGCGTTAAAGTCGTTTTCAAAGAAACATTATTTGGCCATACTAATATATCTCACAGACTTCCTTAGCATTGGAAAAGTGGACGCAAAAAACTCTTAATTTCATAGGAACCATAGGAAATGGGTCGCAACTGCAATGCCTGGGCCACGCCCTCAATTGCAGACTTTCAGGTAATAAGCAGAGGGGAACCAATAGAAACAGAGTATAGGAAAGGAATGAAATGATAGGATCGCTGCTAATCCGTGAGTTCAAATTACAAGAAAAAGTGAGTAAGCATCTTGCAGGGCAGTAGAAAACTCTTAATTCGGCTGTAGTCAGCCCTTATAAAGAAAGGGTTACCAGAAAATGTGTGCCTCCAGAAAACCGCCAACAAAAAGTAAACCTTTCCAAAAATAGGAGGCCAACATCTCACCCCCAGTCATATCTATATATATAGAAGAATTCCGTAACTGACTGACTGACTGACATACAACGCACAGACCAAACCGCTGGACCTAAAGGGCTGAAATTTTGCATGGTGATTCTTTTTATAGTGTAGGGGTGCACTAAGAGAGATATTTGAAAGATTCTTAGATTTTTAAAATGAAATTTTTAAGCTGTTTTTGTAACATTATTTAAAGTTTGAATTTGAAATAATAAAATATGTAGAAAATTGTTTTCCTTAAAAATGTGTATAAAATTGCTTAAAAAGCACAAATTATTTTTTTAAGAATGAGCACGTTAAAAAAATTTGAGGTATTCTCTTCTAACGAAACTACCGCGGGTTATTAACGTAGGATTACTTATGTTGCTTACCTCTCTTGTATGTATACCTGTACGAAATAAAATCATTCCACCTTCATTAATTAACCGCCTATTCGGAATTTTCCCGTCTTGTTTCAATAAAGTATCGCCCCTTAATCCAAATTCTGACCTAAAGATAACCAAATTAACCATCTAAATTATCCCCTAATGCACGTGTAAAGAGTAAGTTGTTTTCAAAAACAGGGTGATGTAACCCTTCTCGAATGTTCGATGATATTCCACGAGATCACCTCATCTGACGTGCGAGGTCAGATGATCTCAGTTAACCAGCTAAGGTCGATTTATATAGGCACGTGAAGGGAACGTAACGGGAACGATCCGAGCGCGCGACGAGTCGTCGTAATCATTGCCTCCCTGACCACAGGACCATAGGAAATGGGTCGCAACAGCAATTCCTGGGCCACGCCCTCAATTGCAGACTTTCAGGTAATAAGCAGAGGGGAACCAATGAAACAAAGTACAGGAAAGGAGTGAAATAATTGGGCCGCTGCTAATCCGTGAGTTCATAGTATAAGAAAAAGTGAGTAAGCATCTTGCAGGGCAGTAGAAAAGAGGGTCTACAAACGATGCAAAGATGAATAAAATTAAAAGAGAAAGTTTAAGGATAGAAATACATTTTTATTTTTTTTATAAAAATTTTTGTTGTTTTTTATCTTGGCAAGCCAAGTATTATTTTTCATTTTTTATAATAAGGACGAAGGACAAAACATTTAAGAAAGTGACAGGATGGCTCTAGGCCGTTTCCTGTTAGAGGGGTCAGCATGATCATAATTTGCTAAATCTTTAAGTAAGTCATTATCAATATTGTAGTGAAAGTTAATGGCTACATTTTGAAGGTGCTTTTTAAGAGTGGGGAGACCGAGTTCATCGTAGATGTCAACATTACGGAAGTACCAAGGGGCATTTATTATTTGTCTGATCGTGCTGCTCTGCTGAGAAGCTAGTTTTTTAATATGCATTTCAGCACAGTATGACCATGCTGGCCCACCATAAGTTAGTATAGGACGGAGAAACGATTTATACATGAGCAATTTATTTTGAATGCTTAATTTGCTGTTCCGAGCAATTAAGGGATATATTAGTCTGCGAGCTGCTCGAAACTTGTTCCTAACGTGTGTGATGTGATGTTTAAAAGTGATATTTTTATCGAGAACAATGTCAAGATATTTTACTGTTTCAGACCAGGGGAGATTTGTGTTTCCGATTTTAATTTGATGATTTTGGAAGGATTTTTTACGCTTTGAGGTGAACATAACAGCAATACATTTTTCATTGTTAATTTTGATTCTCCATTTGTCGAGCCACTGCTGGATGACAGTAATGTACTTATTAATGTTTTTGACCGCATATTTAAAATTTCTACATGAAGAGTAAACGGCTGTGTCGTCCGCAAAGAATGCTAAATTAACATTAGAGTGAATTGGAAAATCATTAACAAATAAATTAAAAAGAATGGGGGCGAGGACGCTACCTTGTGGCAGGCCGCTATAGATATTAAAAAATAAAAAAACTTGCCTGTAATTACCATACTTTTTTATAAATTGGTCAATTTGAAGTAATTTTTAATGAAATTTAGCTAAAACGCCTATCACTCTGCACAAAATTCTAATGCTACCATTTAATTTCCTTCTCACACATGATACATATAACAGTTATCTTCAAAATGACCCTCAATCTAAGAGAAATTTTTAAATGCAAAAATAACACAGACAATTTTATGTTCCAATGCGAAAATTTTCCCCCATTCGTCATTCCTTTCCTTATAAAAACAGCCCCAAACAAAAATCTATTTATTATACATCAATTATTGTGCGTCATCTCATTAACAATAGCATCTAAAACATTTCCTGAAAATTTTATCAAATTATATGCATTATTATGTGAGATATCATGATAACGGTAGATATTTGTGCTAAAAAACATAATTTTGAGAAAAACGCATTTAAAGTTGCGTGTCACTTAAATGTTTTTAAAAATAGCTATAACTCTGCTTCTAATTAATGAACAATGAAAATCAAAACGGTTTTGAAAAGAGAAAAGATTGAATTACACGATTCTTGCAAAAAATAAAATTGACCAAAATAGACAAAAAATTGCATTTTCAACGTACGCAGTCACCTTAAACACGCATCACAGATTCGGGAGACTAGAATTCTACAATGGCAGGTAAAAATACTAGAATATTTGTCTGTTCCCGCTATGCGTCCACACCATAGGAATTCCTCAAGATATGAGTAGAAGGCCATCCAAAATGTGCACGCAAGTTGCGGCCGTTCTGAAAAGTACGACGACAGGAAAAAATCCCCATGAATAGGGAAAAAGGATATTGTATCCTCTTCCGTCTATTGCAAATACCGAATTTTCATCATAATTGCCATGCATTTAGCTCAAAATTTTAAAATAATAAATACGAATAAAGGCTTGTTCACTTTGAGTCCGTCAGCGTTAGTGTTACTCGCATTGAAATATATTTAGCCAATTACAAACCTCCATACGATTAGCAACGGAATTGTTAATACCTGTGAATGGTCTAAAATATGTCTTTACGAGTAAGGGCCTGTTCACATAGGAGTCCGTTGCGTAGCGTTAAAGGAAAGATGAAGTTGAGACGGAAATAAACCAATCATAGGCGTTAAAAATTTCACTGCTAATCGTTTGGAGGCCAATGATTGGTTTATTTTCGTCTCAACGTCATCTTTTCCTTAACGCAACGCAACGGACTCCTATGTGAACAGGCCCTAACGCTGACGCTGACGCTGACGGATTCTATGTGAAAATGTCCTCAGAGCGCGAACGGGACTTGCGCACATATTTGGCGATCTTGTGACGTTTTCTCGCCAAGAAACCAAGTGAACGGAAGTATCAATAATTTCAAGATTAAAAGAACTTTTTATATACCATGTTTATAAATTTTCTGTTGAATCATATAAACTTGACAATTCTATGTATTAATAAATACTTTAAAATTTTTTTTGATGAATTATCCCATCAACTTGAAAGAAAATGAAGTTAATTGGAAGTTAACTTGCGTTTAACTTTTCGCTCCCGTCCCGGCCGATAGATAGCTGCACCAGTATACAAAACAAAATTAATTCAAAATGGATTCAATTCTGCTTAAAGATGGCTAAAAGTATCAAAAGAATGTATTGTCATCGTGTTCTGAGCCATTCTAAAAGTTTCAAATGTCTAGCTAGTCGGGAAGTCAGTTAAAAATCGATTGCAAGATTTGTACTGGACAAACACACACACAAACAAACAAGAAAGCGAGTTAATAAAAACATGTAAAAAACGAACCTGCGTGAAACGAAAAATTGCGTAATAATCAAATGAACAGAGCAAATGGGTAATCTAGAATAGGGATGCGACATCGACAACGAAACATCGATGTTTTGAAACATCGATATTCAATATTAAAACATCGATGCTAATAAAACATCGCCCCAAAACCATCGACGTTTTTAAACATCGATGTTTACGAACTTTCGTTTTTTAAAACTGGTTTAGTAACATCTAAGATTAATGTTACTTCGGTTAGTCATGAAGGGTTGGGGGGGGGGAGGGGGTAATTTTTTTCTCAGATCGGACTGACACAAATGACAAAAACTTGGTTGCTAGAGTCAGCGCATATCGGAGAATTTCCATTACACATTTTATTATTTTACCAGAAAATTTAGGAAGAAATTGCAATTTATTAACAAATCTTTTATTTTCAAATTAAATAATACAAAAGAAAATTACATATATCTACACCAATTTGAAGCATTTATACAAAACCAACGTATGGGGGAAAACTGAACAAGCTTATTTTTTCTTTACTGTAAATAACAATTATTGGGGCTATTGGGGCATATAATTATTATTCATTGGTTGTTCATTGCCATTTGTCTCTAATCGTTCCCCCTTTTGTATTCGTCCTTTTCAGAATTCAGACTTACATTTACTGAGTGGGAAAATTATGCTACGTGGTTAATTTTTTTTTATATTATGGTACATTTTCATTTAAAAAAAACATCGAGACAACGTAAAACATCGAACAGAAATCATCGATGTTAAAAATAATTGGCTTCAATAAATCGATGTTTTGAAAACATCGACATCGATGTCGCATCCCTAATCTAGAAGAAACCATACATATTCTATTAGTAGCATTCTGTAGAAGACGTTTAATTTCAGGAATACGATGACAGACTCCGCACGAAAACGTCAATTTTCCCCAACTGTGGCCTCAAACCTTCTGAAGAACATGGTAATGAAATAAGTTCCGAAAAATCTTAAATATGTCTTATTGAGAGATCTTTCTGAGAGATCACAACCAAAAAGGATCAATATTTCGTTTCCGTCTGAATTTTTTATCATGTCTACAAGAGTAACATTTTTTCTTCAGGGGTCAGCTTCATAAAAAACTGATTTGCTCGTGGTAAAAATCCTGAATTCTTTGTTTATGATTTTACCAATTTCAAAGCTTTTTTAAAATTGCATTCACAAGAGTATGCTTTATATCTGTAGCGATAATTGTTTTGAAAAAAAGGGATCAATTTATGATAAAAAATTTCAGGTAGTCTCTCTCGTCTAACGAAACTATCATTATTAACGTAGGATTACTTATCGTAGCTTGCCTCTTTTGTATGTATATATATATGTGTTATGTATATATGTGTACACACACACACACACGCATATATATATATATATATATATATATATATTGTAAGAATCCGTTACGACCTTTCAGAATAAATCACCCAGACAGCCGGACCTCCCACAGCAGGTGACCTGCGAACAGTTCTATAGATCAGCGTCAAGGTGTCTGGAAGCAGAGAATAGTGT
This sequence comes from Dolomedes plantarius, assembly GCA_907164885.2. Classification (NCBI taxonomy): domain Eukaryota; kingdom Metazoa; phylum Arthropoda; class Arachnida; order Araneae; family Dolomedidae; genus Dolomedes; species Dolomedes plantarius. The sequence continues at coordinate 81,476,058 of OU015499.1, forward strand.
TGCTCCTAGCCGCCGCCCCTGGGAGGACATAAACTAATGAATATTTCGACTTGAACTAATGATTTTCAGATCAGCTGATTTATAAGAGCCGACCACATGGCTTAGTCGTCAAGCGAATCACAGCCAACGAACATGACATCACAAATTGGGCCAGCCAACCTAAAAGTTTGCAATCACGTGACCGGAAGCACGAGTGCCAACGCCGGAAAAAGAAATCCAGTTTTTAGAGCAGACTTGGTCGAGACTCTCATCTAGAGAGCACCTTTCGTCTCAGAGGTCCTGGAGTGACCGTCTTCATCCTGAACTTTATTTTTCAGAGCAGCCCGCTCTAAGCTTCTCGTCAACTAATACTTCACCCTGAAGTATAGCTATCTCAGAGCATCCTGCTCTACAGGCTTCTGTTAGCACGTTACTTCATCAAGAAGTTATCTTCATATTTCAGAGCAGCCCGCTCTATAAGCTTCTCGTTAGCTATAACTTTCCTTACGAAGTTACTCTATTTTCAGAGCTGTATGCTCTAGAGGCTGTGTACCGACCTTCTAGTTCAGTTGTGAATGTACTTGCCGACATCTTCTCATCGAAATTATTTGGCTATTACGAAGGCCAGTTCCCTCTATGTCTAGAGGTAGATCAACACATTTGTAAATAGTGTAAAAAGTTTCCGACTTAAATTTAATAAAATTGTATTTTAATGTAGTAGACTGACTCTGAACATTTTTAGCTACCCGGAGTCTTAAGTTATCACAATATATATATATATATATATATATATATATATATATATATATATACACTCAAGAGCCAAAGCATTATGACCACCTGTCAATAACGAGTTGACCCACCTTTGGCGCGCAACACAGCTTCAACCCGCCTTGGCATGGATGCCACAAGTCCTTGGTAGATGGCCGGAGACAGATTGTACCAGATGTTTAAGCAACGGTCACGCAAATCCGAGATATTGCGAATTGGTGGTCTTTGAACTCTGAGCTGCCGTCCCATGACATCCCAAATGTGTTCTATCGGATTGAGATCAGGTGAGTTAGGCAGCCAGGACATTAACTGGAATTCAACATTATGTTCCTGGAACCACTCCAACACAATTTTAGCCTTGTGACACGGGGCGTTGTCCTGTTGGAACATTCCATTTCCAGCTGGAAAAACAGAGACCATGTAAGGGTGCAACTGGCCCGCAATGATGTTCAGATACCCTGTAGCATTCATGGTCTGCTCTACCACAACCACGGGTCCCAGAGACGCCCAAGAGAACGTCCCCCAAAGCATAATACCGCCACCACCGGCCTGTGTATGACCTACGGTACATTGAGGGAGCAAAAGTTCGCCTGGAAGACGGCGTATCCTGACACGGCCATCGGCGTGATGAATGACAAACCGTGATTCATGTGACCAGGCAACTCTCTCCCACTGATCCATGGACCAGTCGCGATGTTCCCGGGCCCAGCGCAGACGCAGTTGGCGATGACGCTTGGTCAGCAAAGGCACACGAGTGGGACGTTTGCTGCGTAGCCCCATATCCAACAGTGTCCGCTGAACAGTGTGCTGCGATACTATTCTACTTGGCCCTGCATTGTATTGGGCTGTCAGCTGAGCCACTGTCTGGCTCCGGTTTTGCTTCAACATGCGAGACAGTCTCCGACGACCTTTTTTTTTTGATAGCGTGTGGACGTCCAACACCATGTCGTCTACTGCTGGTTTCACCGTCATTCATCCACTTTGCATAAGTACTAACAACTGTAGGTCGCGAACAACCCACGAGTCGTGCAGTTTAGGAAATACTTGTTCCGAGCCTTCGAGCCATTACAATCTGCCCTCTATCAAAGTCGCTTAGATCCGCAGCCTTTCCCATCACACACAGAAGTAAGTGAAAGAATGATTCTTCAGACTCTCCAGCAGCAGTTAAATACCACTTCCACCTGATCACGTGCCTTCCACGTCATCCAGGCGAATTCATTGCAAAATGTAGAGGTGGTCATAATGTTTTGGCTCTTGAGTGTATATATATATATATACCTCCACTTTCTTTCTGCTTAAATATATAAATGTATTTCTTGTTTTAGGTTATTGGAGTATTAAATGGTCGCATCTGTCCCTTTTAGTTATGTTAATTTTAAATATCTATTATATCGTAAATATTTTTGTGTGCAGCTTAGCGCCTAAAATTTATTTACTCATTCTTTGTTTCCTATTAAGTAATTTACATTTATATATATATATGTTTGTCAAAATTTTAACGTATTTTGGAACTTTTCTGTTTAACTGTTTACTGCTTGCCCAAACGATACAGACTGGGTTTAGCGCGCTGCCAAAATTATAACTGGCGATTACGGACGACTTTAGCGTCTGAAATTTTGCTTTTCGGAGGACCGTTATGGAGGAACGTAATCCTACGTTAAAATTTCAGGTAGTTTATTCTAATGGAACTACCGCGGGCTATTACCGTAGGATTACTTATCGTTACTTATTTGTTTTGTATGTATGTATGCATGTGTTATCTATCTATCTATCTATCTATCAATATATATATATATATATATATATATATATATATATATATATATATATATATATATATATATATCTGTGTGTGAATGTCAAAATTTTGACGCATTTTGGTGCTTTTCAATTTAACAGTTTACTGCTTGCCTAAGCAATACAGACTGGGTTTGGCGAGCTGCCAAAATTATAACTCATGACGCAGGACATCAGAAATTTTGCTTTCCGGATTAGCTGTTATGAAGGATCGTAATCCTACTTTAAAATCTCCAAAGCATTCATACTTATTGTTTAATTTTCGCCTCAAAATCTTTGGCTCAAAATCTTTCCCCAAACGTGGAACCAAATGACAGTTACCAAACGATTTCCCCCGAGCATGTCTTGGTTTTTCTAAAAATAACTTTGAATCGTTAAAAAACGCGGTCTAAAAAGAAGCGTAGTTAATATTTAGAGCACCCCTAATTGTATTGATTACATGATTAAATACTTTATTGTTTACTTGGGAGAATGGCAACCAACTCTTTAAAACAACGGTCAACTGATATGTCGATATTCCCCGCTTGTTTATCAATGCCGGCTATATCCGCCACTCTTCTAGGTCGCCATGGCAACAATAAGATGCGAATAAAAAAACAGAGAGTTCCGTAGAGACAGAATGGCAACTCGGACGAGTAAAAGTAAATATCGCATGATACACTCGTGAAATGTCAAGAGAATAACTAAGTAACAGCGAAAGAGAAACAATTTGATACCCCCGCGGCCATGAGAGTTGCGTAAGCTTCCGCGGTTTCTGACCTGTGGTGCCACCATTTTTAAGCAAAATAATATTTGAAGAGAAGCTTGAGGTATACGTGAAATTAAATAATATGGTGTTTCTAAATTGTTTACTAAATTCTCTGAAATGATTTTATCTATATGTATAAAACAGTTCCGTAACTGACTGACATATAACGCACAGACCAAACCGCTGGACCTAAAGGGCTGACATTTTGCGTGGCGATTCTTCTTATAGTGTAGGGGTGCACTAAGAAAGATTTTTCAAAAATTCTTCTGAGATTTTTTGAAATTAAATTTTTAAGCTGCTTTTGTAACTTTTTTAAATTTTGCATTTTCAATAATACTCCGAGGGTTATAAAATTTATATCACATGTAAGATCATAAAAATTTCTTTAAAATGAAATCTTTTTCGAATCTTTACCTCCCTTTTCAGATTTTTGGTGAGTTTTTAAAGATTAATTTTTAGAATTTAATTTTGGCAGCACGCCAAACCCAGTATGTATCGCTTGGTCTAGCAGTAAACAGCTAAATAGAAAAAAAAGAAAAATAAGGTAAGAAATGAACAGTAATACTACGTTAATAACCCGCGTTAGTTTCGTTAGAAGGGACTACCTGAAATTATTATTTTTTTATACTTGTAGTTTATTGGTTATTTGACATTAATTGCATACTTTGATCATTTTATTTAGTTTGAATATTTTCTTCTACGTTTTTTTGTCTATTAAAAGCATTCGTTACCATTTTTTTTTTATAAATCTTTTTTTTTTTATAAGACGATTTTTTTATAAATATATATTGGCTCCCAAAAGTGTTCGTACACTTACGATTTTCAATGAAATAGGGCTCTATCCATTAATTAAAATGAATATTTCAGAATGGGTATTTAATAATAAGATCTATAATCTATTCTTAGCAAAACTACATGAAATACTTTGAAAACATAGTAAAACTTTATTTTTAAGAAACCAGTAACCAAAAAGTAACAAAAACTTTATCTCACAAAAGTCATCGTACACTGAAATATTTTCGGATACATTCATAATTAAAATTATCTTTTGGCACTTTATTTTTATTTTTGAATTGTGGTGGCATTTAAAATATCGTTTGGCTTTAATTTTTGATTGCCTACTGCGTAATATTCTATTTATTATTAAAAAATGGCTCGTAGTCGTAAAGAAACAATAAACAAGATTCGAAAATTGATTATTTTTCATCATAGTAGTGGTAAATCAGTTCGGAATATTGCTAAAATACTTAATTTATCCCATTCTACTATGCAGTATGTGATAAAACGCTTTAAAGAAGAAAATCGGATCGAAAACAAGGTAAGAAAAGGTCGTCCGGCAAAGTTAACAAAACGTGATCAGAGATTTATAGTTAGAAAATTTGTGAAAAATCGATGTTTGAGTGCTGTAAAAGTTTCTGCAGAATTTAATGAAACATTTTCTACTTCAATTTCACCTGAAACTGTTCGACGAGTTCTCAGAGCAGCTGGATTACATGGGCGTTCTGCCCGTAGAAAATTTTTTCTGAGAAAAACAGAAAGCTTAGGCTTTCCTTCGCACTATCAATGATAAATAAGCCCCAAACGTATTGGAATAATGTCTTATTTGCCGATGAAAGCAAGTTTAACATTTTTGGTTCCGATGGCCGTATAATTGTATGGAGAAGAAAAAATGAACTTAATCTCAAGAACTTAGTAGGAACAGTTAAGTATGGCCGTGGAGGTGTCCTTTTGCGGGGGTGCATATCAGTATCAGGACTAAGTAATTTGGTATTTATTAATAACATAATGAATCATGCTGTTTATATAAAGATTTTAAGAGACAATTTAAAATTATCAGCCCAAAATTTGGGTATTGGAAACAACTTTGTTTTTTATCAAGATAACGATTCTAAGCACACGGCTCTCAACGTTCACCTCTGGTGTCTGTATAATTGTCCATAAGTTTTGAAAACACCATCTCAATCGCCAGATTTAAGCCCAATAGAACATATTTGGAGAGAACTGGATGTTCGAGTAGGAAAACACGACATTCCCACGAAAAGGGAATTAAAAACAATTAGGATGGAAGAATGGATGAACATTGAAGCAGAAATTACAAAAGAACTAGTATACAATCTATTATCAGACTTTTAAAAGCTGTTGTGGATGCTAAAGAATATTCTACTATAAATTAATTTAACGAAAAATTAGAATATTTACAAATATGTAGAGATTTTTCACAAGTGTATGATGACTTTTGTGAGATAAAGTTTTTGTTACTTTTTATTATTGGTTTGTTAAAAATAAAGTTTTAATATGTTTTTAAAATATTTCATGTAGTTTTGTTAAGAATAGATTATAGATCTTATTATTAAATACCCATTCTGAATTGTTTACTCCGGGGAATCTCTTTAGTTCTCTCTCTCTACGCCATTTTTAATTATGTTTGTGAGATATAGAATTAAACCTGACCGAAATTGTTTATCTCGCGCTGTTCAGTAACCCTATTTATTTTTATTGGGTTCAATAATTATTTTTCAAAGTGTATCTCTCTATTCTTAATATTATGATTCTCAACATTTGGCAATGATGTGTTGAGTATAATTTAAATATTTTTCCCCAATGCGGAAGCCTTGTCCTTAGAGATTCGCCTGTATCACCACGTGCTGGCATCTTTATTATGGGGGAACCATATAGGTGGCCCATCTTCGCCCCCCTCTGAACCGGTCCCTTAATTTTGAGCCGAGTCAAGTGGAGACCACTCGGCCCCGCACCTCCAGAGGTAAATTTGAGAGAACTTGGAGGACATTGCAGCCATGACAGATTTTTCGTGCCCCAGGCGCCATTAGTGCACACGACAGTGGATTTGTCAGCGACCGGAATCGAAAAAGGGACGTAAAATATTTTGAGTATTAGTACATTTATTTACTATCCAGCCGACAAAGAGACAAATATAAAAAGCCCACCGAAAACCCTTGTTCTGGCTTATATACGAAGGATTCATATCCCTGCCACTAGGTGGCCAAAAAACTCTTCTAATTGGCTATCGGTGAACATCTGACCTCCAACCATGTGGTATATGAGTCAACGTGGCCTCACTTTTCGAACAGGCGCGAGATAGAACCATGAGGGTGAATCATGTTTAAAAATAACTTTAATGGTTTGTGAGCGTGTGTTTAAGGGATAATATGGTTGGTAAACTGGTCAATTCCTAGGTCACAACTTGGAAAAAGGGAATGCACTTTATAGAAGATGAAACAAGGATAATTTAGAATACGCGTTTAAGTAGGACAATTAATAATATATATATATATATATATATTATTAATTGTCCTACTTAAACGCGTATTCTAAATTATCCTTGTTTCATCTTCTATAAAGTGCATTCCCTTTATATATATATATATATATATATATATATATATATATATATATATATATACAAAGGCTGTGCGCACATTTTTTAGACGATTTTGGTAAGCGGTAATAAAAAATCGTTTGCTGCAAAAGAAATAATTGCGATTGTACTATGTTTTTAAAAGTCAAAATTGTCGTCTGCGGCTTGAAAGTTTTGTTTTTATTCAAAATGGCGTTTTTAACAAAGCAGTGGTTCGAAGGCTACATTTATGCTCTTTCCGAAGAGAAATATGCATACTCCGTTATCCAAAAACGATGTGAGAGTCATGGTTTTGTGATATCTAAAGCGTAGATAGGTAATATCGTCCACAAGAAAGGAAAAAAACGTCAAATTGGATCCTCAAGTGGGACAAAAATTCCAAACAAGTATCCAAGGAAAAAAAGAACATCTTCGACTATTGCAAAGGTACGTTGTTTAATGTTAAAAAAAATCCCCCTAGTCAAAGGACAGTTGCAAAATCATTAAATTGCTCGGTGTCCACTGTAAACAAAATGATAAACGTTGATTTAAATCGTAAGAAAGCGAAAAAACGCAATGTGCATCGTCTTCTTCCAAATCATATCGCTGAACGCAGGACACGCTGCAGAATTCTATATGAGAAACACTTATCCAAAGAAAAATGGAAAACTACTGTTACAATAGATGAATCATGGGTGTATTTAAATGATTGTAACAAAAAAAGAGCCATTTATTATCATAAAAGGGGAGAAAAAAATTTAAGTACATGGTTCAAAGAATCGAAAGAAAGTTTTTCTAAGGGATTCATGATTGTTGCTGGTTTTTCTTATAATGGCAAGTTAAAAATAAAAAGAGTGGAAAAAAATGTCAAGATTAACTCCAAATACTATCAGGAACATATTTTATCGCCAACTTTTCTGAATGAAATACCATCGCTTTACCCACAGTGCCATCAATCTGTGAGACTCCATCAGGACAAAGCTAGCAGTCACACATCAAAATCCACTGTAAATTTCCTAAAAGAATTGGAACAAAAAACTGGTATCAAGGCCATACATACCCTTCACTGATATCCCTACTAAATCTCCCGATGTATCACCGATGTATTTTTGTGCTTTCGGACTTTTAAGATCTGCATTATCCAAACGTCGTCCCAAAACCCTTACAGGACTCTGGAAAGCTGTTCAGGAGGAATGGGATAGAATACCTCTTCTGACACTTCAAAAGGCATTATTATCCTGTAAATTGCGGTGTCGAAAGATAGTTCAGAATAAGGGATGTCAAATAGAACATTTAAAACACAAGAATTTTATGTAATTTAGTTTTTTGAATACAATATACATCGTCTAAAAAATGTGTGAACAGCCTCTGTATATATATATATATATATATAGTATATAATACCCCCCTCCTGAATATCACTCATGACTTTCGTACTGTCCTACACCAGGTTGAGAACCACTGAGGTAAGTGAATTGCGTAAATCACAATTTTGATTAACACTCGTCTATACTAGTATTCGCTGCTAATAAATGTCAAGCACATTTATGCCTCCTTCATAATTTTAAAAAATCCCCTGAACTTTATAGTTTTTCCTGTAATTTCAAAAATCACCAAAGCCAGTTTGTTAAGATATAAAGCATGGCAAAGCTAAATATTTTGCTATAAATAACCCATAAATATACAGAACTCACAGCGTTTTGAGAGTGATCTGACTCTGTTTTAATTGTTTTAAATACTCCACTCAAAATTCTTTGGCAATTCCGGGCTTGGTAACATTACTCTTACCCGAAAAACATAGAATATAGCAATTTCACTATGAAGACATTCAACGAAAATATATGCTATGAAATCACGATGAGTTTTACCCACATTAATCATGTGAAGTCAATCCCGTTAAACGGGTAATCCATTTACTTATATTATACAAGCTGTTTCCATCAAATATCAGAATTAAAATCCTCAAGTGCGACAGCACTGAAAACACAGTGTGTCAGAAATCGATTATTTTGGTTTGTCTTCCAAGAGCTGGCCAGCCATGCCTTGGGGGATTTGAAATTCTTTTTTAGTGTGAAAATTATCTAAGCCTGGACCACCCTTCTCATGGGAATTTTCGAACCTTGAACATTCGGTATTCCCTACACCGAGCGCCTCCGGTTTGATTCGGGGGAAAATTGCCTCTCAACAGATCTGTTATTGTCAGAGTAGATAAACCCAGATCCGGGTTTTTTTTCAGTCACCATATGGGTTTATGAGTTTTTTTCCAAGAATATCTCATAATCTGGGTTTTTTTCGCTGTAAGTTACAAATATATCGATTAAATCATGATATCTCTCTCTCTTAGGAAACCAACCAATAATTTTGATATTTGTTATGTAATATCAAGAATGGATGCAATGATCCCAAATATGGTATCTCATCACATTTCATGATCCATTTGACTATTCTACCTCACTCTTCTATGAAAGTCAGTGAAGTTGGGAGAGGGTACGATTACCCAGATGTCGTCCCTGGAGATGTTCCGTGAAAATTGGGGTGGGAACTAGCTATGACGGACTCCGACTGTTTTGGTGCTAATTAAACAGGAAACTGGTCTGGAACTTCCAACCAGGGGGCATAAGAACCTCCCTTTTTTGAGTTTATATATATATATATATATATATATATATATATATATATATATATATATATATATATATATATATATATATATATATATATATATATATATATATATAATTATATATATATACACAATGGTATCTCGACTTACGAGTTTAATTCGTTCCATGACGGAGCTCATAACTCGAAATACTCCTATCTCGAATCAGTTTTCCTCATTGAAATGAATAGAAATACCATTAATTCGTTCTGGGCTCCCCCTAAAACCGCATATTTTCGTTACATGTTTTTAGATAAGAGAAATAGGCTTATAAATGACGAACATTGTATAAAAACACAATACAATAAAATGTACTGCAATAAACTTGTTTTATTACACGTGTTCTTATTTGATGAGCACGTAACAAGGCACTCGCTTTGTAAACTAGCGGTGGGGGTATCTTAAGCTTGCTCGTAACTCGAATTTTCTCTCGTAACTCGAAGCAAAATTTCTGGCGAGAGAATGCTCGTATCTCGAAAAACTCGTAACTCGAGACACTCGTAAGTCGAGGTACCACTGTATATATATATATTCATTCTTGAGATTTCGGTGGTTCGCTATAAAAGGATAAATTAGCATTAAATACAATAGGAAAATGGCGGGACGAAAACTTTCGTTCGTTATAACCGGGAGTTCGTTATATCCCGGGTTCACTATACCAGGATTCGACTTTAGTCATTTTTTGAGCAGTGTTTCGAGTCTTTTTATTGTGTAAACTTCGACGAAGTTTTGGTTAATACCTAGATAGTATTGATGTAACCCTAAGGAGTTACAAATATTGTATTTAATGCATTATCACTGGTTAAACGGTGAAAACACGGAATGTGCTGTTAAATGAAGGAAAAAAGACTGTACCCGTGGAAATCGCGTGGTAAGAACTCAGAGGGCCAAATCTAAATTAAAATATCATCAAACTATATTTTTGATACTTAATGTGGGGAGTGCACACCAACAAACAGTCGTCGTATAACGCAACTCCCCCAGCTATAACATATTCTCTCTTTAATTGCATGACGCATCTTCGTAACATAATTCTGTTCCGTGACTATTTCATGGATAAACCTCCGCAAAAACCTGTTCCATGTTAAAAGAAAAATTTGCCGATGACACTCTAGTAAAAAAAAAAAATTACGTACGTTGTGTTAGATTATACACTGTTTTAGTCACTGTTTTATTTAAAAAATAATTGACATTTAAGTTGGACCAATGGAATTTCATGTTAAAATTACCGTTGCATCAGCAGATGAAAATAAAGGATTGCCTACTTCAGGATGTTGTGTTCTAACCCTACTGAAATCGCTTAACTCAGTGTTATCCTATGGAGAAAATGTGTATACTTTTGACAGCTACATAAATGCTGATAATCCAATAAAAATGGTATTTTCAGATAGCCTGAACTTTTCTGCACCTTGCAAATGGATTCATTTTACAAATTTCGTCCACCAAAGGAATTGAGCTGTTTTTAAAACACACTATATCAGATTTTTTCCCAAAATAATTTAAATTTAAAATTATTATTTTCATTTTTTTAAAGCGAAAAATGCCCTAAGGTGTCAAATTTCTACCTCTATTACGGTGTACAATTAAAAAAAAATCTTTCAATATCCAAGTCAGCAATCCTTGGACACATTTTCTCCATAGGTTAACATTGAGGTAAGCGAATCCAATAGGGTTAGTACACAGCAGCCATAAACTCACGAATAATATTTCTTTTCGATTCACTCGTTATTCAAACTTAATTTTCTATACACGTATTAATTTCTCTTTAAATACATTAAAAACGTTTTCTGGATTAAAATAGAACCGTAACCTACTTAAAGTCTTAAAAAAATAAAAAGAAACTTTTTTTCTTTGTCTGTAATTATTAGTTTTTCATCTTAATTAGAGGGGATTATACTAAGTCTCTTGGATGTTTGGAAGGTTAATAATGGAAAGGATTATAACATAAAATACAAGGTTTAAAATTAGTACCCCATCTACACGAATTTACTCCATGATACTTTAATGGGGTGATAAATTAGTGTTTTGTTTATCTATATACAATTCCATTTTATGGAAGTTTTCCACAACAAAATTTCTAGCTGAAAATTACCTAAAATGTTACAAAATAACGAAAAATGTAATATACAATGTCTTATTACCGAATATCTATGCTTAACACATCATATATATAGATTAAAATCTTCTGTTATCGAAGGTCCTAAACCCATGTTGGTCAACATGTGGCACGAGAAGCCACTTGTGGCATATAAGCTATCCCCAAGTGCCAGTGCGAAAACAAAATCTGAAAATCTGAAAATTTGCTAAAACCTACAAGTTTTGGAATGGCTTCCTTATACGCGCACTTTCTCGCCAAGCCAAAATTTTCACCCCAACTCTATCAGGGGTTGTCTCTAAATAGCATCATATCATGATCATGACCCCGTCATCATGATATGATGAGGGAAGAAGAACAAGCCGAGCCACGAGGATTGGCGCGAAATCATCTTGGTGAAAATGTGCGCGTATACGGAATCTTAGCCCAAGTTTTTATCATAGGTTATACAGAATATTGGTGAGTTTTCGAAGTTGTTCTCCAATAAATTGGAATAGGCACGCAACAATTATGAATTTATTGTAAAATCAAACATTTATAACACACTTTCAGGCGAAACGAAAATAATTTAATTAAAGACTAGAACCGATAACTAGTACATCTTGATGTTATAAAATTTTATAAAACACCAAAATATTGGTTCATTGTAAAATGAGCTACCGTATATTTTTAAAAATTTTCTGTGCTTAAAATACAATCAAAAGCAATTTTAAGAATTTACTTCTGTGTTTCAAATTAATTTAAAAGCACTACTTCTATATTAAAAATAGCTTTAAAACTTTGTTGTTGTTTTCTGTCTGTACTTCATATTTATTATATTGTATTCAATTTATTTTATACGGTATATTTTCACTGTGGCACGTTGAATTGATTGTTTTGATTTAGTACACACACTACAAAAATTGGCCACCATTGTCCTAAACGATTTGACATTCTTTAAGATTCCTTACTTAATGTATTGTTAGCCAAATTAACAAACCACGTAACTAAAAAAAAAGGTTTTGGTATTTTCACGCTATTACGTTGATTTTAATAAAACCAATGTAATTTTAATAAAACCAATGTTGATTTTAATAAAACCGTATTTTTACCATGTTTTTATTAACTCGTTTTCTTGTTTGTGTGTGTGTTTGTCCAGTACAAATCTTGTAATCGACTTTTAACTAACTTCCCGAATAGCTAGACATTTATAACTTTTAGAATAGCTCAGAACACGATGACAATGCATTATTTTAATACTTTTAGCCATCTTTAAGCAGATTTGAATTCTTTTTCAGTTAATTTTGTTTTGTAGACTGGTGCAGCCATCTATAGCCCGGGACGGGAACGAAAAGTTAAACGCAAGTTAACTTCCAATCAACATCATTTTCTTTCAAGTTGATGGGATAATTCATCAAAAAAATTTTTAAAAGTATTTATCAATACATAGAATTGTCAAGTTTATATGATTCAACAGAAAATTTAAAAACATGGTATATAAAAAGTTCTTTTTATCTTGTAATTATTTGGAGTTACGTGGTTTGTAAATTTGTCTAATTATATTTCGCATACATTTTAAAAAGTCAACACTGCCAAGAATATTTATTTAAAAATTTTACTGGATTTCATAAATCGACGATGTGGATGTGTATTGAATCCAGTCGGCCATTTGTTTTCCACAGATATCGTAAAAAAATTAGACAAAAAGTTCTTAATAAAACGTTTCAACGTCAAATAGAAATTGCCTAAAATAGAATCCCTCTACCTGTCGAATCTTTATCATATTTCGCAGTCGGCAGGAAATATTTTATCACAGACGTATACACACGGTGATAATTTATCTAACGAGGTACACAATAACAGGAAAAAAAGTCGAATGCGGTGTTATTAATGGCCGCCAGAGGGTTTTGGAATACCTGAATATTTCCTGTTGCCAACCCTGTAAAATGTGATGGAATTTTGAGGCGTAAGTTTTATTCGTTTACTTTTTAACGTGCTTGAAATGAACTATTACGGATATTCTTTTCCAAAATACACGTTTTTCCTCTATGCAATACGAGAACTCCGAGCTTGTTTGTTTGTAATAACATAATAAAAGTCGTTCCCAATAGCACCACATTTATAAACTTATGTCGTAATTGTTAGCATTAAGACGCTATAGTTATGCCTTTGATAGATTTGGGCTTCTGCCTTTTCCAAGTTCGCCAAAATATGGCAAGTAACCCATAAAACAAGTAATATAGCAATGCCTTGGTAATGTTTAACAGAGGCAAAAAGAATAAACAAGCAATATAGCAATGTCTTGGCGACGTTTAATAGAGAAAGAAAAAACCAAGTAATATAGCTATGCCTTGGCGAAGTTAAATAGAGATAGAAAAGAAAGCAATATAGCCTCGGCAATATTAAACAAAGGAAGTAAAAACAATATAGCAATGACTTGGTGACATTTAACAGATGAATATATAAAACAGGTAATATAGAAATGCTCTGGTGACGTTTAACAGAGGCAAAAAGAATCAACAAGCAATATAGCAATGTCTTGGCGACGTTTAACAGAGAAAGAAAAAACCAAGTAATATAGCTATGCCTTGGCGAAGTTAAATAGAGATAGAAAAGAAAGCAATATAGCCTCGGCAATATTAAACAAAGGAAGTAAAAACAATATAGCAATGACTTGGTGACATTTAACAGATGAATATATAAAACAGGTAATATAGAAATGCTCTGGTGACGTTTAACAGAGGCAAAAAGAATCAACAAGCAATATAGCAATGTCTTGGCGACGTTTAACAGAGAAAGAAAAAACCAAGTAATATAGCTATGCCTTGGCGAAGTTAAATAGAGATAGAAAAGAAAGCAATATAGCCTCGGCAATATTAAACAAAGGAAGTAAAAACAATATAGCAATGACTTGGTGACATTTAACAGATGAATAAATAAAACAGGTAATATAGTAATGCTCTGGTGACGTTAAATAGAGGGAAAAATCTATATAACAATTCCTTGACGACGTTTAATAGAGGAAAAAATAATATAGCAATGCCTTGGCGGCGTTTAATAGGGGTTAGAAAAGAAGGCAATATAGCCTTGGCAACATTAAACAAAGGAAGAAAAACAATATTGCAATGACTTAGTGACATTTAACAGAGTCAGAAAAAAACAAGTAATATGGCAATGCCTTGGTGACGTTTAATAGAGGAAAAAACAATATAGCAATGCCTTGGCAATATTTAACAGAGGGAAAAAAACTCATGTAATATAGTTATATGCCTTGGCGACATTTAATAGAGATAGAAAAAGAAACCAATACAGTAGTGCTCTGGCGACGTTTAACAGAGGAAGAGAAAAAAAATTTAGTACAGGCTTTGCGACGTTAAACAGAGGACGAAAATAACAATATAGAAATGTCTTGGCGGCGCTTAACAGAGAAAGAAAAAAATAATATAGCAATGCCTTGGCGACGTTTAACAAAGGAAGATAAAAAACAATATAGCAATGGCTCGGCAGCGTTTAACAAAGGAAGATAAAAAACAATATAGCAATGGCTCGGCGGCGTTTAACAGAGGAAGAAAAATAACAAGTAATAACACGAATTTGATTAATTACATCTTGCTGCATGTTTAAAATCTCGAATCAGGATTATTTATTCTTTTTACTCTTTATTATTGCATCCTGCTTTCACTGATTTGCTTTATTTTCAATAAGCAAAATCAGAATAAAACAGGTATCTTTAAAATAGAACTATGTGTGTACAAGAAGGAGAAATTAAAGAACTGTTCAAAAATATGTTTCGCATTTTTATTAGCAACTCGCTGTTTATAAAACACACTCACGTGCGCAAAATATATTATCATTCAACATACATCTTCGGTTAGGCTGTGCTTGGAATGTTTTACGAATATATATATATACACTGCTGGCCACTGTAAATGCAACACCCTGAAGGAAACATGCAAATAACATGAAATTTACAACATGCATTAGCGGAGGTGAGATATGCAAATGATTAGAATTTCAGCGCAGACACACATCACGCGCGCCTGTGGCGCCACTTCAAAGCGCAATTTAAGGCTTGGAGATTTCGACGATTTCAAGTTCGGCAATTGTGTTTTTCTTGTGGTTTTTTCAAAAAAACGATCAATCATGCCTCGTCGAAAATAGCAATCATCTTTTGATCAAGTATCCGAGTTCGACAGAGGAAGGATAGTGGCCTACCGAGATTGTGGATTATCTTTCAGGGAAATCGGTAGTCGTGTTGGACGAAACCAAACAACTGTAATGCGGATATGTGATGGTTGGATGCAGGAGGGTACGACGGACCGGCGTGTTCGATCGCATCCACCTCAGCGCACCACTTCACGTGATGACAGGCAAATTGTGCGCATGGCAGTGACTGATCGCTCAGTCACATCACGAACCATAGCACAGCACATGCAGTCTGTAACGCATCATCCAGTGTCTGCGCGTACCATTCGACGCCGTTTACAGCAGAGTGGTCTGTCCGCAAGACGTCCATTGCTTTGTCTACCCTTGACGCAGAACCACAGACGTCTCCGCCGCCAATGGTGCGATGACAGAAGAATGTGGACGGCAGAACGGAATGAAATTGTCTTTACTGACGAGTCACGCTTCTGTCTGCAACACCACGATGGTCGCATTCGAGTCTGGAGACACCGTGAAGAGAGGATGCTCAACAGCTGCGTTATGCACCGCCACACTGGTCCTGCACCGGGTATTATGGTATGGGGCGGTATTGAATATCACTCTCGCACACCTCTAGTACGCAGTGCCGGTACTTTAAACAGCCAGCGCTACATCTGCGAAGTGTTGGAGCCAGTTGTCCTTCCGTACCTACAGGGCTTGCCCACAGCCATATTTCAACAGGATAATGCGCGACCACACGTGGCACGCATTGTCCAACGGTTGTTCGTCAATCGCCAGATTGAATTGCTTCCCTGACCGCCTCGCTCTCCGGATCTTTCGCCGATAGAAAACATGTGGTCCATGGTTGCTCTACGATTGACCCAGATTCCATCCCCAGCTGCCACAGCAGATCAACTTTGGCAACGTGTGGAAGCTGCTTGGTCTGCTGTACCCCAAGAACTCATCCAAAGTCTCTTTGAATCAATGCCGAGGCGTGTGGCAGCGGTGATATCCAACAATGGCGGCTACTCTGGCTACTGATTTTGGCAGGAACCCCACTTCACAGAAGTCTATAAATTTAATCATTTCATACTTGGTCAACATGTTATCTACAAAATAAATTTTGTTGTGATATCTCTTGTCTTTCTTGGTGTTGCATTTTGGGTGGCCAGCAGTGTATATATATATATAAAAAGTCGAATCTCGATATAATCAAATTCCTTGGTAAATCGAAGTTTTTCCATTTCCCCTTGAACCTACCTAACACCGAATCGGACCTCGGTGTATCGAAAACCTCGATAATTCGAAGTTTTCTCGTTCCCCTTGGGATTCGATATATCGAGGTTTATATATATATATATATATATATATATATATATATATAAATAACATAAAAACCCCTATATCCTTTTCAAATTCTAGTTTATTCTAAATTTCCTTGGGCGTTTGAGTTGATTTCGTTTCTGATTTTAAAGACAAAAGATTAGCGTAGCGTCACCTCTAAAATCTCAAATAATCGCATATAATACGTCCCCTCTGACACCAGAGTCAGAGCTAGCCAATTAGTATTCCTATTCAAGATCACATGACGAGCGACCTAAAGCAGTCTATAAAAGACACTGGATCATGTAGAAGTACACACTTTCCGGATTATCACCGCCATGTAAAGATGTAGCAGTTGGTACGAAATAAAAGTTTGCTGAGAATTGCGGCGTGTTTTGTGTGTCCGGGGTTTGAGAGGCTTGAGGGGCCAGTTCTATATAACTACTTTCGAGATGCCGTAAAACGTCACCGGCCAACGACATTGTATGCGGGAATTGAATTTGAACTCTTGTGATGCACGACCGGGTGGCAATATCAACCGTTTCGCCTTCACTCCTTGCCCCCCGTCCGTGTCGTTACATATATATATATATATATATATATATATATACAGTGGTACCTCGGTTTACGAACTTAATTCGTTCCAAGACTTGGCTCGCAAACCGAAACAGTTTTTCCCATATAAATTAACGGATGAAGAATTAATCCGTTCATCCCTTAAAACTAAGTTGTTTTTACCTTATTTTTATGGGTTCAGTTACAAAGAAATGGTGAAAATAAATTAAAGCAGACTTTATTATGAAGAACTAACACATGATAATTGTTCAGTACAGCATTTTATCTTTGTTGTGGATAATGGCTAGTGCAGGTGTTTGAATGTTGAAAAGGAAGGGAGGTCTACAGATATCACTGCTTCGAAGGTAAGTCATCTTCCGTAATATCACTAGGCAATTATGATTTTAAGGTTTTTTTCTCTTCGTCTACTTCCAATCTCAATCGACTTTGGCACAAGAAAACGAACCAAAGAAATTTGTCTTTTTCTTTTCCGAAGAATTTCACAGAAGTGGGACATCTCATTGCCATTTAGAATATTAACTGCTCTGTTGCTAACACAATTATTAGGTTGATGCTTTCCAATAAATCCCTGCACCTGTAGCGTTCACCTGTATAGCGTTCATCTGTTGTCTCTGCAGCTCAACAAGTTCTTCTATGGTGAGTTCTTTGCTGTGTTCTTCCACCAGCTCCTCCAAATCTTTACAGTCGATCTACAAGGCCATACTTTTGCCCATGGACACTATCTCCTCCACACCTTTGACTTCCGCGTCTTCATTATCAAAGCCGTCGAAGTCTCTCACTGGCACACAAGTTGGCTGAATTTTCTTCCAGGCTGTCTGCAAGGTATGATTAGAACCCCCCCCCTTTCCAGGCCTTATCAATAATGTTGAGGCAGTTGAGCATATGAGGATGCAGGTGGACGAATTGCTCCTTACAAAAATCTCTCAGGGTCAAATAGGTATCAATTGTGACGGGAAAACACCTTGAAAAGAGTGCAATGATATACGATTTTTTTTAAATTAGAAATAACCTATTGGCCCATAAGTTGAAGCAAAGGGTGTTTGGTGGTAGAAATTTGACGTTAATGAAGTTATATTTGATGTCCAGGTCGTTTTCGAAATTTGGAATATGAGCAGGAGTGTTATCCATGACGAGAAGATTCTTCAAGGGCAGACCATTCTCCTCAAGATATTACTTGACAGCTGGTGAGAAGAACTCAACAATCCACTCCCTGAAAATGGCTCTTGTTACTCAGGCCTTAGCATTTGCTCTCCCCATGACAGGCAGTTTGGCCTTCATCACATTAGTTTTCTTGTATGCACGAGGATTTTCAGAGTGGTAAACTAAAAGTGTTTTACAATCACCACTTGCATTAACACACAATAAAAGGTGTAAGCCTGTCCTTCATAGGCTTGTCCTCAGGTAATGCCTTCTCCTCTTTGGTGATGTAGGTTTTTCTTGGCATTTCCCCCAAAATAATCCTGTTTCATCACAGCTAAAAACTATGCTTGCCATTGTTATGAAAACATCAATTTAAAACTAGACGGAACTGGTTTGCTTTGCTCCTGCTCGCCCAATTAAAAGCGGTGGCACGGCAATGAATGCGCGCGCATGGGCATTCTTCAGAACTTCTTACAATTTTTTTTGAAAAAGTAAACGTTGGCAATAAAAGAGGTGTGGCGAATTTCTTTCTCCGGCTGAAGAACGTTATGTGAAGTCAGTCTTCGAATTTTCTTCGGCAAGAGTGTCCATCGATGTTCTTATAGAGAAGGCTTTCTCAAGCACGTGGTTGCATGTGTAGCCTAAAGGAAATGAAATTAATCTACGAAGGGTTTTACGAAGAAGTGAATCGAGCTCATGTAAGCCAAGTTCCTGCGCATGTGTTAGACAGATTTGTACAAATGCGGA
This sequence comes from Dolomedes plantarius, assembly GCA_907164885.2. Taxonomy (NCBI): domain Eukaryota; kingdom Metazoa; phylum Arthropoda; class Arachnida; order Araneae; family Dolomedidae; genus Dolomedes; species Dolomedes plantarius. The sequence goes on from OU015499.1 coordinate 81,495,373, forward strand.
ATTGACCAATGTAATGGAATCAAGACATCCAAATGTTTCTTGGTCTTTTGAGGAAGAATTGGGATGTCCACGTGCTAATAATTTTTGTGCTAAGAATTGTGATGTCCACGTGCAAATAATTTTTGTGCTCCCCTAGTTTAAGTCTTAATTGAAGTCTGGTAAATGAATTCTAGTTTTATTCTTTTATTTTTAATGCAATGTGCTGATATTTTATAATCACGGCCACAACAACAGTTATTAACAGGTATGTAGCCTTCACTCTCCACAAACTTTTTGAATTCATAAACATATTCATACGGAGCCCTTTTCACTGAACTAGTGGTCTCCCCATGCCTAAAAATACAATGAATTCCACTTCGCTTGCAGAATTTCTCTACTGGCTTTAAAATCTTCATATTCAACGCCATTTGTGCTCGGTGTTTTAGCCGCCAAATCATTGTGCAACTTCTTAGCCATTTCGCATATTAAAGCCTCACTAAAACTATCACCAGCAAGCTCTTTTTCACATATCCACACAAGAAATATATTTTCTCCCTTTTCTATAACTTGAGGTCTTTGCTTCGTTAAAATAGTCACTCCTTTAGCCACATCAGCTGCCTTTATTACCATGTTTTAATTAACTCGCTTTCTTGTATGTTTGTGTGTGTGTTTGTCCTGTACAAATCTTGCAATCGATTTTTAACTAACTTCCCGACTAGCTAGACATTTGAAACACTTAGAATAGCTCAGAACACGATGACAATGCATTATTTTAATACTTTTATCCATCTTTAAGCAGTATTGAATTCATTTTCAGTTCATTTTGTTTTGTAGACTGGTGAAGCCATCTGTCGACCGGGACGGGAACGAAAAGTTAAACGCAAGTTAACTTCCAATTAACTTCATTTTCTTTCAAATTGATGGGATAATTCATCAAAAAAATTTTTAAAAAGTATTTATTAATACATAGAATTGTCAAGTTTATATGAGTCAACAGAAAATTTTAAAATACGGTATATAAAAAGTTATTTTTATCTTGTAATTATTGCTCTTTGTTTTTGAGGATAGTACAAATGATAGACTTCGCCAACCGAAACTGCGTGGCGAAATTAGAAACACGCACACCATTATCATTTCTAGGTATTATTTCATTCTTTTGCTCAATAGTTAGGTTTGGTTTATTACTAGCAATATCACTTGCTCTTGCCATTTCCTTAGGAGCCATATTGAGGGCTAATTTAAACAAAAATATTCACGCAAAAAAATCTGTGAAATACATGAGCAAGAAATGTTAAAGGTGTGCTAGAGAAAGCCCAACTGAGCTTGACATGTGGACTGTTCACGAACCGAAGAAAGTGTTGCGAATGCTTGCATCGCATATCACCAGATGGCAGCACCTTTCCTGTGTTTGTTCGTAAACCAAATCGTTCGTAAACCGAGTCGTTCGTAAACCGAGGTACCACTGTGTATATATAAGTAGCATATAAAAAGGAATTAAATTCAATTTTTTAAATATAATTATTTAAATATATTTATAAAATATTATAAGGTGATATAGTTATACTTTAATATACTTTTATATAGTTATACTTTAATGAATATATATGCAATATTTCATATTTCTGGGGTAAAAATTACAAAAATCGCTTTTGTAATATCCACCATCACTTTAAGAATTGAGAAATAAAATTATTATAACAATTTGATAATGATATCTATATATGTAAAACAGTTCCGTAACTGACTGACTGACTGACATACAACGCACCGCTGGACCTAACCGCTGGACCTAAAGGGCTGAAATTATGCATGGCGATTCTTCTTATAGTGTAGGGGTGCACTAAGAAAGATTCTTCTTAGATTTTTTAAAAATTAAATTTTTAAGCTGTTTTAGTAACTTTTTTTAAGTTTGCAATTAAAATAATAATTTGAGGGTTATAAAATTTATATCACGAGAAATATCATAAAAATTCCTTTAAACTAAAATCTTTTTCGAATCTTTACCTTCATTTTCTGATTCTTGGTGAATTTTTAAAGATTAATTTTTATAATTGAATTTATTAAATGCTGATCACGTGATTTCCTTTTCTGGTACTTTAAATAAATTTATCGTCACGTCCATAACAACGAAATAGACAAAAAAATATTTTTTTTCTTGCTAATGCGGCAGACGATTGGACATTATCCAAAAAAATATTAAAATACAGTAAAAGATAAGTTCCTCAAACTGTACTACATTAACTGTACTATATTCTTTAGTATGTTCTATTAGATTTAATTTGAATATTTTCTTCTACATTATTTTGCCTATAAAAATATCCCTTACGATTTTTTTATAAATATATATATTTTTTTACATCAATTGCATACATTGATCGTAGTATTTATTATAGATATATTCTTTTGTTTTTATTTTGGCATTAATTGCATACATTGACAGTTGTATTTTATTTGAATGTACTCCGTAGCGAAGTGAGGGTTTTCAGCTAGTATTTAATAAAGACGTTAGAATAAACAACGCTTAAAATTTCTTTCATATCAAATACTACCAAGTTTCTATTTTTAGTTCTTCTAAGACATTCCGAAATGGCTCTTAAAACTGTTTATCTTTGTCAAAACTATTTAGGAAGTGAGAACTATTAATTAATCTAACAATTGGATAATGATGTATTTAATTAAGATATTAGAAAAAACAACGCTTAAAATTTCGTTCATATCAACTATAACCTAGTTTCTGGTTTAGGTTCTTCTAAGTGCGCAAATATTCCAAAATGGCTCTTAACACTATTTATTTTGGCCAACCCTGTTTTATAGCCTTTTTTAACAACAGAAAAATATATCTTTCATCTGTGTACTAAAATTCATCTGAGTTATTACATCTCTTTTTAAAAGCTCTGACCATTGCCACAGTCATTACATAACTCCCAAGACTAACTTACTTAAAAAACATGGAGGCTTTAGCTAGATTTATCTCAATTAACTGCGGTAAATTCCTTCAACGTATTTTATAATTTTTTCATTGATGATTAAATAATTGAGAGAGTTATTAATAGGTTTAAAATACAGATATAAAAGCTACTACACAGTCTAATGACAAAAAAACACTTTTTTTCTTTTTAAATGACGCAAGAAGTTAGTTCGTACACTAATTTTACACTTTTACGTTGTCAACAGTTCAATTATTCATTAATTTCTTGTGTTCAAATTGTCGTTTGCAGTATTATTTTTCTTCCTATATTTACCACCAGGAAAGTCCAAACAACTCAACCTATCTTTCGTGACAGTTTAGAATATTCTCAAGGTCAACGAGAAAGAAAGCAGTTACGTCGTAAGAAGCAATTAGAGTCCGAAAACCTGAAGGCAAAAAAAGTAAAGAAGTATGAAAGAGTTTGTGGTTCGGTTTTATTCGAGTCGACGTCCATTGACTGGAAAGATGTCCTGAGATCTGTGTTGAAGTTCACAAATCTATACAGAAACGAGGTGAGTTGTTTGATTGATGCTGATTTTAAAAACATTCTTTTGAATTATAATATAGTCTGCGTTTCGTGTTTTAAAAATGAAACTTTCGCGTCAATATTTTAAGAAAATAGTCCATTATTTTGTAATTTGATACGTTATTTGGCGTTTATTAAACAAAATATTAGTGTTGTTATTTGTACACACGGCTTTGGTTATCTGTAACTAACATTATTATAATTTACCGTGGTGTTTGTAAGAAAAATATTAAGCTTTAGTAATAAATGAAAGAGTTATTTTACGAACCTTTTACTCGATAAGGATTAATTTCATTTATTTTTATTTACTTATTTCAAATGGAACAAATACCTGTATCGCAATCAAATGGCGTTAAATGTTTACGATTAAACAGTTCTTCATTCGTAACTTTTTGTTCGTTCACTTACTAAATTTTAAAAAAAACTGTATTACTTGCAAAAAACTATTGAAATCAGGTGAATTTAAAATTGTCAAATTTTACGACTGATTAACATTTTGAATATCTATTTTACAATATTTATTTACAAGAAATAAGGAATTTAAATCTTTATATGAATATAAAAAAATATACATATAAAAAAGCTTTATAAGTTAAGAATTTAAAAAATGATTTGTTTCGACAGGGTTCAGTTCTGCAAAAGCACGAACAAGTTGACGCGTTAAATTTTGAAGCTTCCATGATGCAATTTTTTTTTCATTTCCACTTGTATCCTGTGATATTTTTCTTGAATAATACCTCTCTATATAAATCACTAGCTGAAAACCCAACCTTCGCCACGGAGTACATTTAAATTAAATACAACGGTCAATGTATGCAATTAATGCCTATATATATATATATATATATATATGTATAATAAATACGACGATCAATTGATGTAAAAAAATATATATATATTTCGTAAAATATATATATATAAATATATATATAATCGTAATAAAAAATATATATATATAAATCGTTTTAAAATATATATATAAATCGTAAGAGATATTTTTATAGACAAAATAATGTAGAAGAAAATATTCAAAATAAATCTAATAGGACATACTAAAGAATATAGTTCAGTTTGAGGAACATATCTTTTACTGTATTTTAATATTTGTTTGGATAATGTCCAATCGTCTGCAGCATTAACAAGGGAAAAAATATTTTTTGTCTACTATTTCATTTTTATGGACGTGACGATAAATTTATTTAAAGTACCAGAAAATGAAATCACGTGATCAGCATTTAATAAATTAAATTCTAAAATTTAATCTTTAAAAATTCCCCAAAAATCAAAAAATCGAGGTAAAGGCTCGAAAGAGATTTCATTTTAAAGGAATTTTTATGATCTTTCTCGTGATATAAATTTTATAACCCTCAGATTATTATGTTTAATGCAAACTTAAGAAAAGTTACAAAAACAGCTTAAAAATTTAATTTAAAAAAATCTCAGAAGAAATTTTCAAAAATCTCTCTTAGTGCACCCCTACACTATAAGAAGAATCGCCATGCAAAATTTCAGCCCTTTAGGTCCAGAGGTTTGGTCTGTTCGTTGTATGTCAGTCAGTGAGTCAGTTACGGAACTGTTTTATATATATAGATTATACACGTATGAAATACTTAAACAATGCGAAATTTTGTTATGAAAGGCTTTAAAATAATTTGTCGGATCGGGATTTGAAAAAAATGTCATAAATAAAATTGTTAATCAGCTTAAGAAGATTGTTTACCAGGACGGTAGCGAATGAGCTCCGGGAATTTCAAAGTGAGGAGCGGAGGAACCAGTGCGCCTACTGCGATGGGAGGCCCCGAAATAGTTATCAATTATCCTCCATCCCCTTACACATTGAAAAAAGACGAAAACTTATTATTATTATTTAGTATTAAAAATCAATTTATTTTCTTATTTTGTACAACTATAGCTGAATGCATCGTAAAGTGAAGTACATTGTGAATAAGGCTTTGACAATTAAAGACACATTTAAACAACTTTATTTAATGCGGAGCAACCTTTTTAGTAGAACATCGTACCATCAAACATATCTTTCTGTTGCCACTGATCAACAACTAAAATTAAACAAAGAGTCAAACACGTCATAGGCGCCTGACGCGTCATCTCTTTGAGCGAATGTCAGTGAGAGCGAACATACTCCCATCACTAAAACTAAACAAAAAGTCAAATCACGTCATAAGCGCCTGGCGTGTCATCTCTTTGAGCGAATGTCAGTGAGAGCGAACATACTCCCATCACTAAAACTAAACAAAAAGTCAAATCACGTCATAAGCGCCTGGCGTGTCATCTCTTTGAACGAATGTCAGTGAGAGCGAACATACTCCCACCACTAAAACTAAACAAAAAGTCAAATCACGTCATAGGCGCCTGGTGCGTCTTCTCTTTGAACGAATGTCAGTGAGAGCGAACGATAGTAATACAGATATTTTTGGATAATCCAAACTTTTCTGCGTACATAAATTGACATTTGTTTTGTAAGTTTCGTCCATCAAATGTAAAGTTTACCATTTAAAACGTGGTATACACCATTTAATCCCAAATAAATTATATCTAAAAATATCATTCTTACTTCTTTAAAAAAAAAATTATACGTATGTAAAGAATTTCTTTTCCAGTACGTGTTATAATTTAAGGGGATGGTGGACATTACAAAGTGATTTTTGAAATTTTTACCTCACAGATATGGAATTTTGCATATATATACACAGTGGAATCTCTATCGATCGTTCCCCGAACGATCGTTTTCCCGTATGTATCGTTTATTTCGCCCAGTCCCGAATAAATTCCATAGAAAACAAGCAAAAAAGACCGCATGGATCGTTTCTCGATCCATCGTTTTCCCGCAATATTCGTTCAGAATATCGCAGCTTTACATTAATTTATCGGATCGATCGTTTTTTCATAATAACTGAACCTGAAATATAAATGTCTGGATTGAGCTAGAATGACGCTCTAATTAAACAATGAGCAGAGCATTTGAGATGCACGGTCTCTTATTTTTGTTTTCTCTTGTTTAGCCTGGTTTCGCTTTATTGTACCACTCCCATTATTTGTTCGTCGTTGGTGTTCCTTAATTCTTTAGCCCCTGGAGTACCCTATTTTCGGCAACTCATTCCAAATTCACCGACTATTCAACATTTCTGTTCTTATCAGCAATGGATCACAGTCAGCTTTTTTGTTGGCCTTGGGATGGAGGCACCCTGGTGTGTTGTTTAGTGTGTGAGAAGTTTCTGATTACTGCAGTACTACACTGGCCGATGAGTGTTTCACCCGGAAGCAGAACTTCCTGGTGGTCTTATGTCGGACCCCATCCAGTGCAATGGAATGGTTCTAGTTACAAACAATTCACGGCTGACGATTCTTTATACTCTCACAAAATAACCGATACCGAAAAGAATGCAATTTGCAACACAAAAAAATATTGTTTACTTGTGGAGAGAAAAACCGCCAAAAAACAAACGACGATTAAGTACTTTTATTTGAATCAAAATTCCTGCGTATCTACGTGCATTTCTTTTTTTATTATTATTATCTTGGATTTCAGTACAACTTTGTAATTTTATCTTCAGTTACACTACGGGTATTTATGCATTTATGTATGTGAGTAAATGTATTTTAGGGATATCAAATTTTAAGGTATGTTAATACTTTTTTGTATGTTCCCGCATCTATCGTTTTCCCGCATCCATCGTTTAGTTCAGTCGGTCCCTTCGAAAACGATAGATCGAGATTCCACTGTATATATATATATATATATATGTCAAGCTTCGTACCCATATTGTTATTAAATTAAAGGCAATCGTGATCTAAATGAGTAGATGAGACGACAGAGATCAATTAGGCTCGTTTATTTTAATTATTAATTAACTAGAGCTCCGACATAATTACGCAAACCACTCCATCCAGGCCTCTCTCTCAAGACATTACCTCCTCTCCCCATCAGATCTCTGTGCCGACTGCACCAGTTCTGTTGCCTTTCTCCCGCCTAAAAATCTGCTGACACTTACTTTCGAAAATTCTAGAAGCTTCCACTTATGTAACAGAATCACCTGACCTGATCTAACTTTAGAATCTCTCGCCTAAATGATTTCTTCCTAACTGGACCGTCAGGTGGCGGACTCTATTGATCACTTTAGCTATTTAAACCCACTTTTTCTCTCTTTCTCCCGATATTTCTTGATTTTACAGTTTTATATTGTTAATTCCTATTTTTCTAAGCAAAACCCCCCGTTTAAGGTTCCTATGATTGTTCCCCATAATTAAGGCACTACACACACACACACACACACACACACACACACACACACACATATATATATATATATATATATATATATATATATATATATATATATATATACATTCATTAAAGTATAAGTATATCAAACACCTTATAAAATTTTATAAATATTAAAAATTTAATATTTTAAAGATTGAAACTATTATTATTATTTTAAAATGCTCCTTGCGATCCAATTTTTAACTTCCCCCTTAATTTTCATTTACACTAATGGACAAAAAAATTAGCGCACCAAGAAGGAGTCGTCAAAATGAAACGAAATTTTACATACGTAATGACTACTTTGATATAAGTAAATGATAAGAAAATCAAAGAAAAAGGATAATTTATTTCAGAGAAAAAGGCAAAAGAACGGAGGAGTTAATACTCCGTTGGACCCCCTCTATCGCGAATGCACGATGCGATACGATCGGGCATTGAGTCATACAAGTTCTGTATGATGTCTTGAGACATTTCGTTCCATATTTGCTGTAACCTTGCCTCTAGTTCGTTCAAACTCGTGGGATGCCCAACTCGTCGTCCCAAATGATCCCAGATATGCTCGATTGGAGACAAATCTGGGGATCGGGCAGGCCAAGGAAGGATAGTAACAGTGCGGAGACAGTCTTGTGACACCCTTGCCGTATGAGGCCGAGCATTGTCTTGTTGAAAACTGGCTCCTGGGAGCCGTTGCATGAGTGGCAACACATGTGGTTGCAGGATTTCATGAACATACCGCTGGGCTGTCATGGTGCCACGGAACAATACTAGGGGTGACCGTGTATTGTAGGCAATGACACCTCATACCATCACACCAGCTGTGAGAGCGATGTGTCGCTGTACAGCAAAGGCAGGATTGAAACGTTCACCACGGGCTCTCCACACAGGAACACGATTGTCATCACTGCCGAGATTGAATCTGGATTCGTCGCTAAAGACGACCTGGTTCCATTCCGCTGCAGTCCAGTATCCTCGTGCGCGGCAAAACTCCAAACGGAGGCGTCGATGGGTGGGCGTCAAGGGCAGCACACGTAATGGGCGCCGCGATACCAACTGTCCTTCAGCCAGGCGCCTTAGTATGGTTCGAGAAGACACAGAGGCCCCTAGTGAAGGTGCTACCTGTGCCTGGATGGCGGCCGATGAAGCAGTTGGCTGTACGCGTGCATTTCTTACGATGTGGCGGTCTTCTCGACGACTGGTATTTCGAGGCGTCCTGAGCCTGGTCTTCGTGTACATGACATCTCTCGGGTCCACTGGTCCCAACACCTCCTCACAACACAATCAGAGCGGCCTAATTGACGAGCTACTCGCCTAGCTGACCACCCAGCTTCCATCATCCCGACGATTCTCCCCCTCTCAAACTGCGACAACTGCTTATATTGTCTTCGAACACGGCGTAATGGCATGTCTATCTCAGCTCTTCCTTTGTAAAATGATTCAGCACACTCAAATAAGCTTTGGTTACCTGTTTTATACTCCACAGAGTACGATGTTCAACGCCCTCTACCGGCTATACGTAATGCGCAATCATGCTGAATTTCTAATCATTTGCATATCTCCCCGACATGTACCTTCATTGCAAGTTTCGTTACGATCCCGCAATTATTTCTTGGTGCGCTAATTTTTTTGTCCATGAGTGTATATTGCTTGTAAATTCATTTTGAACAGAGTTATGTATTGCTTTGTACTTTCGTTGAATAGTTAATTTTTAGGAAATATTTTTATACTTGTACTCTGAATTTTCGTGAAACTTATGTACTTTTCGACATTTAAGTTAAACTTTGATATTCTGAATGATGTCGAAACCTGAAATGGATACATAACTTCATTTTAATGTGTCAGAAGAGTCTTTATTATAAACTTTATAAAATTTCGTCAAAAATTATGACGCAAGAAGCATTTCAAAGACTTGCAAATCTGGAAATGACTCATTTTGAGAAAAAGCCATTTAAAAGATGTTTTTTTTTTTCACCTACCTTTAATATTTACTTTTAAATGAAAACTTAGTGGCTATAAAGCCACTAATTTTTCAGTTTACTTTTCTCTACAAATATTAAATGCATTTTATATTAATCTATATATATAAAACAGTTCCGTAACTGACTCATTCATTCACTGACTGACTGACTGACTGACATACAACGCACAGACCAAACCGCTGGACCTAAAGGGGTGAAATTTTGCATGGCGATTCTTCTAATAGTGTAGGGGTGCACTAAGAAAGATTTTTCAAAAATTCTTCTTAGATTTTTTTAAATTAAATTAAGCTGTTTTTTAAGCTTTTTTTACGTTTGCATTTAAAATAATACATTGAGGGTTATAAAATTTATATCACGAGAAAGATCATAAAAATTCCTTCGAAATGAAATCTTTTTCGAATTTTTACCTCTATTTTCTGATTTTTGGTGAATTTTTAAAGATTAATTTTTAGAATTTAATTTATTAAATGCTGATCACCTGATTTCTTTTTCTGGTACTTTAAATAAATTTATCGTCACGTGCATAACAACTAAATAGACAAAAAAATATTTTTTTTTCTTGTTAATGCGGCAGACGATTGGATATTATTTTGTCTATAAAAATATCCCATACGATTTTTTTATAAATATATATATATTTTTTCTACATCAATTGTATATATTGATCGTCATATTTATTATAAATGTATATATATATATATATATTTTTGGCATGAATTGCATACATTGACCGTTGTATTTAATTTGAATGTACTCCGTAGCGAAGTACGGGTTTTCAGCTAGTATTTACATATTTTAAAAATATTAATAAAAGCCCCCCCCCCCCAAAAAAAAAAAAAAAAAAAATTGAAATTTTCGTTCGATTTTTTGTAATTTAAGAGTTCACCATCCCCCTTAAAAAATTAAGCGCAAGTTGGCAATTAGCGAAAACTTATTTTCATATTTAAACACCTAGAGGATGTGCCGTTTAATGCAGATCTAACCGTTGTCACAGAACCGGATCTTTTAGATGTTTCTGCTGCTGCCGACGTACATTGTAACGAAACTTTCTTATTTGTTTCGGAAAATATGTACTTTGCTGAAATATTGTTAAATTAGAATGTTTATATTTATGCAGCGAAAACGTGTTGAAAATGCGGAATATTGTACAAAGCGATCATGGTTTTTTTTAATGAAAAACTTGTTGAAAATTATTATTATTATTATTATTATTCGGATTAAATTATCGTTTGGATCAAGTGTCAATCAACTCTCAGAATTTTTTTTTTAATGGCGATAAAACAAGACTTTACGATGCGATCGAACATTAATTTATGACTCCGGATCACGAAAGCTGGCTAGACAGACATTAATAAATTCACGTGTCCGGTCCTTCATGTATAAACATGAGAAGAGGAAATCCAATATGGCGGCTGTCCATACCCATCAAAGGGTAAAAAAAGGGGAATATTTTTTCTATAGTAATTTTCATTTCGGGGACAACATTTTTAAGATTTTCAATCTTGGCCATAGAACGCCGAAGCTATTTTATGGAAATGGAAACAGTGGGGGCTGTACTAAATTATACAGAGATTCCTTGCAGAGAAATGGAAAACGTCTTTATAGAGGCAGCCCGTGAAAAAAATCCCATTCTGATACTCACACAGAAGTACATTAGGGTACGCATAGACAATACAGCATTAAAATATGTACAGTCGGACCTCTATTTAACGAAGTCGCTAAATCCCGAAAAAAAGTTCGTTATATGGAAAATTCGTTAAATAGAGATTCACCTTTTAAAATACTTTAAACTAACAAAAAAGATTTTAAATTCATAAACACTAAATATTATTAATAAAAGTAATTGAACAGACCTTTATTTTGTAAATTAATGTCTATTTGTTTTATATATCTTACCCATCAAACAGCAATCTGCAAGGAAAACAAGAATAAAACAAAACATTTTCCGGGAATACACTGTATTTTTAATTTAGAAAATTATATTAAAATTAATACATTTTAATGACATTATCGCATTTATTATAACAAGTAATTTTAAGCATACATTACCACATACCTTCTTAAATTTAATTACTGGTAAGTCTGTTAATTTTATCTGAGTTTTTTGTTTGAAAAAGTGATTTCTCTCATAATATGTCTCTCATCTTTGCAATGTCATAAAAAACCCCTTGAGGTGTATTTTCTTTAAACTGCAACCCGCGTCGGAATGTGTTAAATGTGTTAAAAGAAAGAATAAGTTTGAAATGTTCGGAAATATTTTGAGAAATATGGAGAAAAAATGATATTGGATCGCAAGAAAAAGTTCGTTAAATAGAGAATGCACTTCACTATTTGGAGGTTATTTTACGAAGAAATTCACAAAATGTTCTTGGTACCAAGGAAAAGTTCGCAAAATAGAGAAATTCGCAAAATAGAGGTTAGTTAAATAGAGGTCCGACTGTATATATACGCAGAGTATCATCGCAGATACCTGCAGTTGGCGGTATTTGACGCTGAACGCTTTCTTAGTGTGTTTTAATACAAATAAATAGACAAGTCCTTCCATTAAGATTTTCTGTTCTTCAAAATTCGCTTTAGGATGTCGGGGAGAAGATATATACTGGAGTCACACGGCACAAAGTTAACCTATGGAGGAAACGTTTCCGAGGACTGACGAGCTTTTTCCTTTTTTAACGTAGGATTACGTTCCTCCATAACGGTCCTCTGGATAGCAAAATTTCAGATGTCCTGCGTCTCGAGTTATAATTTTGGCAGCACGCCAAACCCAATCAGTATCGCATAGGCAAGCAGTAAACAGTTAAACAGAAAAGTATACCAAAATACGTCAAAATTTTGGCATACATATATATATTCATACATACATACATATATATAGATACATATATACACAACACATACATATATACATGCAGTGGCTCCCAAAAGTGTTCGTACACTTACGATTTTCAAATAAATAGGTGACTATCCATTAATTAAAATGAATATTTCAAAATGGGTATTTAATAATGAGATCTATAATCTATTCTTAACAAAACTACATGAAATATTTTGAAAATATAGTAAAACTTTATTTTTAAGAAACCAATAATCAGAAAGTAACAAAAACTTTATCTCACAAAAGTCATCGTACATTTGTAAAAAATATCTACATATGAGTAAATATTATAATTTTTCGTTAAATTAATATTTAGTAGGATATCATTTAGCAACTACAACAGCTTTTAAACATCTGGGAATAGATTGCACTCGTTCGTTCTTTTGTAATTTCTGCATCTATGTTCATCCATTCTTCCATCATAATTGTTTCTAGTTCGCTTTTCGTGTGAATGTCGTGTTTTCGTACTCGAACCTCCAGTTGTCTCCAAATATGTTCATTTGGTTTTAAATCTGGCGATTGTTGTGGTGTTTTCAAAACTTGTGGACAATTATAGAGACACCAGAGGCGAACGTTGAGAGCCGTGTGCTTAGGATCGTCATCTTGATAAATACCAAAGTTGTTTCGAATACCGAAATTTTTGGCTGATAATTTTAAATTGTCTCTTAAAATATTTATATAAACAGCATGATTCATTATGCCATCAATAAGTACCAAATTACTTCGTCCTGATGCTGACATGCACCCTCACACAAGGACACCTCCACCGCCATGCTTAACTTTTCCTACTAAGTTCTTGGGATTAAGTTCTTCAAATTTCTTTTCCATACAATTATATGGCCATCGGAACCAAAAATGTTAAACTTGCTTTAATCGGCAAATAAGACATTATTCCAATACGTTTGGGGCTTATTTATCATTGATAGTGTGAAGGAAAGCCTAAACTTTCTGTTTTTCTCACTCGCAAAACATTTTCTACGGGCAGAACGCCCATGTAATCGAGCTGCTCTGAGGACTCGTCGAACAGTTTCAGGTGAAATTGAAGTACAAAATGTTTCATTAAATTCTGCAGAATCTTTTACAGCACTCAAATGGGGATTTTTCACAAATTTTCTAATTATAAATCTCTGATCACGTTTTGTTAACTTTGCCGAACGACCTTTTCTTGCCTTATTTTCGATTCGATTTTCTTCTTTAAAGCATTTTATCACACACTGCACAGTAGAATGGGATAAATTAAGTCATTTAGCAATATTCCGAACTGATTTACCACAACTATTATGAAAAATAATCAATTTTTGAAATCTGTTTGTTGTTTCTTTACAACTAACAGACATTTTAAAATAATAAATAGAATATTACGGAGTAGGCAAGCAAAAATTAAAGCCAAACGATATTTTAAATGCCACCACAGTTCTAAAATAAAAATAAAGAGCTAGACGATAATTTTAATTATGAATTTATCCGAATATATTTCAGTGTACTTTTGTGAGATAAAGTTTTTGTTAGTTTTTGATTACTGGTTTCTTAAAAATATTGTTTCACTATGTTTTCAAAATATTTCCTGTAGTTTTGTTGAAAATAGATTATAGATCTTTTTATTAAATATCCATTCTGAAATATTCATTTTAATTTATGGATAGACCCCTATTTCATTGAAAATCGTAAGTGTACGAACACTTTTGGGAGCCACTGTATATACATACAAAAGAGGTAAGCAACGATAAGTAATCCTACATTAATAACCCGCGGTAGTTTCGTTAGAAGAGACTACCTGATTTTTTCTTTTAAATTCTACTAATCATAAGAGAAAGAATGCTTTACTCGTGTGTCTTTTCCATTCTTTAAAAGCGCCACAAATAATATTTTTAAATTTGAATTATTTAGGATAAAAATGGGATATGTCTGGCTTTAAACGCACATCATTTCCTTTAGTGAACGAAATTTCTAAAAGGAATAAATATATAATATATACACACATATAAACTATCTACCAATAAGTATTTGAATACCCACGCAAAAGAACGATATCTGCGGTCCTGATATACGTCACTCGCCCCGCCGTTAAATATCGCGTAAGAAACAACATTGGCATTAGTAGAATGCAAGATGCCACGAAGTGCAGAGTTATCTGAATTCGAGAAAGTGTGTAATCGTCGGATATCACAGAAGTGGCCGATCCTTAAGGGACTTATCTAGTTACCCAAAATGGACAGTGGCCTATGCGATTCAGAAGTGGGAGGTGAGCGGTGATTGTCGGAATGTACCCCGAGTCGGCAGATCCACGAAACTGTGAGATAGAGACTGACAGGTGATGTCCAAAGAAAGTTGGAAGAACCGCACCCAACTGATTGCCCACATAATCCAGGAATTTCAACAGGCGTCCGGGAGTGTTGTTTCAATAATTACAATCCGTAAGGAAGCACATTTGCGTGGTTTTCATGGTCGTGCTGCCGCAATCAGCCTTTGACCGCAAAGTCCAACCGCACTGCTCGGTTAATGTGGTGCAAAGAACGTCGAAAGGGAACCGTAGATCCGTGGAAGCGGGTTCTCTGGAGCGACGAATCAAGGTTCACTCTCTAACGTTCAGACGGCAATGTCTGGGGTCTGGCGTTTGCCTGGAGAACGCCTCCTGCCAGAATGCATTGTGCCCTCAGTAAAGTTCGGCGGAGGTGAAATTATGGTCTGGGGGTGTTTCTCTTGGTATGTACTGGACCCTTGGTCCCAATTAATGGCAAGCTCAACGCCGACGCCTACCACACTATTTTGGATGACAGTGTGCTTCCTACGCTGTGGCAGTTTTACGGGTTGGACCCATGTTACTTCCAGGATAACAACGCCAGCTGTCCTGTTGCGAGGTCCACATCGTGGATTGGTATGCCGACAAAGGGTTTAACCGAATGGACTGGCCTGCCCAGAACCCAAACCTGAACCCTTTCGAGAACCTCTGGGACGTGTTAGATTGCCGAATTAAGGGGTGCAACAACCGTCCAAAATCGGTGAAGGAAATTACATGTCTTCTCCAAGCCGAATGGAACAAAATATTACTCACCACCATACAAGAACTTGCGGAAAGTATGCCCTGGAGTGTCGAGGCTGTAATTGCATCTCGTGCAGGCTCTACCAATTATTGAATATGAATAAATTTTGTTTTTCTTTTCTATCATATGGGTCCAAAACTTATTGGTAGATAGTGTATATATATATATATATATATATATATATATATATACCCAACTCTTTTTTTACACGGTAGATACGTTCCTCAGAAATCCGTGCAAATAATAAATCGCGAAAAAAAGATACGTTTCCTATAGTAAAATGGGGAATACATTCCATGTCGTCCGAAAACCTCGCAAGATGAAAAGAAGAACCATATATAGTTCGATAATCCTGTGGAAAAAAAGGGTATATATATATATATATATATATATATTTTCGGGAACGCATTCGGAAGAAACCGCTATCGTATTCCTAAACACATCAGAAGTTCTAAAACTGTGGTCCACGCTCGCGTGGTAATCAAAGTTGGTCACGTAATGTATACATGGGAGCCCAAATTAACTTAAGAGTGAGTCGCGATTTCATTTCGCTACGACAGACCATTAGCGAAAAAAAAATGACCGATATAGGATAAACATAAATTTACAAATTACCGTTTGACGACTTCGGAAATCAAGCTTTTAAACAAACAGACTTTTTCTAACATGGAACGTTTTTGCGAGGGGTTTTCCCATCAAAATCGCTACGGAACGAAAATGCGTCATGCAAAGAACAAAGTATTGTCTACGATGACTGATCAGTCTCTTGCAAATCAAAGAAAAGCAGTCACGCGGTGCCTAAATATTATATATATAATAGCCGTTGTCTCTGTATAACACTTCCGGGCTGTACTCATCTTTCAATTGAAGCCCTCAGTAAACAAACGGCCGGTTAGGCCTAATTTCAATTTCAGATGTGGATCAGAATTTTTTTCTTACCTAAAGATTAATATATTCTCCATGAAATCACGTTTGTTCAGCCTATTTTTCTATAAAACATTCAGAACTAAAAAAGATTGGATGCTTTTAGCTGTATATTTAACAGTTTTTAAAAATCTGTTTACTTTTGCGATGAATTCTGAAAGTAAACAAACTTGAATGTGAATGAATCAAGTAGCTCAAGTATTCATATCGCGTAGTGAGCTGTAAAAAACTGGATGGCAGTCTACCACTCCAATCGCATGAAAAACTAAATAAATAAAAAATAATGAAAGGGTTTGCTTTTACAAGGTGTGGATTAAAGGCAATATTGTTAGATAATTCAGGATATTTTTTAACTTTCATATACTTTTTCCATTATGACGTCATTATTAGTATTATGACGTTAAAATGACGTTTTGGATGGCAGTCTACTACTCCAATCGCATTAAAAACTAAATAAATAAAAAATAATGAAAGGGTTTGCTTTTACAAGAATGTGGATTAAATGCAATATTGTTAGATAATTCGGGATATTTTTTAACTTTCATATACTTTTTCCATTATGACGCCATTATTAGTATTATGACGTCAAAATGACGGGTTACCTTCTAGTGAATAATAATAGTAATACTACGGCTACCATGTCTAAGTCTTTCATAAAAGGCAGTAATAATAATTATTGATAATAATTAGCAAATAATAATTTATTCAATAATAATGAGAAATTGTATGTATTTTCTTTTTGGATGATCTATATATATGAAACAGTTCCGTAACTGACTGACTGACTGACTGACTAACAGATAACGTACAGATCAAACCGCTGGACCTAAAGGGCTGACATTTCCATGGTGATTCTTCTTATAGTGTAGGGGGTGCACTAAGAAAGATTTTTGAAAAATTCTTCTTAGATTTTTTTAAAATTAAATTTTTAAGCTGTTTTTGTAACTTTTTTAAGTTTGCATTTAAAATAATAATCCGACGGTTATAAAATTTATATCACGAAAAGATCATAAACATTCCTTTAAAAAGATATCTTTTTCGAATCTTTACCACTATTTTCTGATTTTTGGTGAATTTTTAAAGATTAATTTTTTGAATTTAATTTATTAAATGCTGATCACGTTATTTCTTTTTCTGGTAATTTAAATAAATTTATCGTCACGTGCATAACAACTAAATAGACAAAAAAAAAATTTTCTTGCTAATGCGGCAGACGATTGGACATTATCCAAAAAATAATATTAAAATACAATAAAAGATATGCTCCTCAAACTGTACTATATTAACTGTACTATATTCTTTAGTATGTCCTATTACATTTAATTTGAATATTTTCTTCCACATTATTTTGTCTATCAAAATATCCCTCACGATTTTTTTATAAATATATACATATTTTTGGCATTAATTGCATACATTGACCGTTGTATTTAATTTGAATGTACTCCGTAGCGAAGCACGGGTATTCAGCTAGTTATTAATATAAGGAACAAAAAATATATTAGTTGTAATTAATGTGAATAATTATTTGGCACTGAATTATAAAAATAAATTGCCTGCGTGTTCCTCAGTCTTACATGAATGGCAGATATAATAATTGTTGGTAATAATTGTTAAAAAATAATTAATACAGTAATGATATGAAAAACTGTATTCATTTCCCTTTTTGTTGATTATTAAATACAATGAACAAATTATTATCTTTAGTAATAATTGTAATTCATGTGAATAATTATTTTGCTATGACTAATAAAACTTCTTTTGCTGTGTTCTTATGTCAGTTTTGCATGGACAGCAGAAATAATAATAATTGGTAATAAAAGGTAAAAAATAATTAATGAAATAATAATATGAAAAACTGTATTAATTTAATTTTTTCTTAAGTTTATAATTAGTATAATGAACAAATAATAATTAATAGTAATAACAATAATTGATGTTGAGAATTATTGGTCTACTAAAGATAAAAATACTTTGGCTGTCGTGTTCGTATCTCATATAAAATGATTCTAAAAAAAATTTATATATATATATATATATATATATATATATATATATATATATATATATATATATATATATATATATATATATATATATATATATAAATTTTTTTTAGAATCATTTTATGACACGATGCTTACACCACGCAACCTTTTATCTACTAATTAACACTTTAAATAGTCTTTCTTTGTCACAAGCCTTAGTCATTAAACAACGGCCTATGTAAAAGGAAGACTATTTAAATAACATTTAAGGACTTCTTTATTAACATTAATTAAATACCGAATCAATTCGCCATTTTCCTCGTTCTCAGCTCCACAACGTGCAACCTACCTCTCCAAAAATAATCCCTAATCTAATGCTTTGTTCTTTTTCACGCGTTATGCAAAAGCAAGTGATGGATGAGTCATCGGGTGATTCACATTCTCGTTCTTCCCAACCTATACGCGGAACATCCGAGCTCAAAGAATCTCTCAAACCGCGAGATAGAATGCGTATCGCCATTTGTTAGCATTTTCGTTCCCCATCAAAATACTATCTCGTTTATTAATTATTTATTATTAATTCCTTTATATTTAACATCAATATAGAATCATATATGGCAGTATCATATCATATTATATATATATATATATATATATATATATATATATATATATATATATATATATATATAAATATATTTATCATGTCTAGTAGAAGCAGCTGGAAAGGAGTTGGTTATTGGGACGCAGTAAATAGGCGAGTAATTAGTTTAGTAAATAGTTTAGTCTCATAAGTATTAGATAGTTTAGTCTCATAAAGTTTTATTTGTCGTTTCATACGCAGTTCCCCATAGGGAGGGAGCTAGACCGAGTGACATATGAAATGTAACAAACTATATGAGAAAAAGACGCGGCTTTCAGCCGTGTTCTAATTTTTATCTCGGGAAAATCCAGAAGAGGTGATGCAATGATTATATTATAGGGCGTGTCGAATGATTCTTATCGACTGTCTCCCTAGACAGAGGTTGTACTAAGTCTATAAGGATCTTTCTCTGTCTACAGGGGAACGAAAGGATTAATTCCTGCAAGCTTTATGAACATTAAATCTTCTTTAGAAATCAAATAAATTATTTTTTACAGGAACATGGAGAAGTCAGATTATTAATATAAAAATTATATAGATATATATATATACACTGGTGTAAGAAATTAAGAGAATTTGCAGACTTGGTCGATTATCTCTAGAACTACTGTACCGATTTTAATGAAATTTGATATGTACATACATTGATACAATACAAAACAAATAACCATTCAATAATTGTAATACACACTCATGATCGTGAGTAACACTCGTTGGAGTCGGAAGGTATGAAACAGCTGTTGCAAACAAAAAAAGGGGTTAATAGATGGGTTAATAGGGGGTATGGTTCCCTCTTAAATGTATCCAGGTCTCGCAGCGCGATTTCATACTTGAAATAAGGCAGTTTATAATTTCCGATGGCAATTGGTCCCACTCGTTCAGCAACGCTGTTTACATTCCCTGGATGGTTCTCGGAGGGGGGGGTTGCGAGTTGCAATTGTCCTACCCAGAGCGTTCCAGACATGATCTATAAGGTAAAGGTCTGGAGATCTGGCTGGCCAATCCATCCGGCAAATATCCTCACTCTCTAGAAATTCGTCGACCAGAAGAGCACTATGTGGCCTCGCGTTATCGTCCATTAAAATGAACTCAGAGCCAACTGCACCCCTGAAAAGACGAACATAGGGCTCCAAGACCTCATCCCTATACCTCACACCAGTCACAGTGCCTCTTTCAAAGACATGGAGAGGTGTGCGGCCATCCAACATTATGCCTGTCCAGACCATTAAACCTCCTCCACCATAATGGTCAATTTCGCGGACATTGGAGGGTAGGTAGCGGGTCCCTGGTTCTCTCCATATGAACGTACGGCGAGAATCGGTGTTTAGGCTGAACCGGAACTCATCAGTGAAGAGAACGGTCGCCCATTGATCCATACTCCAATCTCTATGCTATCTGCACCATGATAAACGGATTCTCCTGTTCGTAGAAGTGACCGGGATGCAAACAGCAGGTCTTCTTGCAAACAACCCTCTCTCACGAAGTCTTTTGGAAACAGTCACCCTTGATACACGGGTTCCTGTGGCTGCATACAAGTCACGAGAGATCTGAGAAGCTGTAGAAATCCTGTTACGCCTCGCTATAATCGACAAATGGCGATCTTCTCTGGCCGTCGTGGCTCTTGGACGACCTTGCCCACGCTTTGTTTCGATGATCCGGTATCCTGGAACTGTTTCCATAAGTTACACACGATGCTGGGCATTAAATTGAACTCTCTACAAATTTGGACTTGAGATTGGTCTGCTTCTAGCCTCCCCACAATTCGCCACCTCATTCCATCATCTAAACGTTGATGGTTACTCATTTTTACTGTTACAATTTGAAATTATATTATTGCTGTAAAATAACACCATCTATTAACCCCTTTTTTTTGTTTATTCTGTAACCGTTGTTTCAAATCTTCCGACTCCAACGAGTGTTACGAACTATCATGGATGTGTATTCCAATTATTGGATGGTTATTTGTTTTGTATTGTATCAATGTATGTACATATCAAATTTAATTAAAATTGGTACAGTAGTTCTAGAGATAATCGACCAAGTCTGCAAATTCTCTTAATTTCTTACACCAGTGTATATATATATATATATATATATATATATATATATATATATATATACACTGCTGGCCACTGTAAATGCAAAACCCTGAAGGAAACATGCAAATAACATGAAATTTACAACATGCATTAGCGAAGGTGAGATATGCAAATGATTAGAATTTCAGCGCAGACGCACATCACGCGCGCCTGTGGCGCCACTTCAAAGCGCTATTTAAGGCTTGGAGATTTCGACGATTTCAAGTTCGGCAATTGTGTTTTTCTTGTGGTTTTTCAAAAAAAACGATTAATTATGCCTCGTCGAAAACAGCGATCATCTTTTGATCAAGTATCCGAGTTCGACAGAGGAAGGATAGTGGCCTACCGAGATTGTGGATTATCTTTCAGGGAAATCGGTAGTCGTGTTGGACGAAACCAAACAACTGTAATGCGGATATGTGATCGTTGGATGCAGGAGGGTACGACGGACCGGCGTGTTCGATCGCATCCACCTCAGCGCACCACTTCACGTGATGACAGGCAAATTGTGCGCATGGCAGTGACGGAACGCTCAGTCACATCACGAACCATAGCACAGCACATGTAGTCTGTAACGTATCTGTTGGAAGAATACTCACATACTTTTCTTTTTTACGGTTATTTTAAAGAAAAAAAAGCTTAATCAGGATGCAAATGGCGTCCTAAATATTTGTTTTATTTTGAGTTGCAAACGTACGTTCCATCGGCAGAGTTGAGAGATTTAGGTTCGCGCCAAACGATGTAATATTTGCCGATTGGAACGGCACCCGCAGGCGATTATGCAAAATAGCAAGAGTATACTTACTCGGCCCATGTGAGTACGGTCGGTGAGATGGAGCGACAAGGCGCGTTTTCAGCTCGTTCGCCAGCCGCGACGCAGTGTTTTTTTAGCCCGCGAGAATGACGGTGTTTTTAGCGATAGAAGTTTAGCAGACTGGGAAAAGAGGATGTCGCTTTCAACCTAAAGTAAATTTTACCCTTTTTCTTAAGTTTTTTTAATAGTCGCTAATTGTTCTCGAGGCAAAGCAGTGCGGGTATTACGAAGTGAGGAATTTTCCGTAATGCAACTTATGTGATAAATATGTTAGTTTTTAATTTGTCAAAAAATGACATCTAAATAAACGTTTTTTTAAAGAAACTTGCAAATTTTTACTCAAGTCTCGAAGAACCTTTTTTACATAGCATTTTATGACGAAGGACTTTCTCCACTGTAGCACTTGGAAGCAGAATCATTTTTAACTGCTCCCGCCTTTTCGATAACAATGGTTATGGGCCCAGGTCACGGTAACGAGCCTAGAGTAAATGACCCCTGCAAGTTTTAGGGCCATTTGTCATATAGTGAAAGTGCTTTTTTGTCTTATCGAATATATTTTTACTAGAAGAAATTTTATATAGCTATACTAAGATTAGAGTAAGGTGACTGAGGGGGCTACTCGAAGAAATGGATACGAATAACTTAATAATTACCCCTCTGAATGAGGATAACTATGCAACATGGGTAACCGATATGAAAGTCTTACTCCTTAATAAAGAATGTTGGAGCGTCACCTGTAAAGAAGAAACCGAACCAACTGCAGAAGCTGCCGAAAAGGAAAAAAGAAGTTTCAAAAGTAAGCAGATAAAAGCCTTCACCTATATCTATTTATCAGTTAGTCCAGAGCTAAGACAAATAGTTATGCTCCTATCACCTCGGTCGCCATCTTGCTTTTCCATCCACGTGTGTTTTACAAGAAACAAGGATCTAGGACTCGAAGAACAACTTCTTTTTCAGGACAATCCCGTTTATTATAGGTACACACTCACACACAATTACATATAAGTACAGACAACTATTATTATTAAGAAATCTTATTTAACTTTCTAAAAATACCCTTCGTTAAAAATCGCAGTAACACACAGGTGACACGCCTGTGCTAGTCTTCTTCACCCTTGGGTCTGTTTGCATCTGGCACTCCCGGTTCAGTCGTCGGGGCTTGGCGAAAGTTCTTTTGATTGGCGGTCGCCAAGTATCTCAAGGAAGCGATGATCCTCGCCAGCTGAGGTTAGCAGAGTCTTACATGTCCCTCCCAAAGGAGCACATAGTTCTCCTTAGAGACTATGCTGCTACAAAAACACAGATCACACAAAACCTTAGAAGAGGAAAGAGCCTGCTCGCTAGCCCAATTTTAGCGCATAAAGGATTATGATACACTAAGGTAAATTTTAACACACACTAATAATATACATACACTAATTAAAATTGAACACTAACAAAATATAAAACAAAATATACACTGCTACAATTACTACAAGGATTATACAATTTATCCTTTTCATTACGGAAATCTAGAAAGTGCATCGGCATTGCCATGCCTGTTTCCTTTCCGGTAGGTTATTTTCAAATTATACCTTTGCAGTGCTAAAGCCCATCGAGCTAGTTTAGCGCCATGTGGCAATCCCTGGGTAAGGTAAGAAAGGGGATTATGATCAGAAACCACCTCAATATCCGCTCCAAAAATCCTGGTGTCAAACTTCTGAAGGGCGGCTAGGACGCTGTAGGCTTCTCTCTCTATGGTAGACCATCTGGTCTGGCACGGAGTAAGCTTCTTACTGTAGAACGCTATTGGATGCTCTTTACCATCATTATCAAGCTGTGATAAACACGCTCCAACTGCAGTGGCAGACGCATCAGTATAGAGCTGAAATGGTTTATCAAACTGTGGCGTGTACAAGGAAGGCATTTTAATTAAATGATTCTTCAAGCTTTGAAATGCTTCTTCTTCAGGCTGGTTCCACGGAATCTGCTTGGGAACCCTCTTCTTGGTCAAGTTGGTTAATGGTAATACTATACTTGCAAAGTCTGGGATATATTCTCTGTAATAACTTGCTATTCCCAAAACTGTTCTCAATTCCTTCTTGTTGGTTGGTGCCGACAGTTTCTTCATAGCTTCTACTTTTTCTGGGTCTGGGGCATGTCTTCCTGACCCCACCAAGTGCCCTAAAAATTTTACTTCTGTTTTCCCAAAATCACACTTTTGTAGATTTACTGTGAGTCCCACTTGACTCAAGGTCTGTAAAACTTCACTAATATGCCTCAAATGGTCAGTCCATGACTTCGAAAATATAGCAACATCATCAATATAAGACCTGCAATAGTCTTTATGGGAAGCCAACACTTTGTCCATCGATCTTTGAAAGGTGCTGCCCGCGTTTTTCATACCAAATGGCATAACTCTCCATTGATAATGGCCAGAATGAGTTACGAAAGCAGTATAGTGTCTGCATTCCTCTCTCATAGGAATCTGCCAATATCCTTTTGTGAGGTCAAGCACAGTGATTATTTGTGCTTCCCCTATTCGGTATAAAAGTTCGTTGGCATGTTTCATCGGATAAGCATCCGGTATTGTGAAACTGTTCAAAAGTCTAAAGTCTACACACAGACGTACACTGCCATTCTTTTTAGCGACGCACACTAAAGGATGAGCCCACTCACTATCACTTTGTTCAATAAGACCAAGCTCTAGAAGTTCTCGAATTTGACGGTCTACTTCGTTTTGGAGAGCGATTGGGATTCGATAAGGTCGAAGTCTTTTGGGTGAACAGTTGCCGGTAACTTTAACAGCATGTCCTTCTACTTTTGCTAATCCAGGTTTGGTGCTGAAAACATCATGGTATTTACAAAGTAAAGAGCTCAGTTCATGACGTTGTCTGGCATCTAAAGGGGCTATCATTTCCTTGATGTGTCGTTCCACATCACTTTCTGTAGTGGTCACTCGCTCGGTCGGAGCAGAATGTAACTGCCCAAAATCTTTGTCTTGTTCAAACACAAGCCCTATGTGTTGGACACGAGTCACATATAGACGAATTTTATTAAAATGTAATTCTTTTCTTGAACCATCATCAAGCTCAACAATGGCTGAATGTGGTCTACTAAGTTGTACCACAGTCGCTGGTCCCGACCAAGTATTCAATAGTTTGTGAGGTGATGTTGGTATCAGGATCAGGACTTTGTCTCCTACTTCATACGTTTTCTCTCGGGATCTCAAATTATACCGATCAACATAATTTTGCTGATTTAGTTGAGCATTCTCATTTGCAATGTCATGAGCGTTTTTGAGTTTTTCTTGCAGCTCTTCGACATACTTTTCCACAGATTGTGAAACAGTCGTTGGAACAACTTTCTCTCCTGTCCAAACCTCTTTCAGCAATGCGGTTGGACCCCTGGGTATCCGTCCGTAAACCAACTGATAAGGCGAAATACCAGTCGTACAATGAGGGACTTCTCTGTAAGCAAAGAGGAGATGTGGTAGATGCACATCCCATTCATTTCCATACTCTTGGATGTTTTTGTTCATCATATTCTTTAAGGTTCTGTTCCATCTCTCCACTGCTCCCATACTCTCAGGATGACCAGGCGTTGAAAATCTTGGGGACACCCCTAACAGTTTCATAAATGCATCAGTCAGTCTCGAAGTAAAGTTCGTGCCCTGGTCAGTACAAATCACTTTTGGAAACCCAGTACGAGTGAAAATTTCCATCAGCACGTCGCATGTGGTTTTGGCACTGATATTTCGGGTTGGTATTGCTTCAGCCCATCGAGTGCACAAGTCAACTGCACAAATTATGTATTTATGTCCTCTTCTGGACGGGGGTTCTAAAGGACCTATACAGTCTACACTCCAAACCTCGAATGGATTATCTGGTCTTGTAATTGGTTGGATCGGAATTCTATCTCGGTAAGTTATAGTTCTTCTAACTTGGCAAGGTTTGCAACTTTCGCAAAACTTTCTTACATCGTCTTTGATGGTCGGCCAGAAAAAAGAATACTTTATCCTTTCTTTGGTTTTCTTTTCGCCAAGATGTCCAGCTAATGGAATTTCATGGGCGGTCTTCAGTACAAACTCACGCTTAACCGTTGGTAACACCACTTGCTTGATTTTTTCTCCACACACCCACTCAGAGTGCAACAATAGTCCATCCTCCACGTCGAAGTTGTTTTTTCGCTCTTTTGCAAACTTCCAAATATTCGTCAAGGATTCGTCTTCTCGTTGTAGTGTTATAAACTCTGATCTGTTTTCTTTACTATCTTCCCCTTCTTCACTGGACGGGGTAAGACACTCTATCTCAGGTAATTCTTCCTCATCATTCCTTGTAACTGCATTTAAACTACATTTCAGATCTGGTTTGTCATCTGGCATCACGTGAGGGACAACTGATGGACATTGTTGGATGTTTTCGTTCAGCGCCTCAAATGCTGTAGGACATATCAGCATATCACTTACCAATTTTTTTGATACAGCGCATATAACTGGAACTTCGCAATGTTGCGAATCGTTCACCTTCATGTTGAAAACCACTATCGGAGCTGTTTCGGTTAAACCGAAAGCGCATACGAGTTTAACAGTTCCTTCTCCTTCACCAGCTTCAGTCGGAATCAGGTTATGTCTGATGACTGAAATTTGCGCACCCGTGTCTAAAATACCATCGAAAACTGTAGAACCGCATTTAAGTTCTATTCTTTTCAGCTTATCGCACTTCACTGAACTTGCTTTGACCGGAGTCAATGTTGGCACTGTAATCCGGGCTGACAATACTTCCTTATCTTCACAATTGTCTTCGGTAGTAACCAAATTACTACTAATTTTTTCAGCTCTGTTCTGTACCTTTTGGTAGTTATTCTTAGGACAAGCCCGTGCGAAATGATTTGAATCTCCACATGTAAAACATGTAGGCTTAAATACTCTAGCCCCTCTATCTTTTTCGTAATACCCTTGATATTTCGTTTTGTCAAAAGGTTTGCCATTGTCTCTATACTTAGTTGTGTTCACCAACTGCTGGTCTCTAGTATTTTCGAACTTTCTATTCGGTTTATATTTATTTTTCTCTTCGTGCTGCCATCGGGGAACATCCTTTGCTTTATCGAGAAACGTCTTTTTCTTCAATCCGTCTCTTAAACTTTCATATTCATCAACTCTTTCTGCGACTTCTAGAGGGTCGATCATTTTACTCCATTCATCCAAGAAGTGCTCCTTTACTTCATTTGGTACTCTGCGTTTGAGTTGGTCAGCCACCATTAATTTCTTTAACTCGTCGAAGCTCTTGACTTCCAGTTCATTGATCCATTCATTAAAATAGTTATTCAATGCATGAGTATAACTTCTCCAGGACTCTTCTGGACCTTTCTGATGTCGGAAAAATAATTGCCTTAATTTTTCGGGATTTAACTTATAACGTTTCAACAACATTTCCTTAATGAAGTCATAGTTGTTTGCCTTCTCAGGAGGCTCTCGAGCTATGTTATTAGCTATTTCTGTTGGCAACAATCCCAGTAAATAAGCTACCCATTCCATTTTAGACACACCTGCCATTTCTGCACGACGCTCAAAATTTATTAGATATAGCTGCATTTCGTCTTTCTTTTCATCGTATTTAGGGGTTATCTGCATTAGTTGTACTCTGGATTTCGTTTCGCTCGAACTACCAACGACTTCATCAGAATGCGAATTGCTTATTCTTAATTCCAACCGTTTCATTTCAATCTCGTGATCTCTTTCTTCCTTCCTGATTCGTTCTTCTCGCTCTTCTTTCTTGATCTGTTCTTCCCTTCGAATTCGCTCTTCAATAATTCTATCCAGAGAAACCTTGGCATCATCTTCTCTGAAGTCTTCACTTTCGAGAATTAACTTTTTGATTTCAAACACTCTATTCTCTAAACTAACTTCTATTCCCAGTTCTGAAGCAAGCTCGGCTAAATCCTCCTTCCTACCCTTACCCAAAAACGACATGGTAACGGTTTACTACTAAAATACGATGGGACAAAATTAACCCTCCTAATTACTCTCTTAAGTCAAAATGTTAATATTACATATACTCAATTCAAACAATTTATGCAATAGAATCAGTAATAATTTTTATGATTCAATACTCGTATCGATTTTCTAACCAAAGATTTATATCTATACTTTCGTTTAAATAGTTACAACCTGCAACACATTTAGTATACACATTCATTTGATAAGTAAGATATTATAATTCACTAATCAATACTAAATTTAAACAATTAAAATAAATCAACATTTACTACAAAGAATTACTAAATTCTGATGTAACTCAACTCAATAATGATGCAATTATAACACTACTTTCGATTCATTAATTCAACTGTAAAATCATATAATATAGTTTCGATTTTAACTTTCATCGTTACCAAAATAGCTAACACTTAATGTTTCTGATATATTTATACACTGAGTCATCAATACACAGTCCTTAGTTCTCACATTTCATAATTACTAAAATAATAACACCAGTTACTTAATACTTTTCTCAATTGAATTAATACATAATATACATTAACGAAAATATGTTTTGCACTTTTCATAAAATACCATTCAATGACTTAATTAATATTATAATCAATTTCTGAGTCACCTACTAACGTTTTACCGTTTTCCAGTATTATAACAATACACAATACTTCTGCAGGAACACAAAAATCTAAATATTCACGAAATTTTCGTTCTGCTTAACATTTGAATTTTCCAAACCATTCAATTCTACCCAAAATTAACACTTTACTTTACTAGACGTTAATACATTTTAATTAACAAGCAAATATTTCATTTATTTCATACCATAACGTATTACCATTGATACGAACTCTCTTCAATATACGCTTCAATATACACAATCTATAGCTAGAACAACTACTCATAATACTAAATATTTTCCATATATATATATATATATAATATTTTACCAATATTTGGGCCTAGCGAGAAAAAAAAACAGGTCTCTCACCTCTCATCCACGTACAGGAAAGTGCTTCCGACTACGCCAGTTATGCTCCTATCACCTCGGTCGCCATCTTGCTTTTCCATCCACGTGTGTTTTACAAGAAACAAGGATCTAGGACTCGAAGAACAACTTCTTTTTCAGGACAATCCCGTTTATTATAGGTACACACTCACACACAATTACATATAAGTACAGACAACTATTATTATTAAGAAATCTTATTTAACTTTCTAAAAATACCCTTCGTTAAAAATCGCAGTAACACACAGGTGACACGCCTGTGCTAGTCTTCTTCACCCTTGGGTCTGTTTGCATCTGGCACTCCCGGTTCAGTCGTCGGGGCTTGGCGAAAGTTCTTTTGATTGGCGGTCGCCAAGTATCTCAAGGAAGCGATGATCCTCGCCAGCTGAGGTTAGCAGAGTCTTACACAAATCATTGAAGATACTACCGATCCGGTTGAAGCCTGTAGACGTCTAGAGCAACATCACCGACCTGACTCCCGAGCACGCATAATCCAGCTAAACGACCAATTCTTTTCGTGTCGACCGACCGAGGGAGAAAGCATCGATATGTACGCAGCACGTTTAAGAAGAATTTTTCAAGAACTTTCCGATGCGGGTGAACCTGTATCAGAGTTTCACAAGTCATTTCAACTTATCAGACACCTACCAAGGAAGTATGACGGAATTATTCAACAGATTTACCGATGGCCCAAGACTGACTTCATCTTCAGTAAGATTATCACCGAATTAAGAGCTGAGGAATCCCGTACCAAGCTGAGGGAAGTAGACGAGGAGGCGATGATCGCTACGTCATCATCACTCGCGGCGAAGCCAAGATCCCGACGAGGTCAACAATCGACGACGAAGAAGCAGACTGAGAGGAGACCGAGGAGCGAGACTCCGCGACGTCAAAAGACCATCAGGTGTTACAGATGTCATCAAGTTGGACACTACGCGAGGAACTGTAAGAGTAAGCCGCTTAATTCTCAGAGTAAAACCAACGCCAAAGGTAAGCAAAAGAACTTTTTAGAAACTAATATGTTAACGGAGGCCAACTCCAGCGAGAGACTGATTCCAGAAAGCGCCTGGATTGTAGACTCAGCAGCAACTAATCATTTCTGTCGCGATAAATCTATGTTTGTTGAAATGAATAATGTTAACAACCAATATTTTTCCGTAGCAATTGCAAACGTTAAATGTCCTATAGAAGGAATAGGAAAGGTTAGATTTAGTATAGGTAAAGAGAACTTCTGTCTATCAAATGTTTATTTTTGCTCTAAACTAACACGTAATCTCCTTGCCTGTAACATATTAGATGAAAGAGAACTTTCATTTGTAGGCAAAAATGGGAAAATTACAGTCTATAAGAAAAATGGGGAGAAACTGTTTATAGCTGAAAAATGTGCAGGTTTATACATAGTAAACCCGACCTACCCGAAAAACAGAGAAATAACTAATCTTGTTGGTTTATGCACGCAGTTAAACAAATTTAAAAATTGGCATGAAAATTATGCCCACATTAACTCCCAATACATTAAAGATACATTTAAAGCAGGAAGTTTCCGTGGTGTACCTTCAACTAATATAAAGATTCCAGATTGTAAAGTATGTAAAGAAGCGAAAAGTAAGAGAATAACCTTTAAACCTCTTTATAAGATTCGCTCATCTGAACCACTGGAACTTCTTCACTTAGATTTATGTGGCCCAATGCCAGTAGAATCGCGAGAAGGTCATAGATACTTTTTAACTATTAAGGATGACTATTCACGCAAAACCACAGTATACACATTAAAAAGGAAATCTCAAGTTTTCGAAACCTTTGACCGATTCAGACGTAGAGCAGAACGTTTTATAGGTAAAAATATTAAAAGCGTAAGGTCTGATAATGGCATGGAATTTGCCAATGAAAAATTTCGGAAAACATTTGGGGAGCTTGGTATACGGCATGAATTTTCTAACCCTTATACGCCTGAGCAAAATAGCGTGGCGGAACGTATTAATTATACTGCCGTTGACGGCATTAGAGCGCTACTAAAGGATAGCGGGTTAGGAGAAGAATTTTGGGCGGAAGCATTAATGCACTACATATATTCGTGGAATAGAATAAATCACAAAGGCCGTGATAAAACACCATTCGAACTATACGGAGGAAAACCACCCTCAATTAAACACTTAAGGTCATTTGGTACAAAAGCATATGTAAATACCCCTAAACAACTTAGACATAAATTAGAAATGAGAGCTAAAGTTGGAATTTTAGTGGGATATGCACATAACACCCGTGGTTATAGAATCTGGATACCAAATGAAAATAAGATTGTAGAGACTATTAATGTAAAATTTGAAAATGAGCGACCCCAGAGTGCTAAGTACTCAAATCCAAAAGTGGAAGCCGTCCTGGAACCCCACCAAACAAAATTTCAGTTAGAAACGGACAACGAGGAAGCCGAAGATGTGCCAACTCCTGTAAGGACTCATGATAGCACTCTTGCTGACCCCGGTCCTAGTACAAGGGGGGAAACCTTAGCCGAAAGCTCACAGAGTGAGAATGAATCAGACTCAGAACAAAGTGATAGTCTAGATTCAGAATCGCGAAGGCCAATAATTTGGATTAAAAAGGCAGTACCAAGAAAAACAGGTAAACGTATAGATATATATTATTATGCAAAAGGAAGACCAGATAGACTTCGCTCACTAGAAGATGTTCGTAAATTTTGTATAACTCACGACTTTCCATTTAACCCTGACCAATTTTGTTTTAAAGGAGATAATCAATATAGTGGCATTGTTGAAATGCATAATAGTGAAGAAATAAACTTTACGAAATCATGACTAGAACATGAGGTAAAAATTCCCAATAGTTTTGAGGAAGCCTGTAATTCACCCCAGAGGGGGGAATGGCTAAAAGCCATGAGAAACGAACTTAACGTTATGCAAGAAAGGGGTGTATGGGAATTAATTGAAAAACGACCAAATGAAAAGGTAATAGGAAACCGATGGGTATATACTTTAAAAGTCAATGAATTAGGTAAAATTGAACGCTACAAAGCACGTTTAGTAGCACATGGATTTAGACAAATCCAAGGAATTTCATTTGAGGAAGTATTTAGCCCAGTTGTAAACTTTTCAATTATAAGAATGTTTTTTTCAATTTTCATATGTCATTACCATTGGGAACATGTACAGTGTGCTATTCGTTGTGCTTACTTATACGCTCCCCTAAAACAGCATATTTTAATGAAACAACCCCAGGGATTTGAGGAAAACCCTGACTTAGTTTGTCATCTTAAGAAAGCTGTTTACGGTCTTAAACAAAGTGGGAGGGAGTGGTATTTTAAAATGCACGAAGTTTTAAGTAAAAGAGGATTTAAGAAATTACAGTGGTGTAATTGTGCATACACCTATGAGGGAAATGTAGCATTAGTCCTTTATGTCGAAGACATAGTAATATTTGGAAGCAATTCCGAATGGATAGGAAAAGTCATTAAAATATTAAAATCTGAATTTGACATCAAAGTTTTGGGAAAAACGCGTAAACTATTAGGTGTAGAGTTTGTAGAGAATGAATTTAAAATTTTTATACATCAACACAGTTTCATCCATAAATTGTGTAACGAGTATAAAAAATACTCATTCCCCATCTCCTCACTACCGATAACTAAAGGAACTGTATTTTCGAAAACGCAGTGTCCCGAAAATAAAATTGAAATTCAGGAAATGACCCGATATCCCTATCGCAATCTCATCGGAAGCTTAGCTTACTTAGCAAATAAGACTAGACCGGACATAATGTATGCATTAAACATTTTCCCACAGTATCAAGAAAATCCTGGCCTGACACACTGGGAAGGGTTGTTAAAATTACTCGGTTACATAAAATATACTTCGCATTTTCAACTTGACCTTTCGAAGGTCAAAACCACGAATCTGAAGGCATACTCCGATGCAGACTACGCAACTAATAAAGATGATAGGACATCGATGGGAGGTCAAATTGTATTTTTAGATCAATCCCCGATATCCTGGCGATCATTCAAAATTAAAAGTATTTGTCTCAGTAGTATGGAATCAGAGTTCGTAGCGCTTACAGAAACATCTAAAGAACTTACGTGGTTAAAACGAATATTAAGTGATTGTGTTGAAAATATAGAATCTTTAAAGAATACGAATACGTGTATACTGTATGGCGATAATCAGGCATCATTAGATTTCGTAAAATCACCTATTGAAAATAGTAGAACGAAACATATTGACATAAAATTGTTTTTCATACGCGATTTAGTATACAAGGAATTATTCGAGCTTAAGTATATCCCAAGTAAAGCTAACCTTGCTGACCTATTTACAAAAGCCTCATGTAAATTTAAATTAAAACAATTTAATGAAATTATATTTAAATCCATTTATAAACCTTAAATTTAACTTATTAAACTATTGCAGAAATATCGGAAACGGAAATCGGAGTGTTTATTATTTATTTTGCTTATTAGTTCGAAGTTAATATTATTTAAGGGGGGAGGATTTAAAATAAAACTTTTTCATGACATACCACGAAGGTTAATGTCAAAATATAATCATTGTAAATTTTTATATATATTTGTAATTTTTGTGATACGGATATATATGTATATTCAAACATGGACTTTAACAAATGTGAAGTTGAATTTTTTTGTAATTTTTCACATTTAATTTTTTTTTAACCTGTCATGCATGACAGGATATCTAATGGTTTACAAAATTGTATGGAAGTAAAAATTTTTGTTATTATATATATATAAAAAAAAAATTTTAAATGTATAGCAGTTCCATCTTCAAGGAAGAAACTTTTGTGTAAGAAGATACAATTATGTTGAAATTATTTTATTTGTGAACCAACTTAGATGTTCCTGGAAGATGTAAAATGTTATTGAAACTGATATACATTTATAACTTTATTTTTTCTGTAAAAGTTGCATTACGTTAGAAAGCTTTTTTTATTTTTAAGTAAAAAAAGATCAGGGGGAATTGTTGGAAGAATACTCACATACTTTTCTTTTTTACGGTTTTTTTTAAAGAAAAAAAAGCTTAAGCAGGATGCAAATGGCGTCCTAAATATTTGTTTTATTTTGAGTTGCAAACGTACGTTCCATCGGCAGAGTTGAGAGATTTAGGTTCACGCCAAACGATGTAATATTTGCCGATTGGTCGACGCCATTTGACGCAACCGCATGGAGGAGTGGCCAAGGATTTCATTTCAAGATATCAGAAATCGGTGTGGCAACGGCACCCGCAGGCGATTATGCAAAATATCAAGAGTATACTTACTCGGCCCATGTGAGTACGGTCGGTGAGAGGGAGCGACAAGGCGCGTTTTCAGCTCGTTCGCCAGCCGCGACGCAGTGTTTTTTTAGCCCGCGAGAATGACGGTGTTTTTAGCGATAGAAGTTTAGCAGATTGGGAAAAGAGGATGTCGCTTTCAACCTAAAGTAAATTTTACCCTTTTTCTTAAGTTTTTTTAATAGTCGCTAATTGTTCTCGAGGCAAAGCAGTACGGGTATTACGAAGTGAGGAATTTTCCGTAATGCAACTTATGTGATAAATATGTTAGTTTTTAATTTGTCAAAAAATGACATCTAAATAAACGTTTTTTTAAAGAAACTTGCAAATTTTTACTCAAGTCTCGAAGAACCTTTTTTACATAGCATTTTATGACGAAGGACTTTCTCCACTGTAGCACTTGGAAGCAGAATCATTTTTAACTGCTCCCGCCTTTTCGATAACAGCATCATCCAGTGTCTGCGCGTACCATTCGACGCCGTTTACTGCAGAGTGGTCTGTCCGCAAGATGTCCATTGTTTTGTCTACCCTTGACGCAGAACCACAGACGTCTCCGCCGCCAATGGTGCGATGATAGAAGGATGTGGACGGCAGAATGGAATGAAATTGTATTTACTGACGAGTCACGCTTCTGTCTGCAACACCACGATGGTCGCATTCGAGTCTGGAGACACCGTGAAGAGAGGATGCTGAACATCTGCGTTATGCATCGCCACACTGGTCCTGCACCGGGTATTATGGTATGGGGCGGTATTGGATATCACTCTCGCACACCTCTAGTACGCATTGCCGGTACTTTAAACAGCCAGCACTACATCTCCGAGGTGTTGGAGCCAGTTGTCCTTCCTTACCTTCAGGGCTTGCCCACAGCCATATTTCAACAAGATAATGCGCGACCACACGTGGAACGCATTGTCCAACGGTTCTTCGTCAATCGCCAGATTGAATTGCTTCCCTGGCCGCCTCGCTCTCCGGATCTTTCGCCGATAGAAAACATGTGGTCCATGGTTGCTCTACGATTGACCCAGATTCCACCCCCAGCTGCCACAGCAGATCAACTTTGGCAACGTGTGGACGCTGCTCGGTCTGCTGTACCCCAAGAACTCATCCAAAGTCTCTTTGAATCAATGCCGAGGCGTGTGGCAGCGGTGATCTGCAACAATGGCGGCTACTCTGGCTACTGATTTTGGCAGGAACCACACTTCACAGAAGTCTATAAATTTAATCATTTGACACTTGGTAAACATGCTATCTACAAAATAAATTTTGTTGTGATATCTCTTGTCTTTCTTGGTGTTGCAATTTGGGTGGCCAGCAGTGTATATATATATATATATATATATATATATATATATATATATATATATTATATATTATATATTATATATATATATATATATATATATATATTATATATATATATATATATATATATATATATATATATATATATATAAATAAAGACTATTTTAATAGGAAGGTCTGTGCAAAGACATGGTCCGTGCGCGCCGATTCTAACTCTAAGAGGAATATGATGAACCCACTGCTTCAGTAGGGATAATTTTATTTTAGTTTACATGTCCATTAAATGTTGTTCTCTACTGGTTTTTCTGTTTTGGTTGTCAAGGAAAACTCTTGTAAATAAACAATAAATTTAGAAGTATGAGGGTTATCGCCCATTCTTATATACAGGCTTATAGATAACTCTCGCTGTGTTACAAGATGAGTCCTTAAGGAAAGTAACCCCCATCTTCTGATAATATAATTTTAAGGTAATTAAAGATATACTGCAACTCATGAGAGATGAGAATAGTAAATCAAAGTATTGTGCAGCAATTCAGAATCAGTGTTAAAGCTGCTGTGTATTAACTCTATTGGGTTCGCTCCCCTTAATTTTAAACTATGGAGAAAATGTATCTACTATTGACAGCTACATAAATGCTGATAATTCCGTAAAAATTTTATTTTTACATAGCCTGAACATTTTTGCACCTTGCAATACGTTTCCTTTGATAAATTTCGTCCACCAAAGGAATTTAGGAGCCTTTAAAACACACTACAAAAGATTTTTTCCCCGAATAAATTAAATTTTAAAATATTTGCATTTTTCTTAAAATTAAAAATGTCCCTAGGTGTAAAATTTCTTTCTCTATTACAGAGTACAATTTAAATCTTTTAGTCTAAGTCGGTAATCCTTTGACACATTTTCTTCATAGGTTAACACTGAGGTGAGCGAATCCAATAGGGTTAGTACACAGCAGCCTTAAAAGTTTTCTGTTATACAGAATAAGATGGAAAAGAACAATGAAATGCCGTTTAGATAGTCTAATTGTTCCAGAATACAACCAAACGTTAAGGGAAAGTTTGTCTTTTTCAAACAGGATTTTAAGCGTGTTCACAAACAGCAACCGACACATACTTGCACGCGTGCATTTAGTTGCCAGAGCAAGTTTTTCAATGCCTAAACGTTTACTGGCCTCCATGTATGATAAGGCTTCCTGACACGTAGTCTGCCAAACAAAACGTCAGTTTCATATGCAACTTCTGGACTGAATTTCCTGTATTCAATCGTTATTATCGAAGCTCTAATTACGAATTTTTATGGTGCTAAATCTTCCTCGGTGAATCTTCATTACTGAATCATTTTCCTTACTCATCTTTTCTGAATCTTAGTTACTGAATCTCCCTTACTAAAGCCACATTACTAAATCTTCAAAAATAAATCTTCGATACTGAATCTCTTTTGTTTACTCTTCATTTCTGATCGTAGTTAATTAATCTTCATTACTGAATCATTTTTCTTA
Organism: Dolomedes plantarius; assembly: GCA_907164885.2. NCBI lineage: Eukaryota > Metazoa > Arthropoda > Arachnida > Araneae > Dolomedidae > Dolomedes > Dolomedes plantarius. The sequence goes on from OU015499.1 coordinate 81,532,554, forward strand.
CTCATTATTTCTGAATCTTAGTTACAGAATCACCCTTACTAAATCTTCACTACTGAATATTGTATATTATCTTGTGTCTATAATGATACGCTGAATCTTCGATGCTGAAACTTCATTACTGAACCTCTTTTGCTTACTCTTAATTTCTGTTCTTAGTTAATGAATCTTTATTAATGAATCCTCGTTACTGAATCATTTTTGCTTACTCATCATTTCTGAATCTTAGTTACTGAATCTCCATGATTACAGTTTCATTACTAAATCATCAATAACAAATCTTCGCTACTGAATCTTCGCTACTGAATCTCTTCTGTTTACTCTTCTTTTCCGATCTTAGTTAATGAATTTTTATCGGTGAATGCTCATTACTGAATCATTTTTGCCTATTAATCATTTCTGAATCTTAGTTACTGAATCTACATGACTAAAGTTGCATTACTAAATCCTCAATAACAAATCTTCGATACTGAATCTTCACTACTGAATCTCTTCTGTTTACTCTTCCTTTCCGATCTTAGTTGATTAATTTTTATCGATGAAGCCTCATTACTGAGTCATTTTTGCTTACTCATCATTTCTGAATCTTAGTTACTGAATCATGACTAAAGTTGCATTACTGAATCATCAATAACAAATCTTCGCTACTGAATCTTCACTACTGAATCTTCACTACTGAATCTCTTCTTTTACTCTTCCTTTCCGATCTTAGTTAATGAATTTTTATTAATGAACCCTCATTACTGAATCTTTTTTGCTCACTCATCATTTCTGAATCTTCCTTACTAAAGCTGCATTTCTGAATATTCAATAATAAACCTTTGAAACCTAATCTTAATTAGTGAATCTCTTTTGTTTACTCTTCCTCCCTGATATTAATTATTGAATCTACATGACTGAATCATCAATAACAAGTCTTTGATAATGGATATACATTTCGGATTCTTCATTACTAAATCTTTTTTTGTTGAATCTTCATATCTTCATTCTTGAATCTTCTTAACAGAATCTTTTTTTCTTACTTTCCACTTCTGAATCTACTTTTCTTAATCTTTATTTCTGAATTCTCATTATTGAAGCTTTATTCGGAGTCTTCAATACAAAATTTTCCTCCCTTAATCTTCATTTCTGAATGTTCTTTGTTAGTTCTTTGTTTAGTTAGTTCTTTGTTTTGAAGTTGCAGATTCTTTAGCTCAAAATCTGCATTTTTGAGCCTTTCTTACTGAAACTTCAAATGTAAGTTTTCATATAATTTTTGCGAATTTATCTCACTCGATCTTCATATCTATATCTCTATTTCTGAATGCATTTCAATCAATCTTCATTACTTGAAAATCACTGCTGAGGCTTCAATCCTGAATCTTCAGAGCTGAATCTTTTATACTTCATTTCAGAATCTCTCTTACTGAATTTTCAGTTCTAAGTTTCCCTTTTTATATCATTTCTGCCGAATTACCTTACCCGATTTCCATTTCTGAATCTCCTTCCCTGATTCTTCATCACTGAATCTGCATTACTTTAAAATTCACTGCCGAATCTTCATACCTAAAACTTCATTTCTGAATATTTTTTGCTGAGCACCCAAATCTGAATCTTCATTATTCAATATTCTTTTCTGAATTTTCACTTCTGAGTCTTCATCACTAAATATACATTATTAGATATTCACTTATGAATCTTCATTAATAAATATTCGTTTCTGATTCTTCATTAATGAATCTTCATTAATGAGTCTTCATAACTGAATCTTATTAGATCTTCATTATTGAATATTCGTTTCTGAATATTCACTTCTGAGTCTTCATAGCTAAATATACATTATTAGATATTCACTTCTGAATCTTCATTAATAAATATTCGTGTCGGATTCTTCATTACTGACTCTTCATTACTGAATCTTCATTACTGAGTCCTTATAACAGGATCCTCATTATTAGATCTTCATTATTGAATATTCGCTTCTGAGTCTCTATTACTGAATAATTTTAACCGAATCTCCATTGCTTAATCTTTATCCACCAAATCCCCCTGGACAATTGTACCTCGTTAGATATTTCTCCTTACTGATAATTAAGATCACACATCGGCCTCCATTTTGTACGTCTCTAGTAAGGCAGAATGCTACAGCATTGACGTCACATGGCACGTCTGCACCATGCTGCCACTCTTCAAGCCATTAATAACAGATACGTTTAAAATAATGTTACTGCCATTCTACAGGATACCATCATGGTGTCTGGATTTCTATTGCGGTTTTTATAAGAGTTTCCTTTGACTTACCATTTCGCACCGTGATCAGCGAAGTTGCAACATTTCTATATTCTTTTACGACTCACAGTTTGTAACTTAATGAGCAAAATGACCTTAATTTCTTCCTACCAGGGTGAAAGGACATCTGCATCATCCACAGTGAACTATGGATTTCCCCTCTTAGACGAAACAAGAAAAAGAAAACAAACAAAAGAGATATGTGCCTCAGGCTGTATGTATTGGCCGTCCTACTGCCTCTACTGTTACACCGGACAGGTGAGTAACGACGAACGATTTCCTGTATTTTTTAAAAAATATTTTGCAACACCCTAATGGATGTGTCTAAATCACTACCCTTGCGTTTTGGATCTGAAACAATGGGCTAGAATGCGATGAATTCTGGCACGTCACGCCACGCTGTTTGTTCACGAAACAGGAAAAAGAAATATTAAAAAAATAAATAAAAAACAAGCTGTCTCTAAATTGTATTTAAACGAGAGCCTTTAAAAAGAAGCATAAATAAATTTGCAGCAACCAAGCTCTGTGATGTGACACGAACACACACGTGCACACGTTCCAGAAGCAGGATACTAACTATGATAGAGCTTAAAATCTTTCTGGATCTGTGATTCCTAATCTTTAAATTTCATTGCACAGTTAACACTTGCGCATTAAGAGGGCGCATTATGGAACTTAGCAGATATGTTTTTTTTGTTATCTAACGCGACAGACACTCGTCTTTCTCAATTTCGCCCATACACACCGGAAATTTGTTGGATTGTCTTTCATGGGAATACCCTAAAGGTGAACCAACGCCCTTTCTTTGGAGGGTAGAGCACAATAACGACCATGCCTTAAGTCGGGATTTGAACCCGAGCCCACTTTACGGAAGGTCGCGGCGCTAATCATTAAGCCTTGTTCACATCGCCTTCAGAGTGTAGCGTTTCTCCATCGCCGCCGAGATTGGTGACATAACTTGTGAGTGGATTGACATATCCCGTAGTCATTGCTTCGAACTCTATAATTGGTCAAAATTTTTAGATAGTAAAATATGTGGGAATTCCAAATTCACTATGCGTTCAGCTTGCCATAATTCATTTAAATACAATGCATATGCACGTAACTTTAAGATAAAAATTACTAATTACAGATATCTACATTTTAGATTGCGAACTTTTCAAGTGACTATCGTATAAAGAGAAACTGGGGAAATATTAACGAAGCAGTTACTGAATTAGGGTCTGTTCACTTTGAATACGTCAGTGTCAGCGTTAAGATTCCTTTGGCGCTGATTGGTTAAATGAGTCGATCATTGGTATATGATTGGTTAAAAGTTTGTTCGCTGACGCTCAGGATCAATGTGAACAGGCCTTTATATTCATTCCATGTATCCACATTGTCACCATTCGTATAAATTCAAGATACAATACCCTAGAATTAATGGACCGGACAACAAGATGTGAAGGTATAAGAATAAGGAAAAAATACGTGCTTTAATCGGGGGATGGTCCCCTACGTGCTGCAATTTCACTAGCAGCCCTTCCGGGCATACTTTGAACAAGGTTTTGATATACAGCTATGGGTATTTGTGTCCATTCCTGCTTCAAGAATGTCGCCAGCTCAGCTGTAAATTTCGGACGTGCTTTCCTGGTCCGTAAGCGTCGCTCTAACCCGTCCCACAAATGTTCTATTGGATTAATATCGAGACTCTGAGCAGGAAAGGGAAGACGTTTTACATCCATATCTTGATACCACTGCTTGACAGAGGCTGCAACATGACGTGGAGCATTTTCGTCCTGGAAGTAACATTCGTCCATTCCGTAAAATTTCCAGAGCGTAGGAAGAACCTGATTGTCCAAAAGGTTCACGAAGGCGCCGGCGTTCTGTTTACACCAGGAACAATATGCAAAGGTATGCTAGGGGTTTTTTTCGTGGCCATTCCACGAGCGTAGTATTCCACGAAATGGCCACTCGCCGAATTGGCCATTTCGTGACCATTCCCCGAAAAACACCCCCTAGCAAGTACACCACCACCACCGAACTTGAGAGTGGAACGATGCACTCGGGTAACAGACGTTCGCCCGACATTCGCCAAACCCAAGAACGCCCATCCGACTGGAAGAGCGTGTAGCGTGGCTCGTCACTCCTTAAAACAATTTTCCAGTGGTCCATAATCCAGTTGCGACGTTTCAAATACCAAGCGAGTCTACCGGATTTCTTGGATGGAGGGATGTTTGGTTTGTGTGTGGCAATATATCCGGGGATATTGAGGGCGTGCAGTTCTTTCCGCAAAGTATTGGGGTGCATTGTAACCCCTGCTGATTGTTGAAACTCACTGTTGATGATTTGGAGTGGTTTCTTGCGGTTCTTACGAACCTCACGCTTCAAGGCACGCCGGTCAGTTTCGGGAACGGCCAACGTGTGCAGTTCGTGTCCTAACTCCCGTAGTCTACCACTTCTTCACGACATCACCAACAGCTGACCGTGGCTGTAATAATTCTACCGCAATTGCGCGAGTAGACTTGCCACTAATGGGACAACCAACTATAACACCACTTTCAAGGTCACTAAGTTCCTTTCGTTAGACATATCGTCACAATTTCACACAAAACCAACGACGCCACCACTTCGCGTATCGTATTTAATCTTAACTGGTCATGTTCGAGCACTGGATTTGCATAAAATTCGACATGCAGTCGGATTTTATGCAAATACGCTGGCGTCCGATCCATTATTGTAGGGTAGTATGTATGAAGTTCACTTTCAGAAAAAAAAAATCTAATTGCAGACGTATTTAGATCAGGCAGCGAGCTTTCCAAGTGGCAATCGAATAATAACGAGAGAGTGTGGGCGATATTACCGGCACAGTTACTATGTTACGCTGTAACCGTGCATTCATTTAAATACGAGATGCATGCAACTAACCTTGAGATAAAAACTACCTTATTATACACATCGTTATGTCTGGCTGAAAACTATTCAAATGGCCATTTATAACAACGAAATAGCGATATTAATGGCATAGTTACTACATAACACTTACACCACCAATTATTAACCTTGCCATTTTACCATTAAATTGAAGATATACGTAGTTAACTTTTAGAAAAACTACGCAATTCCAACATATACATTTCAGACTGTGAGCTTTTCAAGTGGCTATAGTATAACGAAATAATGAGGATGATATTAACGGTATAGTCACTAAGTAACGCTTTCATCAAGTATTCTTGTCATTTTTCATATAAATACAAGATATATGTTGCTAACTTTTAGAAAAGCGACGCAATTACAAACATATACATTTCAGACTGTGAGCTTTTCAAGTGACTATCGTGTACGAGAAAGTGGACGTGATATTAACGGCACAGTTACTAAGTAATGCTTTCACCAAATAATCATCTTGTCAATTTTTATATAAATACAAGATATATATGCAGCTAACTTTTAGAAAAACTACCTAACCATAGACACCTACACTTCAGATTGTGAGCTTTTCAAGTGGCTATCGTATAACGAGATAGTGGAGTGATATTAGTGACACATTTACTATCTTACACAATTATTTTTTTTCTAGCGGACGGCCATCCCCGGCGCTGCAAGACGGTGGCGGGCCACGCGGGCCTGTGCGTGGCCCTCCGCTTCTGCCGCGTGCGCGCCGTGAAGCTGTCACCCTGCGTCGCCAGCAAGGAGCTCTTCTGCTGTCCCTTCCCGCCCAACGGGACCCTCGACTTTAGCATGGAAGACCGAGATCCAATCGTCTTCCCGAACGAGGGGAAGGTGAGTTGCCATTTACGCTTATCAAAAGCCACTCCGTTCTTCTCTAGCTTATATCCGATCCTACCTGGATCACTATGGCCGTCTGCACAAGGAGCAACTCAAAAGAAACTGATAACTGACTCCAATCAAAAACCAGTCCGTGATGAGTTGTAACCTATGTAATTGAATGGAGCCACGCATTCAATTACACGCATTCAATTACGCAACTGGTTACAAACCCGTCCGAGACGGGTTTGTAACCAGTTGCGCCGTGTGCGTAGCTCCTTTCAATTACATAGGTTACGACTCATACGACGACGCGGCGTCATCCGTGTGAGTTGGTTAGTTCAACTCTATGTACTGCTTGATCGCAACTACGGTGCCGCAACGACACCAGATCGCTCGTGTGCACCGAGCCTAAAAGTGATATTATACCCGGTAGCATTCCATCTCGTGTGACTACAGTGTATCCGGCGTTCCGGAACCAGTGATGTTTTGATCGCAACTGCGGTGCCGCAACGACACCGGATCGCCCGTGTGCACCGAGCCTCAACGTAGAAAAGCGTAGACACGGCCTGAGTGGAGAGAACACAAGGACATACTCGAGGAAAACATAGTCCACACGTTGAACAGCTGAACTGTTTTATTGAATGGAAGAATACTTCACGAGGGCGACATAGACGTAAGGATGATACAAAACTCGCAGACGACACATATCTTGAAATTTAGAGAATAGGCACGCGACGAAAGAAACACAGGATTGCAAGCACAACATTGCAAGCACGAAGACTGAGAAAAAAGCCCCGGCAAAAACCTTGCTGTGGCCAAAATAAATTTCATGAGGTCGTTGTCACGTGACCCTTGCACTCTGCAACCATATGTCAGAGCAGATTTCTGGGCTCAGGACCTTGTGGCTTGTTATATAAGTTTGGAGCCCACGAGAATGGGGTTTAAAGGGATGATATAGTGATTTTCTACTATTGTTTTTAGGTTACTCACAATAAAACGGAACACAAAAACGAAATTAGTTTGCTTACGCTAAGTAATTTTAAAGGAAAATTTAAAAAATTTGGAAATCAGAAAAGGATTTTTGTTTTGCATGTTATATATATATATATATATATATAAATAATACATAGATAGAAATATACACACATATACATTCCTTCTGACATAAATACATATACATTCACACAAGGGACGAAGGCACATGTGTGCATACCGGTAATCTCAGCCAGGCAATTTTATGATCTCAAGTTAATCGGAATTTAACGAGTTTGTGTCAGGCTATCAATAAGATTTTTTCCTCTTGCAAACGTCTGAATACAGTTTACAATGTACACAGAGATTGAGAAGTACTTACTTTTATTTTCCAAACGACGTTTGAATTTCCATTATATTCTTTTAGCTATGTCTGGTGGCAAGTCTGCTTCGTACAGCTAATTCACTCAGTAGCTGTTGATCCTAGCTTCCCTAAATCTGGGGAAAAAGTTAAAGATAATTTATTAAACGATTATAGAAAAGCATTCACTTTTTGTTACCGAAGAAATTAAGCTAGAGCTTCTGTGGGAGAAATGATTATGGAGCAATATTTTCTGTAATAATTTGTTGCTGTTTTAAAGAGTATGTCTTACTACTCCTATAACATACCCTGCCTTACCAGTGCCTGAAAATTATTTGTATTGCAGGCGTTCATACATATTAATTTTATGTAAAACTAACTGAAAACCAGCACTTCGCATCGGAGTGCATTCAAATTAAATACAACGGTCAATGTATGCAATTAATGCCAAAAAAATAAATATATGTATATATATTTATAATAAATACAGAAGGCTTTCTGAATCACGTGGTTGCACGTGTAGCCCAAAGGAAATTTAATTAATCTACGAAGGGTTTTACAAAGAAGTGAATAGAGCTCACGTATGCCAAGTTCCTGCGCATGTGTTGGACAGATTTGTACAAATGCGGAATTGTCCAATGTAATGGAATCAAGACATCCTAATGTTTCTTGGTCTTTTTTGGGATGTCCACGTGCAAATAAGTTTTGTGCTCCCCAAGCTCAAGTCTTAAATAAAGTGTGGTAAATGAATTCTAGTTTTATTCTTTTATTTTTAATGCAATGTGCTGATCTTTTATAATCACTGCCACAACAATAGTTATTAACAGGCATGTAGCCTTCACTCTCCACAAACTTTTTGAATTCATAAACATATTCATCCGGAGCCCTTTTCACTGAACTAGCGGTCTCCCCATGCCTAAAAATACAATGAATTCCACTTCGCTTGCAGAAATTTCTCTACTGGCTTTAAAATCTTCACATTCAACACCATTTGTTTTCAGGAGAAATGGGATAGAATACCTCTTCTGACACTTCAAAAGGGATTATTATTCCGGAAATTGCGGTGTCGAAAGATAGTTCAGAATAAGGGATGTCAAGTAGAACATTTAAAACACAAGAATTTTATGTAATTTAGTTTTGTGAATACAATATACATTGTCTAAAAAATGTGTGAACAGCCTCTGTACGACGATCAATGTATACAATTGATGTAAAAAAAATACAAAAAAATCGTGAGGGATATTTTTATAGACAAATAATGAAGAAGAAAATATTCATATTAAATCTAATAGACATACTAAAGAATAAAGAATAATAATTAAGGAACATATCATTTACTGTATGCTAATATTTTTTTGGATAATATCCAATAGTCTACTGCATTAGAAAGAAAAAGAATATTTTTTTTGTCTATTTTGTTGTTAAGCACGTGACGATAAATTTATTTAAGGTACCAGAAAAAGAAATCCCGAGATCAGCATTTAATAAATTAAATTTTAAAAATGAATCTTTAAAAATTCACCAAACATCAGAAAATGGAGGTAAAGATTCGAAAAATATTTCATTTTAATGGAATTTTTATGATCTTTCTCGTGATATAAATTTTATAACCCTCCAATTATTATTTTAAATGGAAACTTAAAAAAAGTTACTAAAACAGCTTAAAAATTTAATTTAAAAAATATAAAAGAATTTTTCAAAAATCTTTCTTAGTGCACCCCTACAATATAAGAAGAATCGCCATGAAAAATTTCAGCTCTTTATGTCCAGCGGTTTGGTCTGTGCGTTGTAAGTCAGTCAGTCAATTAGTCAGTCAGTGTGTCAGTCAGTTACGGAACTGTTTTATATATATAGATATACAATTTTTTTAATCATTTTTATGTGCTTTTAATATCGATGATCAAGGAATTTAAAGTTGTTGGAGTTCCAGGGTCAAAAACCTCTACAATCATTCCAGTCATGTGCTAACCCTATTGGATTCGCTCACCTCAATGTTAACCTATGGAGAAAATGTGTTCAAGGATTGACGACTTGGATTGAAAGATTTCTTTTGAAAAATTGTACTCCGTAATAGAGAGAGAAATTTTACACCTTGGGGTATTTTTCATTTTTATTTAATGCAAATAATATTTTTAACTTTAAATAATTACAAGATAAAAAGAACTTTTTATATACCATGTTTTTAAATTTTCTGTTGAATCAAATAAACTTGACAATTCTATGTATTAATGAATACTTTAAAAAAATTTTTTGATGAATTATCCCATCAACTTGAAAGAAAATGAAGTTAATTGGAAGTTAACTTGCGTTTAACTTTTCGTTAACGTCCGGGCTGATAGATGGCTGCACCAGTCTACAAAGCAAAATTAACTGAAAATGAATTCAATGCTGCTTAAAGATGGCTAAAAGTATCAAAAGAATGCATTGTCATCGTGTTCTGAGCTATTCTAAAAGTTTCAATTGTCTAGCTAAGTCTAGTCTTCAAATGTTTAGTCTTCAAATGTCTAGAAGTTAGTTAAAAATCGATTGCAAGATTTGTACGGACAAACACACAAACACAAACAAGAAAGCGAGTTAATAAAAACATGGAAATGGTATAGTGTGTTTTAAACGCTCATCAATTCCTTTGATGGACGAAATTTAAAAAAATGAATTCCTTTGCAAGGTGCAGAAATGTTCAGGCTATCTGAAAACACTATTTTTATTGGATAACTAGCGGGACTTCGCCCAGCTAAGCTCAGGCCATCCGTCCACCAGGCAGACGGCATTTAAATTTTTTTCACTTTTAATTTCCAAAAAAATCCCCCAAAAATCAGTACATCTTCAAATGATCTATTTATGATTAAAAAGTTTGAATTAAAATTATGAAAAATAGAAAAAGAATTGAAAATTGGACACACGATGAATGAATCTCTGTGAATGAATCACGCTTTGTTTACATCGTCAAAGATTTATGATCTCACAGGAGACGCCTCATTAGAATCCAAATAACTCTAAAACTATTGAAGTAACAGATTAAGTGTACGCAGAAAAATTTATCAGCTTTTAAAGCTCTTTCGAAATATGTAAAATTTATGTACTTTCATGAAAACAAAAATACATCGATTTTAACTTTTAAAACATGGCGATTACGTGTTGTACGGTCAATTGTGATCGGGGAAGTATGCATTTATAATTTAAATATCTCTAAAACTATTAAAGTAAGAGAATAAGTGTATGCAGAAAAAATTATCAGTTTTTAAAGCTCTTTCAAAATATGTAAATTTTATGTACTTTCATGAAAAAAAAAAAATCGATTTTAACTTTTAAAACATGGCGGATTACGTGTTATACGGCCAATTGTGATCGGGGGAGTATGCATTTAGAATTGAAATTTCTCTAAAACTATTAAAGTAACAGAATAAGTGTACGCAGAAAAATTTATCAGCTTTTAAAGCTCTTTCTAAATATGTAAATTTTATGTACTTTCATGAAAAAAAAATACATTGGTTTTAACTTTTAAAACATGGCGGATTACGTGTTGTACGGCCAATTGTGATCGGGGGAGTATGCATTTAGAATTGAAATTTCTCTAAAACTATTAAAGTAACAGAATAAGTGTACGCAGAAAAATTTATCAGCTTTTAAAGCTCTTTCTAAATATGTAAATTTTATGTACTTTCATGAAAAAAAAATACATTGATTTTAACTTTTAAAACATGGCGGATTACGTGTTGTACGGCCAATTGTGATCGGGGGAGTATGCATTTAGAATTGAAATTTCTCTAAAACTATTAAAGTAACAGAATAAGTGTACGCAGAAAAATTTATCAGCTTTTAAAGCTCTTTCTAAATATGTAAATTTTATGTACTTTCATGAAAAAAAAATACATTGATTTTAACTTTTAAAACATGGCGGATTACGTGTTGTACGGCCAATTGTGATCGGGGGAGTATGCATTTAGAATTGAAATTTCTCTAAAACTATTAAAGTAACAGAATAAGTGTACGCAGAAAAATTTATCAGCTTTTAAAGCTCTTTCTAAATATGTAAATTTTATGTACTTTCATGAAAAAAAAATACATTGATTTTAACTTTTAAAACATGGCGGATTACGTGTTGTACGGCCAATTGTGATCGGGGGAGTATGCATTTAGAATTGAAATTTCTCTAAAACTATTAAAGTAACAGAATAAGTGTACGCAGAAAAATTTATCAGCTTTTAAAGCTCTTTCTAAATATGTAAATTTTATGTACTTTCATGAAAAAAAAATACATTGATTTTAACTTTTAAAACATGGCGGATTACGTGTTGTACGGCCAATTGTGATCGGGGGAGTATGCATTTAGAATTGAAATTTCTCTAAAACTATTAAAGTAACAGAATAAGTGTACGCAGAAAAATTTATCAGCTTTTAAAGCTCTTTCTAAATATGTAAATTTTATGTACTTTCATGAAAAAAAAAATACATTGATTTTAACTTTTAAAACATGGCGGATTACGTGTTGTACGGCCAATTGTGATCGGGGGAGTATGCATTTAGAATTGAAATTTCTCTAAAACTATTAAAGTAACAGAATAAGTGTACGCCGAAAAATTTATCAGCTTTTAAAGCTCTTTCTAAATATGTAAATTTTATGTACTTTCATGAAAAAAAAAATACATTGATTTTAACTTTTAAAACATGGCGGATTACGTGTTGTACGGCCAATTGTGATCGGGGGAGTATGCATTTAGAATTGAAATTTCTCTAAAACTATTAAAGTAACAGAATAAGTGTACGCAGAAAAATTTATCAGTTTTTAAAGCTCTTTTAAAATATGTAACATTTATATACTAAGAAAAATCTATAAAGAACTATAAAGAAAAATACATCGATTTCGACATTTCAAATATAGTCAACAATTTCATAACGGATGCCATAACGGAAACGGTCTACCCGGAAATGTTCCGCCGACCGACAAATTTTCCCTTTATTTATATAGATCAGCATTTATATAGCTATCAATAGTAGACACATTTTCTCCATCGGTTAACACTGAGATGAGAGAGTTAGCGATGAGAGAATAGCGGTTTGTACACAGCAGCCTTAAGTGACAATTGTGATCCAGTAATGCTCAGCACATTAAGAAGTCTTAAATTAGGCCCTTATAGGTAAAAATTAGTTGAAAAATAAAAATACGAATGAAAAATTAATAAAAGGAAGTTATCTAGAAAGAAATAAAAAGAAAAAAGAAAATTTTTAAGGGGACAGTGGACTTTCAAAATTGTGAAATTTGTCCAAAAATTCGATTTTTATTTTTATTTTATTGAATTGTGAAACTATGGACGAGTAGGAATGTGTTGCAAAAAGAATTTTTAATTTCTGTGATTACTTTCCTAGTTATAGGCATTTGTATTTAATTTAGATATTTCGTGGTTACTAATAGCAATAACTTTAAATGTGTTTTTCTCAAAATAAAAAAAATTTCATGTCATACGAATATTAAAACTGCTCCAGGCGCATTTCTAATTATCGTATTGCTTTGAAATTTAAGTTTTATATACTTAACTGTATATCAAATAAATCTTATTGAAAATAATTATGCTTCGTAGCTCAGAATTTCTAAATTTTGTACTTGAAAAGATGATTTATAGGTATTTTGCGTAATAAAAAGGGTGTTTTCACTATTATTATTTTTTTTCTCTTTATATTTTTAATGAATGATTAAAATAAGCAATAAGTTTGATTGTTAGTTCTATAAGGTATCCTTTAAATAAAAATTACCATATTATATGCACTGCAAATGCGCATGAAACATTTTTAATTAGTCCAATTTTTGATATAATTAACAATTCATAATTCATAAATTATTAATATTTCATCTTAAAATTTTAACCACTTTTACATATCTATGGTACTAATCACATATTCAAATCACTATTATTATTTTTAATCACTATTATTATTTTTTTCTTTTATATTTTTAATGAATGCTTAAAATAAGCAATAAGTTTTATTGTCAGTTCTACAAGGTGTCCTGTAAATAAAAATTACCATATTATATGCAAAAGAAAAGCGCCTGGAACATTTTTAATTAGGCCAGTTTTTGATATAATTAATGATTCATAAATTATTAATATTTCATCTTCAAATTTTAACCACTTTTACATATTTATGGTATTAATCACATATTCAAATTTCAAGCAAATCCATTCAAAAACAAAAAAAAGTTAGGTTTGAAGGTCCACTGTCCCCTTAAAATAATAATAATACTGATCACACAGGAGTCGTCGAATTTTGAATCCGGGACGAACGGTTAGAAAACGTAAGCAAACTGTTAGCGCCACAATGGGCCATTAAAAGGTGAATTAAGGTGCTGTGTATTAACCATATTAGATTCGCTTACCTCAGTGTTAAGCTATGGAGAAAATGTCTCTACTATTGACAGCTAGATAAATACTGATAATCAAATAAAAATGGTATTTTCAGAGAGCCTGAACTTTTCTGCACCTTGGAACAAGGTTCGTTTTATAAAATTCGTCCAACAAAGGAAATTATGAGAGTTTAAAACACACTAGACCAGATGTTTTCCCCGAATAATTTAAATTTTAAAATATTATTTGCAATTTAAAACAAAAATGAAAAATACCCCAATGTGTAAAATTTTTTTCTCTATTACGAAGTACAATTTAAGAAAAAAAAAACTTCCCATCCAAGCCGGCGATCCTTGGACGCATTTTCTCCATAGGTTAACATTGAGGTGACTAAATCCAATAGGGTTAGTACACAGCAGCCTATGGCTCGGTGCAGACGAGCGATCCGGTGTCGTTGCGGCACCGCAGTTGCGATCAGGCAGTACATAGAGTTGAACTAACCGACTCACACGGACGACGCGGCGTCGTCCGTGTGAGTGGGTTAGTTCAACTCTATGTACTCCTTGATCGCAACTGGCGTCGTCCGTGTGAGTCGGTTAGTTCAACTCTATGTACTGCTTGATCGCAACTGGCGTCGTCCGTGTCAGTCGGTTAGTTCAACTCTATGTATTGCTTGATCGCAACTGGCGTCGTCCGTGTGAGTCGGTTAGTTCAACTCTATGTACTGCTTGATCGTAACTGCGGTGCCGCAACGACACCGGATCGCTCGTGTGCACCGAGCCATACAGGTGAAAAAAGTACGCAATGAGATAAGTTAGAAGTTTACAAAAATAATGGGAAAAAATTTAATATTAAAATAAACTAACAACTGTTGAGAAAATTAAATTGTTAGTTGTGAAGGAGCTAACATTTTAAGATCAATTAATTTTTCGTGTCTTTAATATTAACCATTTTATGTGCTTTTAATATAATTTAATATTTCTGTGCCTTTTTCAAGAAAGTTAACTTTAGAACAATTGTATCAGTTTAAAGTTGAAACATCAGTTTATTTTTTTAATAGCTCTGAAGGACTTTTGTAGCTTGTCGTAGCTAACTTTCGTAGGACTTTCGTAGCTAAATTTTATGACATCTAGTTAACATTCGTGTTATGACATCTAGTTAACATCAAGTTAACTTTTCATTCTGTATTTCTTATATATGTTCTTAAATTTTGATTTAAATTTGTTCTTAAATTTTGACACCTAGTTAATTTTCGTGTTATGACATCTAGTTAACTTTTCATTCCGTACTTCTTATATATGTTCTTAAATTTTGACATTTTGTTAATTTTCGTGTTATGACATCTAGTTAACTTTTCATTCCGTACTTCTTATATATGTTCTTAAATTTTGACACCTAGTTAATTTTCGTCTTATGACATCTAGTTAACATCTGGTTAACTTTTCATTCCGTAATTCTTATATATGTTCTTAAATTTTGACATCTTGTTTATTTTCGTGTTATGACATCTAGTTAACTTTTCATTCCGTACTTTTTATATATGTTCTTAAATTTTGACACCTAGTTAATTTTCGTGTTATGACATCTAGTTAACTTTTCATTCCGTTTTTCTTATATATGTTCTTAAATTTTGACACCTAGTTAATTTTCGTGTTATGACATCTAGTTAACATCTGGTTAACTTTTCATTCCGTAATTCTTATATATGTTCTTAAATTTTGACATCTTGTTTATTTTCGTGTTATGACATCTAGTTAACTTTTCATTCCGTACTTCTTATATATGTTCTTAAATTTTGACACCTAGTTAATTTTCGTGTTATGACATCTAGTTAACATCTGGTTAACTTTTCATTCCGTAATTCTTATATATGTTCTTAAATTTTGACATCTTGTTTATTTTCGTGTTATGACATCTAGTTAACTTTTCATTCCGTACTTCTTATATATGTTCTTAAATTTTGACACCTAGTTAATTTTCGTGTTATGACATCTAGTTAACATCTGGTTAAATTTTTATTCCGTAATTCTTATATATGTTCTTAAATTTTGACATCTTGTTTATTTTCGCGTTATGACATCTAGTTAACTTTTCATTCCGTTTTTCTTTTATATGTTCTTAAATTTTGACAGTCGACGTACGATGAATCTAAAAACGATCCCGGTTACGTCGATATTGTGTTCCCTGGAGAGGGAGGCCCCCGCAGGAGAGAAACAACTCCATTCTACACATCGACGACGCGAGCCCCGACCAGGAAGCCGCCGAAAAAACTGCCGAACAGCGCCCGTGAGAGAAATCCGGACGAAGGCGTGTACAGCAGCATCTGGGTGACGGAGGACGAAGACAGGGTAAGCAAGCGGTTTTTCAGAAACTTGTTTGACAGTTCATGCTTCGATTTTGATTTGTTAAAAGAAAAGACAAAAAAAAATAGTGGTTGTAAATCAGTTAAATGGTTTGCACGACCGCAAAATTTTATTTTTATATTTTATGCATTGTAATTCGCGAGGATAAAGTTTGTGAAGTTTTCTGGAAACCTTTCTTGATAATTAAATGGGATCTTTGACAACTGAACTAGCTGTAGTAAATCAGAGAAGAAGTTTTTGTATTTCCTGTTTATTATTTATTTATTTATTTATTTACTAGCGGCCCGTCCCGACTTTGTCCGGGTTGAACAAAATATTATACCAATAAATTTCCAGTTGATAGCCAATAAATTGTAAATCTTTTTTTACCTAAATAATAACCTAAGTAATACCTTAAATTAATGTTACGTTAGTTAATAATTAAAAGTAATTTTTTAAAAGAAAAAGGCGTGCCGGAGAACGGCTAGGTTCGAACCGCTACCGTCAGAACAGAAGAACACCGCGATAGCACCACGCTAAGGATCGTTGAAATCTTCGGCACAAAAAGCACTAGAAGATAGTAGCGGTAACAATGGAGATTGTTAGGATTAAGCCCCTAACTTTATTTCTACTGATCAGATATACATAATATATAGCCTATGTCCATCTGGAATAATGTACCTTTCAAACAGTGAAGGACTTTTTCAAATAGGTGCAGTGGTTCCGGAGATTACCCTCCACGTACAAAATCGCTCTCTCTTTATATATAAGTATAGATTCGACCATAGTGAGAATTTTACTTTTACGTAGCTTTCATTCTATGATTTATTTGAAAGCTTCTCTTTATAAAACACCCTTCAAGAACAAACACAGAAAAATGATGATTTTTTTTACATTATGAGTTGCTTATCTTTTTTTACAGTTTTCATTTTAAAAGCTCTCTCTGGAAACTTGATTGTACAATAATATACTTTTAAAAAATTTAAACTAGTTATGGGAAAAAAATTGTGTGGAACTCTCAAACGTTGTACGGGAAACATCTTATCATATAGACGGCATACTGTGAAAGCACGAGATTTGCACATTTCTGAATTGCGGAGTTATCGTTTCGGCGCCCGTCACGTAACTGCTTCTTGATTGGTACAATGGCCCCGCATGGATGCCTAGAAACTGATGTCTGACGCCAAATGCTTTTAAATTTTTACCTGTCTTTTCTATTTAAACAATTGAGGCGGTGAAAGGCAAAGCGGTGTAAGTCACATTTTCAACTTTTTACATTTGAGGACAAATATGTAATCTCCATGTTCAATTTATAGTGGAACTGCAATTAGTTATTATTTGCAATATTAAAATAATTATTAGGAATTATAATTTGTTCAATTTATGGTGGAATTTTTTGTAGTTTTTGATATATAACTCTTTTGACTTACACCACTTAACTTACTGACTTACACCACTTTGGTTTTCACCGCCTCAATTGATGAATTGACTAAATAATACTTATATGTGCATGAATAATAAGAAATTAATATATTTTTGGTCGAAATTCATTTTATATGTTACTATCTGAATAGCTGTGCTACGGAGTACATTCAAATTAAATACAACGGTGAATGTATGCAGTTAATGCCAAAAAAACCCAGAAAAATATATATTTATAACACAACGGTCAATGTATGCAATTAATGCCCCAGGAAAACAAAAAAAATATATTAATAAAATCATCGTAACAGATATTTTTATAGACAAAATAATGTAGAAGAAAATATTCAAATTAAATCTAATAGAACATACTGAAGAATATAGTAGAGTTTGAGGCACATTTCTTTTACTGTATTTTAATATTTTTTTTGGATAATGTCCAATCGTCTGCTGCATTAGCAAGGAAAAAAAATTATTTCGTCAATTTATTTCGTTGTTATGCACTTGACGCAAAATTAATTTAAAGTATCACAAAAAGAAAAGAAACCACGTGATCAGCATTTAATAAATTAAATTCTAAAAATTAATCTTTAAAAATTCACCAAAAATCTGAAAATGGAGGTAAAGATCCGAAAAAGATTTCATTTTAAATAAATTTTTATTATCTTTCTCGTGATATAAATTTTATAACCCTCCGATTATTATTTTAGATGCAAACTCTAAAGAATGTTACAAAAACAGCTTAAAAATTTAATTTAAAAAAATCTATGAAAAACTTTTCAAAAATCTTTCTTAGGGTACCCCTACACTATAAGAAGAATCGCTATGCAAAAGTTTAGCCCTTTAGGTCCAGCGGTTTGGTCTGTGCGTTATCTGTCAGTCAGTCAGTCAGTTACGGAACTGTTATATATATATATATATATATATATATCACGTTCTTACTTCAAGTCTATTTATTTTTAGGCAAATGTTATAATTTAACTAGCTGAGTGGCAACCCGATGTGTTGCTTTTTCGATTTAAAATGAAATGGTTTTATTTCTTAAAGATTAAAAACTGTTTACTCACTTTTAAAAATATATTAGAATTTTCGAAAAAAGAAATAATTATTTAAAATTCTCTTTTTCAAATTTTTGTTATTGGCTTTTCAAATAATTGTTTCAAATTTCCGTTTTCAAATATTGCTTTTTTTTTAAAAAAAAGAAGCTCATTCAATTAGAAAAAAATTCTAAAGGTTTTAACTTCTCCTTTCCTAAAACTAAAATTATTTCTGGTGCTTTAAAATTATTTCTGGATTTCAATTATTTTAAATGATTCGTTCTCAAATTATTATTTTTTCCTTTTGGCAACATGGCCGAATGGAAATAGTAAACCTCATGGGGGGAAAAGTGCTTAAGAAAAATAAAAAGACAGTTCTGATGAATTCAAAATTGGTGGCGGAAAATTCCTCATCACTTGCTCATTAATTAGAAATAAATTTCACGAACTTGCTGGAATTATTAGTGAGTAAAATAATAAGTCGAAAAATTACGAACTCGGCATTCAGTTACATTAAAATACAATGGCGATCAGCGCGGGAAATTTCAAAAGTGAGTTTTGTAAGTACGCTTTTTTAGAATGATAAGATTTTTTTTATAAAATGTATTTGGTATATTTTGGAAGCTGAACATCTAGAAAATGCCGATAAATCGTAAAATTGACATTAATAGGTACAGAAAACCGAAATATTGGTCAATCAAAATTGTCAATTTCGAGAAATTCGGAAAACTGCTTTGTGGAAAAAGCTTCGTTTGCAGAGAAAAACATTTTAAACTTTTTAAAAATGTGCATATCCTTAAAGATGAAGAGTTGTAGAACACATGGAAATAAAAAAATTGTCGATTGGTGGATGGAAAAGTTGAATTTTGCATGCATGAAAATAGTGGAAATTTGCGAAACGGAAAGGAGCTGGTCCACCCGGAATGTCAGCTGTTTCTGTTGTTCGCTTCTTTTGAGTTCGGCGGTTTTAATTTAATAATTAAAAAAGTTTTGAACGTTGAGGATTGTATCAGTGCACGCGCCCCGTCCGTCCGCGTCCATCGGTACCAGTCGCGATATCATGCTATGCTCGGTTCGCAAGATTAGCCCGTCCCCGTGTCTGCTCACTAACATACATTTGTTTACCTTCAGCTGTTAATAGTAAGATTTAATAGGCAACAATGAAATGTTACAATGGCTTTGAACAAAAATATACGTTGATACCGCGCAAACTTGTTCTAACATTTTCAGGTATAGAGCGTCGTAGCGGGATGAAAATAGTCACATTCATCCTGATTTTCCAAGCACAATAAACCGTGTAAATTTCGTTATGGTAGGACTTACGGTTCTTGAGTTTTTGTGACTCACACACATACATACAGTACTCATTTCCCATTTTGGCTTTATATGTAAGACTAGCTGAAAACCCGCACTTCGCTACGGAGTACATTCAAATTAAATACAACGGTCAATGTATGCAATTACTGCCAAAAAAATAAATATATATATATATATATATATTTATAATAAATACGACGATCAATGTATGCAATTGTTGTAATATATATATATATATATATATATATATATATATATATATATATACTAGCTGAAGTACCCGGCGTTGCCCGGATTTTTAAGAAGGTTTGTTAACCGAAATGAATTTAAAAACTTAACACAGTATAAATTACATAGCCAAAAAAAAAAGCATGTGAAATGTTATACATATCTCAGTATTTTGGTAGATGCAGTCTTTCATCATTGTACCACTAAAAGCTGTAAAGTAAAAATGTCAAATTGTGGAATGTTTGTTAACCAAAATCAATTTAAAAACTTAACACAGTATAAATTACATAGCCAAAAATAACATGTGAAAGTTATACATATCTCAGTATTTTGGTAGATGCAGTCTTTCATCATTGTATCACTAAAAGCTGTAAAGTAAAAATGTCAAATTGTGGAATATTTGTTAACAAAATCAATTTAAAATCTAAACAATTTAGCAAGATTTAACCTTCTATCTTTGGAGCAAAAGAAGCTGATAAGTAAAACATAAAATATGCATACATTTATAATAAACCACTAAAAGCTGAAAAAGAAAAATGTCAAATTGTCTTTTGAAATGTAAAGCTGAAAAGTAAAAATGTCAATTTGTCGAATGTTTGTTAACCAAAATCAATTTAAAAACTAAACACAGTATAAATAACATAGAAAAATAAGCATGTGAAATGTTATACACCCAAATAATAAAAAAAAATCCAATATAAAAATATATAAATTTATAATTAACTCCTCAGAATTCATCTAGATTTAACCTTTCATCTTTGGAGCAAAAGAAGCTGAAAAGTAAAACAAAATATATACATTTATAATAAACCACTAAAAGCTGAAAAGGAAAAAAATGTCAAATTGTCTCTTGGAAAGTTAAGAGTTTTAAAAAGTAAAGCTGAAAAGTAAAAATGTCATTTTGTCGAATGTGTGTTAAACAAAATTGATTAAAAAAGTAAACACAGCATAAATAACATTTAAAAAGAAAACATGTGAAATGTTATACACATCTCAGAATTTTAGTAGATTCAGCCTTTCATTTTTCAAGTTTAAATTAAAAATGTCAAATTGTCTAATGTTTGTTAACAAAAAGTAATTTAAAAAGTAAACACAGTATAAATAACATAGATTTAATAGCAGTATAAATATCATAAAATATATACATTTATAATAAATCACTAAAAGCTTAAAAGCAAAAATGTCTAATTGTCCATATAAATACCTCCATAAGTGCAGGATTCTGTAGCCAAAAAAATATATAAATAAAGTATTAAAGCATTGGTTAAAGGCACTGGCTGATGAAAAAATTAACAGAAATCTGCAATTTGGGCTGCATGCACCATAAATGCAAGATTCTGTAGCAATAATAGAAACATCCTGTCCATAATAAACTCCATATAAATCTCTGTTCAATTAAACTGATCCAAATATGATCTAAAGTACCTTCATAAACTATGTTTCTCGTTTCTTGATTCGGGGTTCAATTTGAATGTTTGTTAACGAAAGTCAACTTAAAAACTAAACACAGTATAAATAACATAGGAAAAAAACATGTGAAATGTTATACACATCTCAGAATTTAGATAGATTCAGCCTTTCATCACTAAAAGCTGAAAAGTAAAAATGTCAAATTGTCTTTTGCCTTGTGAACTCTGCATGAAAAATTAAGCACAGTATAAATAACATAGTATAAAAAAGAGATAGGAAATGTCATAGACATCAATACTAAAAAACAACGAATAAATTTTGGTTCTAATTTGACTCTTAGTGTGCTTCACTCTTGAAAATAGTTGTTCACAGATGTACGTGCTTCCAAACGTTGATGACCAGAATAACGCTTGACTATGCAGTGAAGGATATTTATATCTGGGCAGGTATGATTTATGAGTACAACAAAGAGACTCTATTGAATTTCTCTTTAAGTTAGATGTCAGATTGCAAATCTATGCATTCCATTTGGCAATTTGCTAGCATTATATCTATATCGACTGTAAATAGAGTAGAAAACATGCAAAAAATAATTGTTTATTTCCCCCGAAGTCCTGAAATCAATTTTAAATTCTTGTACTAAATCGGAAAGTAGGGCTAAGTATTTTGTAATATTTTTAGAATTGTGCTTGGTCAGCGTCTCGAAACGCAAAAAAATTTTAACATTTAATTTGGCTTGCCATAATTTCAACTTCGTGGATTTTGCACTGAAGTAAAATCCATGAAGTGATGGGTGTTTGAGTCATTTAAATGGGAATTCAGATCTATCAAAATCTGCTAAATCTGCAAGCCAGTCATCATAAAGTTCTGGCACAGATTACTTTTCAATGTCATAAACAATTTGATATCAGAAAATAGGCTATAAAACCTTTTTAATATTTTCTCCACTGAGCTACCTTATTTCTTAAAAGTACTGCCATATTCAGCATCCAAGCTTTTAAGAAATTCCTGAAACTAGCTATGAATCAATCCCCAAGCCTTCATAAAATTCACCATTTTGAAGATGATTTGCATAACATGGTCCATTTTTCTCATTTTCTGCATTCCTTTTTATATCAAGGCAGGCTATTAATTTTTTTTTCGCTTTGAGCTCTCTCTCACTAACACTCTGGGCCTCACTAACACTTGCTTTGGGCCGCATACAGCCCGCGGGCTGGACACCCCTGTATAGGTCAAAGACCCTGACAAATTAAATAAAATATTGTATAATTAAAATATAGGTAAAAGACCCTGACAAACGTAAAAATTAATAAAAATCTGCAATTAGGGCTTCACACACCATAAATGCACGATTCTGTAGCAATAAACATCTCCATAATTAATATCTGCATAATAAATGTCTCCATAAATGTAAGATTTTGCAGCAAAAATATTAAAGTATAGCTAGAAGGCATTGACAAACGAAAAAATTAATAGAAATCTTCAATTAAGAGTTCCACGCACCATAAATGCAAGATTCTTTAGAAAAGAAAAAAAATTAAAGTATAGGTAGAAGCCACTGACAAACGTAAAAATTTATAGAAATCTGTAATTAAGGCTCCACGCACCATAAATGCAAGATCAGTTGTTTTCAAACAACTAATATAACCAAACATGTTATTTTTCACACATTCATTAATATAATACTTATGTTGAAAGGGTCAAAATATAGAGATGAAGCTAAACGTAAGACCAACGTATGGTTAAACATAAATATTGTATGGAATATGTGAGATTAAGAAATTAAAAAACATGAGTCTTTTTAAAATCAAATTTTAAAAAAAATTATTGCTTTCATAGCACATAAAAATATTTATTGGTAAATTAGGGTGTTTTTTTTATTATATATATAAATATGGTGAGCAAAGTTTTTCAGTTTGTTTATTCTATTTTCCGCTTTTTTGAGGGGAAGATGCATTAATTTTAAATGTATTCAACTTGAATTTAAGTAAATGAAAAGTGAAACTAATAATATAAAAAATTAGACTATATTTAGTTACATTAAAATGAAATATGTTAATCATTTGACAATATTAAACCAGTTAGGTATATTATAATGTAAAAAAATAGTTATTACATATTAAATATTATTTCCAGGAGGGTGGATATTTTCAGAGTTCAAGACATTTACTGCAAAAAGCTATAGTACCAATAATGCATAACGAAATCTATAAGTTGGACACATTTCTAAAGAATTGGAACCATGAGTAGAATCTAACTTAAAAGGATTCGAATGTAAACATATTAATATTTTGAAAAATATATTTCCTTTGAAGCATTCAGCTTTTAACATATTTTTTTAACAAAAAGGACTAAAATAATACAGTAAATATATTTCTATTTTACGGGGCAAAACATATATCTATCTATATAAATAAAGCAAAGTGTCTATGTATGTATGTAACGTATACAAATCTACATTTCTTGACGAATCTGGTTGAAACTTGGTATACTTATGTTTTGAAGCCTTAAGAAAATTCTAAGATAAGTTTGGAAGCTTTTAAATAATTCTAAATACATACAGTTTTTAAATAATATTTCATCTCCAGACGATGGAATCAATCATTCATAAGGACCGCGCATGGTCACCCACTAAATGTTAATTCTATATGTCCAAGGTAAGTGAATGCATGGATTTGTTATTTCGTAGTTATTTGGAGTTATTTAAAGTTAATTTTCTAATATTACTCCTTTAGTTTTCTTTTTTTCATTAATCCTTTTCTACTGGGTTAATTCCCAATATACGGATTACTGTTGAAACTCTGGAATATTTCTGTGATAGTCACATACTGTTTTCACTTTTCTTTGTTTTTGTATTTCTCAGGAAATTGTGTTATAATTGGATATTATTGAAGGGCAGTGAAATATAATTATGTTATATTTACTTTTCTATTTTACATTTAGTTAATTTTCTAATTTTTCATAAATTAATAGTTATTATTCCATTAAATATTATTTCAATGGGATAGTGAAGTGGAATTTGAACTATCTGTCAAATTTTGTTTAATTTAGTTACTTTATTTGAATATTCTATCTTTTTTATGCTTCTGTCTACAACTCTTTGCAATATTTCTGTGATATAATTGTAGTTTTTTTTTATTTTGGGCTGTTTTTATAAGGAAAGGAATGACGAATTGGGGAAAATTTTCATATTAGAACATAAAATTGCATGTATTATTTTTGCATTTTAAAATTTTCTCTTAGATTGTAGGCCATTTTGAAGATAACTGTCATATGTATCATGTGTGAGAAGGAAATTAAAATATTAGCATTAGGATTTTGTGGAGAGTGATAGGCGTTTTAGCTAAATTTAAGATAGGGCAGTTATCTTCAAAATGACCTACAATCTCAGAGAAAATTTGAAAATACAAAAATAATACATGCAATTTTATGTTCCAATATGAAATTATTCCCCGATTCGTCATTCCTTTCCTTATAAAACAGCCCAAAATAAAAAAAAACTACAATTATATCACAGAAATATTCCAAAGAGTTGCAGACAGAATAAAAAATGACAGAAAGTTCAAATTCCACTTCACTATCCCATTGAAATAATATTTAAAGGAATAAATTCTGTTTTAACTATTAATTTATGAACAATTAGAAAATTAACTAAATGTAAAATAGAAAAGTAAATAAAACTTAATTATATTTCACTGCCCTTCAAAAATATCAATAATAACACAATTTCCTTAGCAATACAACACAAACAAATATGAAAACAGTATGTGACTATCACAGAAATATTCCAGAGTTCAACAGTAATTCGTTTACTGGGAATTAACCCAATAAAAAAGGATTAATGAAAAAAAGAAAACTAAAGGAGGAATATTAGAAAATTAACTTTAAATAACTTCGTGCGTTCACTTACCTTAGACATTTTGAATTAACATCCAATAGCTGCGCATGCGCAGTTCGTATGAATGATTGATTCCATCGTCTGAAGATGAAATATTATATAAAAGCTGTATTTATTTATAATTATTTTAAAGCTTCCAAAGTAATCTTAGAATTATCTCCAGGCTTCAAAACATAAGTATACGAAGTTTCAACCAGATTCGTCAAGAAATGTAGATTTGTATTCGTTACATACATACATAGAGACACTCTGCTTTATTTATATAGATATATATAAAAAAATCGTAAGGGAAATTTTTATAGACAAAATAATGTCCAATCGTCTGCCGCATTAGCAAGAATAAAAATATTTTTTTGTCTATTTAGTTGTTATGCACGTGACGATAAATTTATTTAAAGTACCAGAAAAAGAAATCACATGATCAGCATTTAATAAATTAAATTCTAAAAATTGATCTTTAAAAATTTACCAAAAATCAGAAAATGGAGGTAAAAATTCAAAAAGATCTGATTTTAAAGGACTTTTTATGATCTTTTTCGTGATATAAATTTTATACCCCTTATATTATTATTTTAAATCTAAACTTAAAAAAAGTAACAAAAACAGCTTAAAAATTTAATTTAAAAAAATCTAAGAAGAATTTTTCAAAAATCTTTCGTAGTTCACCCCTACACTATAAGAAGAATCGCCATGCAAAATTTCTGCCCTTTAAGTCCAGCGGTTTGGTCTGTTCGTTGTATGTCAGTAATTCAGTCAGTCAGTCAATTACGGAACTGTTTTATATATATAGATATGTTACGTATAAACAAAGTTTAGATCCGTTTCATTTATTATTACTCTAGATTTAGTTAAATATAAGTGAAGAATTAAACCACACATCACTGACATCTGGAACTAATAGAATGTTAATTAAAAGCCTATTTAAGATAGGTTAAAAGTGCAAGTAAGGTTCAGAGCAGCTTTGTTTATAACTGTGATGGAGAGAAATATTGTTATGTAATTTACCACTGAAACTTCGCACATGTGGTCGTAAGCAAATGAATACTCTCATTATGAGAGTAAAATACTATTTGTAAGCACAGCACGCGATGTGTGAACATGGGATCCCCATGGACTCCGTTAATTACTTTTTAAAATAAAGCAAAACAAAAATAGAGAGACTAGGAACCTGTTCTTCTCCCTTCACTTTCGGCTTCTCTCTTGGGGAAGTGTTTCCATTTCTGCCTAGTCCGAACAAACTAACACTACCACGGGTAAAGATACTTCAATTCGAAAAATATATATATATTAGTATTTGTTTGCTACAGCACATCTATATATTTAAGCTGCTAAGCCGTTTCTTTGGACAGCCTGTGAGAGAAAACTACCGCTTCAGTTTACTTCATTTTGGTTTTAAACGAAATATTTTAATCTATAGATGTGTCAAATTTGGATTTTTTAACCGCAATTTCTATTAAAACAGTTTTACACAACAGAATTTTAATCATTAAATAACTTCCACATAAGCCAGTACATGGCGCTACAACATTTCGCAAGAAAAACTTACTAATTGCGTCAGTCTGCAAATGGCTACCGTACAGGAGAAAGCAATGTGCGTTTTGTGGTTCCATGACAGCAAATCCGTTGTAACTCATTTTGCTCTTTTTGTTTCAATTTTGGACAACCCCAGGGTGGTCCAAAATTATTGAGCGCATTTTATGTTGGAAAAAAAAGAACAAAATGAGTTGCGACGGATTGGCTTTCATGGAACCACAAAACGCACATTGCTCTTTCCTGTACGGTAGCCATTTGCAGACTGACGCAATTAGTAAATTTTTCTTGCGAAATGTTATAGCGCCATCTACCGGCTTGCGTGGGAGGTATTTAATGTTTAAAATTTTGTTGTGTAACACTGTTTTAAATTGTCCTCCTAAGAAAACAATAAACATATACATACCTCATTTTGGTATTTTTTTTTTCAAACATGAAATGCGCTCAATAATTTTGGACCACCCTGTATATTTATTCCATTGTAAAGTATTCCGATTACGTATGGAATAAAAAGTCAGACAAATGACTCAATCGGACCATTATTTCAACCAAAAATTCCACGAAGTTTACAAACTGTTTCAGCAAATCTTTCTCCATTTTTATAATGAGTTTTAGCAACAATAACGCTTTGTTCTTTCATGTAGCGGCCCAAATTTACTAATCGCAAGGATGACAGACGAAATTTATGAAATTTTTAAGGGCTGCTAACTTGACAAAAAAAAATGGAGTGAAGTTTAAATCCGGCGTTATGCGAAGACTTTATCTTAAATTTCATCAAAAGAGCAAGAGTGTGCAATGAGAGCTGTTGTTCGCATTTGTCAGACATTTTATTCCATACAGAATCGGAACATTTGTACTTTGCAACGAAACAAAAATATAATCACTTTTCAAATAAATAATGTGCTTAATTGAAAACTAAATACGGCGTTTTTATTCGGATGCCCTATGTATAGCTCCTGTGATTACTTAAGCTAGTAATTACATTTTTAGATCGCAGACCAGAGCTATGTGTATGTAGAATTCCAGTGGTTGGTTGAGAGCTCTTTGGTAAACTTTTATTACACAAGGGCTAATTAAACTGGGACCTACAGTTTAAAGCCGATTCCAAAAGGCCACAAACATCTATGCCAACTGTGAGACTTTGACCCACAGACTCTTGAATGAATGCCAACGCCGTAGAATTAGCAATGTTCAAAAGATAATATTTTAAGGCGGCACAGGACCTTCAAGCTCAAAGAAATTACACCAAATACGATCAAATTCTAATTACAAAAACTCAAATAATATTAGAAACAGAAACTTTCTTTCTTTATACATATAAAGTACATATCTTTAAATATGTCATACATAAAATTATAAATTATAAATCTATAAATAATTTTAAAATTAGCAGTTTAGAATTTTATATGATTAACTGGTGATTAAAAAGCATAAAGTGCTGCGCGCATCATAAAATTGAGATATATGCTTACAGAAAATAATGAATGGTCAGAATACGCTTGTAATATATTTATCTCTCTCTAATGTAAAACCAAATAAATTGCAATATATATTATTTAAATTAAAAATTGAGCATAAAATTGGAAAACTTAAAAAATTATCACAATTATTTGCATAATTTTCCCACATAAAAAAATAATTCCAGAATGGCCCATTTTTCTGGTTTTAAAATGTAGAGTACCATGAAACATACACATGAGTGTAGTTTTATCAGTTTCCTATTGATAGTTTAAAAGAAATGCTGCCCACAAAGTAAAATTAGCAGTTATCATATAAAATTTTAAACTGCTAATTTGAAAATTATTTATAGAATTATAATTTCCATTTTTATATATGACATATTTAAAGATATGTACTTTATACGTATGGAGAAAGAATATTTCTTTTTTTAATATTATTTGAGTTTTTGTGGTTAGAATTAGATCATATTTATAGACATTTCGTCGAGTTTCAAGGTCCTGTGCCACTTTTATCTCATTTTTATGATCAGATTATCTTTCATCACCCTTTAGATTTTGATAACATTCTTTTGATTGTTTGGAATTCGTTTGATTGAGTCGTTACAGAGATAAAATAAAGCATCTGTTGCACCTCCTGTGTAATCCCTACCGCACACATACACTCCCATATTGACATAAAATTAGTAAATTAAACTCAGATAATTGTCTACAAAGAGGAAGTTCTAGGTAATTACCAATCAAACCTAACCTATTTTTACATAATTTGGCGCGTCCATCTGCGATCGTTCAGCCATCACAGGAGAATAATCTAAGCAACAAAAGATTGCCACCTGGAGTCTATAAAATCATACCTTTTCACGAGCACCTGTAATTCTTGGCTTTAATTTTTTCCTTTCTTTTTCTTAATTACTTTCCTTTAAATTCCATGTTGCTTAATTGAAGACGCATTTGCGTGTTTATATTTGTATGGTTATTGTACGTTATTCATTTATCCACTGAAAAAAGTAAAAGCTAAATTCACAAGGGTCCAGGGTGGTTTTCCCCGTAGCAATTACTTCAACAATTTTAACTGACTTGAACCGTCTCCTACTGTCAAGAAAACGAAAGAAAATATTTTCTTAAAGATCTGATGTGAATATGAAATGCCACTGATACAACTTAGATATATTTATTTTAATCTTTTTAAACCAACCAACGTTATGTCGTCTGACATCTTATCCTTAATCAGTATGAAGTTCATAAAATTATAATACAGACCCAACATATAACGACACCAGTTCTGTCAGTGATATTAATTTCGCTTGGAAGGCTATTACGTACAAATTTTTTCCATACTTTATATTTTTTTGTATGGTATTTTATGCCATTTTATTGATCTTTCTTTTTCATTACTCCAAATTTTCTACTTTTTTCTGTTACTCGTGTTGATAATTCTACCTTTTACAATTCTTTTGTTAAAGGATGACAGCACTCTTTGGGCGCCATTTTGCCTCCAGTTCTCCCTCTGTAGACTTTCTATTGGACTCTTCCTCGAGTAGAAAGCACTACTGGCTTTAGAAATCCGCCAACTTGGTTTACTTTGCCTTTATCTATATATATAAAACAGTTCCGTAACTGACTCATTCATTCATTCATTCATTCATTCATTCATTCACTGACTGACTGACATACAACGCACAGACCAAACCGCTGGACCTAAAGGGCTGAAATTTTGCATGGCGATTCTTCTAATAGTGTAGGGGTGCACTAAGAAAGATTTTTCAAAAATTCTTCTTAGATTTTTTTTAATTAAATTTTTAAGCTGTTTTTTAAACTTTTTTTACGTTTGCATTTAAAATAATACATTGAGGGTTATAAAATTTATATCACGAGAAAGATCATAAAATTTCCTTTAAAATGAAATCTTTTTCGAATCTTTACCTCCATTTCCTGATTTTTGGTGAATTTTTAAAGATTAATTTTTAGAATTTAATTTATTAAATGCTGATCACGTGATTTCTTTTTCTGGTACTTTAAATAAATTTATCGTCACGTGCATAACAACTAAATAAACAAAAAATATTTTTTTTCCTTGCTAATGCGGCAGACGATTGGACATTATCCAAAAAAATATTAAAATACAGTAAAAGAAATGTTCTAAAAACTGTACTATATTAACTGTACTATATTTTTTAGTATTCTTTATATTAGATTTAATTTTAATATTTTTTTCTACATTATTTTGTCTATAAAATTATCCTTTACGATTTTCTTATAAATATATATATATATATATATATATATATATATATATATATATTTTGCATCAATTGTATACATTGATCGTCGTATTTATCATATAATATATATTTATATTTGGCATGAATTGCATACATTGACCGTTGTATTTAATTTGAATGTACTCCGTAGCGAAGTACGGGTTTTCAGCTAGTCTATATATATAAAACAGTTCCGCAACTGACTCACTCACTAACTGACTGACTAACATACAACGCACAGACCAAACCGCTGGACCTAAAGGGCTGAAATTTTGCATGGCGATTCTTCGTATAGTGTAGGGGTACACTAAGAAATATTTTTTTTAATTCTTCTTAGATTTTTTTAAATTAAATTTTTAAGCTTTTTTTTTACTGTTTTTAAGTTTGCATTTAAAATCATAATTTGAGGGTTATAAAATTTATATCAGGAAAAAGATCATAAAAATTCCTTTAAAATGAAATCTTTTTCGAATCTTTACCTCCATTTCCTGATTTTTGGTGAATTTTTAAAGATTAATTTTTAGAATTTAATTTATTAAATGCTGATCACGTGACTTCATTTTCTGGTACTTTACATAAATTTATCGTCACGTGCATAAAAACGAAATAGACGAAAAAAATATTTTTTTTCTTGATAATGCGGCAGACGATTGGACATTATCCAAAAAAATATTAAAATACAGTAAAAGAAATGTTCTAAAAACTGTACTATATTAACTGTACTATATTTTAGTATTCTTTATGTTAGATTTGATTTGAATATCTTCTACATTATTTTGTCTATAAAAATATCCCTTACGATTTTTTTATAAATATATATATATATATATATATATATATATATATTTATTACATCAATTACATACATTGATCGTCGTATTTATTATATATAAATATATATAATTATATATATATATATATATATACATATATATATATATATATATTGGCATTAATTGCATACATTGACCGTTGTGTTTACTTTGAATGTACTCCGTAGCGAAGTGCGGGTTTTCAGCTAGTCTATATACACTGCTGGCCACCCAAATTGCAACACCAAGAAAGACAAGAGATATCACAACAAAATTTATTTTGTAGATAACATGTTGACCAAGTATCAAATGACTAAATTTATAGACTTCTGTGGAGTCTGGTTCCTGCCAAAATCAATAACCAGAGTAGCCGCCATTGTTGGAGATCACCGCTGCCACACGCCTCGGCATTGATTCAAAGAGACTTTGGATGAGTTCTTGGGGTACAGCAGACCCAGCAGCTTCCACACGTTGCCAAAGTTGATCTGCTGTGGCAGCTGGGGATGGAATCTGGGTCAATCGTAGAGCAACCATGGACCACATGTTTTCTATCGGCGAAAGATCCGGAGAGCGAGGCGGCCAGGGAAGCAATTCAATCTGGCGATTGACGAAGAACCGTTGGACAATGCGTGCCACGTGTGGTCGCGCATTATCCTGTTGAAATATGGCTGTGGGCAAGCCCTGAAGGTGAGGAAGGACAACTGGCTCCAACACCTCGGAGATGTAGCGCTGGCTGTTTAAAGTACCGGCAATGCGTACTAGAGGTGTGCGAGAGTGATGTCCAATACCGCCCCATACCATAATACCCGGTGCAGGACCAGTGTGGCGGTGCATAACGCAGCTGTTCAGCATCCTCTCT
This sequence comes from Dolomedes plantarius, assembly GCA_907164885.2. Taxonomy (NCBI): domain Eukaryota; kingdom Metazoa; phylum Arthropoda; class Arachnida; order Araneae; family Dolomedidae; genus Dolomedes; species Dolomedes plantarius. The sequence goes on from OU015499.1 coordinate 81,564,813, forward strand.
TCACGGTGTCTCCAGACTCGAATGCGACCATCGTGGTGTTGCAGACAGAAGCGTGACTCGTCAGTAAAGACAATTTCATTCCATTCTGCCGTCCACATCCTTCTGTCATCGCACCATTGGCGGCGGAGACGTCTGTGGTTCTGCGTCAAGGGTAGACAAAGCAATGGACGTCTTGCGGACAGACCACTCTGCTGTAAACGGCGTCGAATGGTACGCGCAGACACTGGATGATGCGTTACAGACTGCATGTGCTGTGCTATGGTTCGTGATGTGACTGAGCGATCCGTCACTGCCATGCGCACAATTTGCCTGTCATCACGTGAAGTGGTGCGCAGAGGTGGATGCGATCGAACACGCCGGTCCGTCGTACCCTCCTGCATCCAACGATCACATATCCGCATTACAGTTGTTTGGTTTCGTCCAACACGACTACCAATTTCCCTGAAAGATAATCCACAATCTCGGTAGGCCACTATCCTTCCTCTGTCGAACTCGGATACTTGATAAAAAGATGATCGCTGTTTTCGACGAGGCCTAATTGATCGTTTTTTTGAAAAAACCACAAGAAAACACTATTGCCGAACATGAAATCGTCGAAATCTCCAAGCCTTAAATAGCGCTTTGAAGAGCGTCTGCGAAGAAATTCTAATCATTTACATATCTCACCTCCGCTAATGCATGTTGCAAATTTCATGTTATTTGCATGTTTCCTTCAGGGTGTTGCATTTACAGTGGTCAGCAGTGTATTTTAAACAGTTTCGTAACTGACTGACAGATAACGCACAGACCAAACTGCTGGACCTAAAGGGCTGAAATTTTGCATGGCGATTCTTCTTATAGTGTACGGGTACACTGAGAAAGATATTTGAAAAATTCTTCTTAGATTTTTTTAAAATTAAATTTTTAAGCTGTTTTGTTACTTTTTTTAAGTTTAGATTTAAAATAATAATATAAGGGGTATAAAATTTATATCACGAAAAATATCGTGAAAATTCATTTAAAATGAAATCTTTTTCGAATCTTTGCCTGCCTTTTCTGATTTTTGGGGAATTTTAAAAAAGATTTTTTATAATTTAATTTATTAAATGCTGATCACGTGGTTTCTTTTTTCTTTGTGATACTTTAAATTAATTTTGCGTGCATAACAACGACATAAATTGACAATAAATAATAATTACAAAATAAAGAGAATTTTTATACACCATGTTTTTAAATTTTCTGTTGAATCATATAAACTTGACAATTCTATGTATTAATAATTACTTTTTTAAAATTTTTTTGATGAATTATCCCATCAACTTGAAAGAAAATGAAGTTATTGGACGTTAACTTGCGTTTAACTTTTCGTTAACGTCCGATAGATGGCTGCACCTGTCTACAAAACAAAATTAACTGAAAATGAATTCAATCTACTTAAAGATCGCTAAAAGTATTAAAATAATGCATTTTCATCGTGTTCTGAGCTATTCTAAAAGTTTCAAATATCTAGATAGTCGGGAAGTTAGTTAAAAATAAACTGCAAGATTTGTACTAGACAAACACACAAATATACAAACAAGAAACCTAGTTAATAAAAACATGTAAAAAAATATTAAAATACAGTAAAAGATAAAATTTATCCACTAGACTAATTGAGATGGAAGTGTTTTAAGCATTTAATTCAAATTGATATGTTTTATGGATATTAAACATACATATTGATTGCATACATTGACCATTGTATTTAATTTGAATATTTTGTTCTACATTACTGTGTCTATAAAAATATCCGTTACGATTTTTTTATACATATATTTTTTTTTGTTTTTTTGTCTTAATTGCATACATTTACCGTTGCATTTAATTTGAATGTACTTCCGTGGCGAAGCACGGGTATTCAGCTGGTAGTGAATAAAGTTTTTCTTCCATCACTTGTGTAACTTGTACTGGGACCATGTATGTTGTTAGCTAATATATATGTATCAGACACTTACAAATTCCTATACACGTTCTAACAGATTCTGTACGAGGTTTTCCCCACCCCAGAAGACGACAAACCCACCACCTCGACGACAACGTTACCTCCGTACGTTTGGTCGGCTAAACAACCAGTCGACAGACGACCCGAAGAGACGACAACTGAGTTGATCCCCTCGTTCGACTCTTCCGACAGTGACGATACCAACCAAGTTCCAGGTATTGTGTTCTGGGTTTGCTAATTATGTGACACTCAATAAGTATATATCCAAAAATATGCGTTTGTTGCAAAAATAATGAAGCCTTTTCAGCGACTGACTCGGAGAGGAGGTATAAACGCCAAAACTAGCGAAAATGATAGAACTAAAATAATTACAAGATAAAAAGAACTTTTTTTACACCATGTTTTTAAATTTTCTGTTGAATCATATAAACTTGACAATTCCATGTATTAATAAATATTTAAAAAAAAAATTTTGATGAATTATCCCATCAACTTGAAATAAAATGAAGTCAATTGGAAGTTAACTTGCGTTTAACTTTTCGTTCCCGTCCCGGCCGATGGCTTGATGGCTCCACCAGTCTACAAAACACAATTAACTGAAAACTAATTCAAATCTGCTTAAAGATGGCTAAAACAATTAAAATAATGCATTGTCATCGTGTTCTGAGCTAGTCTAAAAGTTTCAAATGTCTAGCTAGTCGGGAAGTTAGTTAAAAATCAATTGCAAGATTCGAACTGGACAAACACACAAACAAACAAGAAAGCGAGTTAATGAAAACAATAAAAAAACAGATGCAACAGCATAAATATTTTAAAGCAGGCCGCACATCAGAATGACGCATGTTTTAGACAAAACTTAAATTTAGGCTAAGATTCCTTATTGTCCCAGTTGCTCGCCAAGATTATTTCGCGCCAATTCTAGTAGCGCGGCTCGTTCTCTCGGCTTGGAAAACCCGCCTCGACGAGTTACGTCACAAGGGTTGCTGTAATAGCAAGCTAGCCGGGTCAAAAGGTCAAAAGTCAGTACACAGATTTTTCGACATTTTTTTACACTAAATTTATCTTGATTGTAGACAGCAAAGGTTCAGGCGTAAACAAATGTTCAAATCCTCACACGGAAGCGACAGACTTGCTTTCGCGCTCATGAATCGAATGCAGTTTTAAAAATTCTAAGAGAATCTAACGTATAGAAACCGTTATATTTTATTTGTTGAACAGGATATTTCATCTGTTTTCTGCGACGAGGTGACTTAATAGAATTTTTGTTATACGTTGTCCTGCATCTTTGTCAAACATTTTCGAAAAAAAAAACCGTTTCTTCCATTGTGATAAAGAACAAATTCTAAATTAAATTCCCTTTAACTTGTTCCTCAGTCTCTCTATTAGTTTTGTTTTTCTAGGAATATACCGTCATGTTTGGCTTTCCAATTATGTTAAGTTAACAGTAATTTAATTCCAAGTTTGTTTAAGGCTGCTGTGTACTAACCATATCGGATTCGCTCACCTCAATAATGTTACGAATTTTACTAGTCTATGGTAATCTAACCAAATTTGACGACTATCGCCAAATTGGCGATGGATTTGGTGACTTATCTTGGTCGACATATTTAGCGAAATTTCGCTACATTTGCCGATATGGCGCCAAATGGTCGCCAACTTGCCGTCTAGACCTTTCTGGAAGCTTCTAGAGATGTCTAGCTGACTGACCAATAGGGGACGTTTTAGAAGTCTATAAATATACCTGACATTGGCATTGGAACTCAGTTCTTTGCTACTGAGAATTGAATGTGTTGAAAGTGCGTTACGCGTGTATTGTATTGAACATTCTGTTATCCTGACTTGTTTTTTTAGAGTTTTCTGCTGTATAGAAGACAGTTGTTACGTGTTTTCTGTTTGAATTTGTGCATGCGCCTGAACAATTTACAGAACAATAAATCTTATTTTGTGGACACTTTCTGGAGAGATTTTATTCAATCCTAACGAACCCAGGAAAAACGGAACAATATTAACCTAATGAGAAAATGTGCTTTCTACGTATACTGCCTCCAAAATCAATGGAATAATTGTCCACATTTTGTAAAATATAGAATTTAAAAAATTTCTGAATATTTTGGATCTCGCTGCCCTTGTGCATAAAAATTTACGGGGCTTCAGTAATCAATCATCTGATGCTAATGGCCTCGAAATTTATTTCTTCTGTCGTAAATATTCATGATCATACTTCACCCTTGCTAAAATTCGTTCTTTATATTTTACAGCTTGCGGTCATGCTCCGTTCACGCCTTTCATAGCTGGAGGGAAGGAATCTAAACCTAGCCAATGGCCCTGGATGGTAAGACGATCTCTTAACACTAAACAAATTCAGGCTATGATTCCGTATACGCGCACTTTCTCGCCAAGACGATGTCGCGCAATCCTCGTGGCACGGCCTGTTCTTCTCCCCTCATCATATCATGATGAGGGGATCATGATCATGATATGATCATGATATGATGCTATTTAGACCCCCCTGATCATGATATGTTTCTATTTAGACATTTTGACATGCAAAGGGCTGGTGTAAACAAAAACGACGCTAAGGTTGGCGTACAGAATTTCCGAGACGTATCTAAGACCAAAACTAAATTTTAAAAGAATTTCCAGCTTTTTTATTAGAGAAACGATGTTTTTCAATGATAAACGTCGATTTTATATTAACAAATTATCACCGGATAATGCATACGCCAACTATATGGATACGGTTGGCGTAAAAATTTGGCTTGACGAGAAAGTGCGCATATAAGGAAGCTGTTCCCAAATTCGTCCTAAACGTACACAGATAAGACAAGCAGCGTTCAATTCGCTAAACATCGGTCGTTTCACAAACGACAAAGACTTTATTATTTAGGGTTCAAAATTGTGGCAAATTTAACTGCGATTGCAATCAGTTACCTTAAAAGTCCCCAACATACCTGTAGTTTCCAACTCACCTGCTATCATGCGAAATATATCGTCCAAAATTGGCGAGTTGGATCATGGCGCCAAGCTCTTTTGGCGAAGCGCTGTTGTATACCTGTATTAGCAAAGTTCGAAGCAACCAGGTCGATTTTATGGGAGTGAACACTCCTTATCCATGTGTTGCAAATATATTTCTCGCTAGATATATGCAAATAATTTCTCGTGGTGAAATACAGGTGGCGCACTCCTTTGCCTGTGGCATCCACACTTGTATAAGAAGAACGTCTGTGTGTAGTTTGAGGATTTCGAATTTGGATTGACTCAGCTGTTTCGACTTCAGTTCGACTTCTTTTGTTATTTTGCAATAAATGTTCTTGCTTTTATAAAGTGTAAGGGCCTGTTCACTTAGGAGTCCGGTAGCGGAAGCGTTAAAGTATTGAAATATATTTAACCAATGACAAATCTCCAAAGGATTAGCAACGAAATTTTTAACGCCTATGATTGGTTTATTTCCGTCTCAGCGCCATCTTCCTTTTGACGCTTTCGCTACCGGACTCCTATGTGAAAAGGACCTTAGTCTTTTTGAGAATCGTTCCTATAGTCATTGAATTAGACATTCGAGAACCACCAATAGCTCATAAACTTTTTGAATACCGTATAAATCTTGATATACAAAACATCTTGATTCGCTATTCATAAACAGATTAAAAGTGGTTTAAAATAATTTTTTCTAACTCTCGTGTGATTTTAATGATATTCAGTGCAAGTTACGAAAGCTTATTAATTAATGCTACAGGGTACTAAGAAAAATAATATCACATTGAGATCTCCACCTGAGTTTGACCCTTGCAGTGGAAGGTGTCAAGTTGATTGTTGGAGAATGCCACAGCCCTTGAAGACTGACAAATTGAAGTCTCCACAGGGATGAAGACGTTTTGATATCCTTCCATTTCCAAAATTTATATTTTCTTACTCTTAACAAATATTGAAATATTGATAGTCAAATAAAAATGGTAATTTTTGATAGCCTGAACTTTTCAGCACAGTTCTATATATTTTTCTATTTTTAAGTTCCATACACCAAAACGATTTATTTGCGTTTAAAACACATACCATATTATTTTTTTAATAACTGAAATTTTTAAGTTATTCGCAGCTTTTTCAAAAAACGATAATGTGGCATACGTAAAGAAATTATCGTTCTGTTAAGGGTGATGTGTAATAACCCTATTCGATTCGCTCACCTCAATGTTAACCTATGGAAAAGATTTGTCCAAGGATTGCCATCTTGGATTGAAAGATTTTCTAAAACAAAATTGTACTCCATAACAGAGAAAGAAATCTTACATCTTGGAGCATTTTTTTAAGGCAACTAATATTTTAAAATTTAAATAATTCGGGGGAAATAATCTGGTCTAGTGTATTTTAAACTATGATAAATTCCTTTGGTGGACAAAATTTCTAAAATGAATCCCGTTGCAAGGTGTACAAAAATCCAGGCTATCTGAAAATACCATTTTTCATCGATTATTAGCATTTATGTAGCCGTTTATAGTAGACGACATTTTCTCCATAGATTAACATTGAGGGGAGCAAATCCAATAGGTTTAGTACACGGCAACTTTTAGGGGTATAATTCTTATTAAAAAAAACCTTTAAGTGCATTCAGCTGAGTAAAATTCAGTTCCATCGCAATTCAATAAATTCGGCATCTGTCCCAAAGCAGCTAAAGATTGCTAAGATAGCTGACACCGCCATATTTATTAAATATTTACTACGTTTGAACGCGAGAAGCAATCTTGCTAAGATAGCTGACACCGCCATATTTATTAAATATTTACTACGTTTGAACGCGAGAAGCAATCTTTAGCTGCTTTGGGACAGATGCCGAATTTATTGAATTACGATGGTTCTGAATTTTACTCAGCTGAATGCACTTAAAGGTTTTTTTTTAATAAGAATTATACCCCTAAAGGCTGCCGTGTACTAACCCTATTGGATACGCTCCCCTCAATGTTAATCTATGGAGAAAATGTCGTCTACTATTAACGGCTACATTAGTGCTGATAATCGATTAAAAATGGTATTTTCAGATAGCCTGGACTTTTCTACACCTTGCAACGGGATTCATTTTAGAAATTTTGTCCACCAAAGGAATTTATCAGAGTTTAAAATACACTAGACCAGATTATTTCCCCCGAATTATTTAAATTTTAAAATATTAGTTGCCTTAAAAACAATGCTCCAAGATGTAAGATTTCTTTCTCTGTTATGGAGTACAATTTCTTTTTAGAAAATCTTTGAATCCAAGATGGCAATCCTTGGGAAAATCTTCTCCATAGGTTAACATTGAGGTGAGCGAATGTTAACCTATGGAGCAACATTCACAGAGCAACATATACTCATGGCCCGCATACATTGAATGCTCCTCCTCAGACGAGAATGCTGAAGCCAATCAAATAAGAGTTTCCCACCATAAAAAAATGGCTCCCGAAACGAACATTTTGGATAGCTATTCATTTTATTCCTCTCGGGAATTAAAACAGTTGGCCATGAGATAAAAATGGCAGTACTAATAATAGTGAATACTGCACGACCGCATATTTTAAATTATATTTTTCCGAAAAAATAATAAAGAACCTATCGCAAGAAATGTTTGACTTGGTACTTTCAGTTTCTCTTTTCACCGACAGATGGCAGCACTTAGGAACGAAAGAGTTCACTAATGTTATTCGGGCGAATGGTAGGAAGTAAAAAAGAGAGATAAAATGTATATATTGGAAAACTGACACTTATGAATTAATCTTTACGATTCGTATTATTATAATGAATAATAGGCAGTCCACATGGTATAGTGGTTAACGTCATGAGCTGCAACACACTGGGCTCGAGTTCAAATCTCGAATGAGGCTTGGTTGTTTCCGTGTCGTCCCCTTCATTGGGAGCAGTGCTGGCTCAATCTCTATGGTGCTCCCATAATACAGAGTGGCCATAAAACAACTTTGCCGATATATGGACCTCTAGAGGCTGTTCCGTTCAATCAATCGAGATGAGATTTCAGCTATAGGTATTAAGAGACATCAGCTCGGGATTCTGTGAACGGCAACAAAGTGGCACTCACGGTTACGGTTATAGGTAAAGAAACTCGAAATTTTCAAATGGCAACACCCACTTTTTATCGTCGCAATTTTCGAATGCTGTTTGTTGTTTCTTTACGACTACAAGCCATTTTTTAAAAATAAATAGAATATTACGGAGTAGGCAAGCAAAAATTAAAGCCAAACGATATTTTAAATGCCACCACAATTCAAAAATAAAAATAAAGCGCCAGACGATAATTTTAATTATGAATTTATCCGAAAATATTTCAGTGTGCGATGACTTTTGTGAGATAAGGTTTTTGTTACTTTTGGATTATTGGTTTCTTAAAAATAAAGTTTTACTATGTTTTCAAAATATTTCATGTAGTTTTGTTAAGAATAGATTATAGATCTTATTATTAAATACCCATTCTGAAATATTTATTTTAATCAATGGATAGACCCCTATTTCATTGAAAATCGTAAGTGTACGAACACTTTTGGGAGCCACTGTAAATATTTTCTTTGTAAGATAAAAACTCGAGGAGCATCGATATTACGTACATCCACATATGGGACGATACTTCTTGAAAAACTGTGTTTCATTTTTTGATGAAAATCTTAGTCACTTTTAAAATATTTTTAAACAAATGAGGTCTAGTTTGAAAGAGAAATGTCAGTAGTCTTAGGCCGTCTGCACACGGAGCAACTCAAAAGAAACTGATAACTGACTCAAATCTCAAACCAGTCCGTGATGAGTCGCAACCTATATAATTGAATGGAGCCACGCACACGACGCAACTGGTTACAAACCCGTCGGACGGGTTTGTAACCAGTTGCGTCGTGTGCGTGGCTCCATTCAATTATATAGGTTGCGACTCATCACGGACTGGTTTGAGATTTGAGTCAGTTATCAGTTTCTTTTGAGTTGCCCCGTGTGCAGACGGCCTTAGACTGTAAAAAGATCAAAATTCTGCGATAATTTTTTGGCGAGTTATCGTAATCTGAAGATGAAAAAGTCGATATTTTCCCACATAACATACAATAAAAAAAAACTTAGAGTCCGACGAAAATGAGACATGTCTTATTTTGGTCCCCCCATTTTTCTGCATCAATTAGTATCGCTCTCGACCCCATACCCCCAGCGGTTTCGGAGGAGATAGCGTGACAAACTTTTGACAGTGGCAGCGGGAGTTACTTTTTTTTTAGAATAGAGAGATGATTCTAGATCAGTGGTTCCCAACCTTGGGTACGCGTACCAGTACCGGTACGCGGACAAGCAGCTACCGGTACGCGAATGATTTTAAAATTTAAAAGAAAATCTATTAAAAATCTGTATTACAAAAAAAACGATTATAAGAACAGATAATCCATACGTTTTAATATTTTAGTTTGGAATTTATTATCCATTGTTTGCGTTGTAATACTTTATTGGGATTTACCTAATCTCAAAAGATGCGGTCTACACCTGAATGTATTATCTATGACCGCCCCTTAAAAAATTGGCACTCGCCTGCGAATTATAACTGTGTCTATAACTGTGTTTGCGAATTATAACTGTGTCTGAGAAGTTTCTTGCCAAGCAGTAAAAATTTTAATGCCATTTGCGACCACATATTTATGTGAAAAAGGATTTTCTGCAATGACTGCGATGAAAACCAAATATAGAGCTTTGCTGGACATTGAATCGGATCTTCGCCTTAAACTGAAAAACATTGAGCCCGATATTACTTCTTTAGTTAATAATAAACAGGCTCAACCTTTTCACTATTTATATATTTTTTAAAGTGATTATTATATTTTATGTATATGTTTAGCAATAAAAATATATCCCAAGTTACTTGTCTTTATTACAAATGTTCTCCATTGCATTTTATTCCCCATTTCAAAATATTTGGCCTACCGGTACGTCATCAAATTGTTTACAACGTACAGGTACGGTACTATAAAAAGGTTGGGAACCCCTGTTTTAGATTTTGAAACAACTATAAGGCTCTCTGCCTCGTCTGGTGAGCCCGCACTCAAGTCATTAACGTGTATTTCAGACGCATGTCTCCTCGATGTGCGGCTTTGTCCTTACACGTTCTCGTTCTGTTCCAGGCTGCGATCTTCCAGCGTTTCACCACGCCCCGGCCGAACAAGTTCCTCTGCGGCGGTTCCCTGATCAGCACGCGGTACGTGCTGACCGCTGCCCACTGCTGCGTCAGCGGGGCCTCGTCTGTCGCGCTGTGAGTATGAACCTCTTCATTCTCTCGTACCTTCCCTCAATGTAAAGGGGGAAAGTGCGTGTTGCAGAAGCTATATGTCCCTTGAAAATCTATAACCTGCCATATCAAAGTTTCAAATCAATGACATTACAAGTGAATCTATTCCACGTAAGTTTTGTAGGAGTCGCTAGTTTGTGGTTGTCACTGGCTAGCAAAGTGAATGAATTCAAAGAGTGTTTTTATACAGGGTTCCCACGTATATCCGTTACACCCCCCCCCCAATTAACTTCTAAACGGTGACAGCTTAGGCCATGGAGTTGGAGTCTAGGTAGAATAAAAAGGCTATGCGCTGCTCGTTGAGACAACTTACAATGCCATCTATCGGGAAATTTTTGAATTTGAGTTTTTATCTCAAAAACGGTACGAGATACGGAAAGATAGTAAATTACAAAGTTGTTCAGCATCATCGATTAAGTAAGAAAAAACATGTGCGGCGAGAAAACTAGTCCAGAGTGCAAATGTGTATAGTGGCTAACGTAGAGCATTTTCAGCAACATAAATAAATGATCCTGAAGATAGGGAAATGTCGCCCCTAGGCTCGCTACGCTCGCTCCTCTGTTATGGCTAATAGCGAGATAAATAGGGGTGATTCTCGGGCAATGTAACAGCTTCCGTCCATTTACTGTTGTCACCCTTAATGCGAAGGGCGTTTCATCACTCTTGAATTATCTGCTTTAAAATTGAATTAAAAATCGAAAATTTAAGATAGAGACTTGAAATGAGGCTTATATGAATAAGAAAGCAACAACAATTGATGGACGCAACACAAACACACACACACACACACAAACAAACAAACAAGAAAACGAGTTAATAAAAACATGGTAAATTTTTTAAAACTGCTCAAAATGTACTTAAAATTTCCTTAAATTTTTGCATTAATTTACCCTGAAAAAATAACAAAATGTGCAGTGATTGCAATAATTCTAGTTCAGACGCAATAAAATAACATGATTATACAGTAATAAATATTTCATGGAATTATGTTTCATAGTTGTTGAGATATCAGTTGCGGAATGATGCAAAATTACATTTTGAGAAAAATGAGTTTAAAATTTTTCTTACCCTAAACTTGATCAGTAATTAAATGTTTAGAATATCAATATCTCCGGAACTAAGCAGAATATTTTCATGCGGTTTGCTTTATTTTGTTCAGAAATGATCAGGTTTTAACATATATTTTTTTCAAAAAATCGAATGTTTTAAAGATTTAAGGGTAGTGAGTCTCCTTTTAATACATATTTCCCCGAAAATGTCGGTTATTCTATTAAGCAGATTATTTCTAACAGTGATACGTTTATCACTTACAGTCTCTTCAAAAAATTGGAAAGGCGCCATTTTTAAAACTCGCCTCGGACTGCACAATGAATCTATCCGGCCCTGTTTCGAAATATAGAAGCAGTTACACTTGATAAAGAGTTATATAAGCTATTCACTGTAATATCCCACTTCCTGGCTGCTTTAGAGGCTATTTCAGGAGCCGTTTGATAAACATAGGAATATACATACCTCTACACACAGCCATATGATGTCAAAAAGTTCTGTCTCGAAGATCGAAGTTTGTTTTATCCTCGAATGGCTTAGATTAGATGATTTGCTATTAATAACTCCATGAAGAGTTTTTAGATTTTTGCTATCTGCTGCCATATTAAAGTTAAGAGATTGTATAAAACACAACACTGTAGCGTACTGCACTACACTGCTTAGAATTGTGTTTTGTAAATTTTATCAAATCCGTTTATATCTATATATTTTATTATTATTATTATTATATCTAAATTATAATTATATAAATATAAAATGAATTACATATGTATTAGTTAGACAACATTATTCTAATTTTAAATTCATAAAGCGTACAAATATGCCTGTTTTAGTTTATATTTTTGACGTCGTAAATTGAAATGTTAAAAACATACTGCATATGTATGTATTAGCCTACCTTGTTATAAAACCGTACCGTATATGACTGTGTCAGCCGATTGTCGGTACAGTAATTTTAAATTTATTAAGCGTACTGTATGCGAAAGTGTCAGCACATTGTCGGTGTTATAATTTAAAATATATGATGCGTACTTCATGCGAATGTGTCAGCCAATTGTCAATACAATAATTTTAAATTTAAAAAGCGTGCTTCATGCGAATATGTCAGCCCATTATGTTAAAATAATTTTAAAGTTATAAAGTATTCTTCATGCGAATGTGTCAGCCCATTGTCGGTACAATAATTTTAAATTTATGAAGCGTACTTCTTGTGAATATGTCATCCCATAACGGGAAAATAATTTTAAATTTATAAAGCATGCTTCATGCGAATGTGTCAGCCCATTGTCAATGCAATAATTTTAAATTTATATAGCGTGCTTCATGCGAATGTGTCAGCCCATTGTAAATGCAATAATTTTAAATTTATATAGCGTGCTTCATGCGAATGTGCCAGCCCATTTTTGGCACAATAATTTTAAATTTATAAAGCATGCTTCTTGCGAATGTGTCAGCCCATTGTCAATACAATGATTTTAAATTTATATAGCGTGCTTCGTGCGAATGTGTCAGCCCATTCTCAATACAATAATTTTAAATTTATATAGCGTGCTTCATGCGAATGTGTCAGCCCATTGTCAATACAATAATTTTAAATTTATATAGCGTGCTTCATGCGAATGTGTCAGCCTATTGTCAATACAATAATTTTAAATTTATATAGCGTGCTTCATGCGAATGTGTCAGCCCATTGTAAATGCAATAATTTTAAATTTATATAGCGTGCTTCATGCGAATGTGCCAACCCATTTTTGGCACAATAATTTTAAATTTATAAAGCATGCTTCTTGTGAATGTGTCAGCCCATTGTCAATTCAATAATTTTAAATTTATATAGCATGCTTCGTGCGAATGTGTCAGCCCATTCTCAATACAATAATTTTAAATTTATATAGCGTGCTTCATGCGAATGTGCCAACCCATTTTTGGCACAATAATTTTAAATTTATAAAGCATGCTTCTTGCGAATGTGTCAGCCCATTGTCAATACAATAATTTTAAATTTAAATAGCGTGCTTCGTGCGAATGTGTCAGCCCATTCTCAATACAATAATTTTAAATTTATATAGCGTGCTTCATGTGAATGTGTCAGCCCATTGTCAATACAATAATTTTAAATTTATATAGCGTGCTTCATGCGAATGTGTCAGCCCATTGTCAATACAATAATTTTAAATTTATATAGCGTGCTTCATGTGAATGTGTTAGCCCATTGTCAATACAATAGTTTTAAATTTATATAGCGTGCTTCATGCGAATGTGTCAGACCATTGTCAATACAATAATTTAAAATTTTTATAGCGTGCTTCATGCGAATGTGTCAGCCAATTGTCAATACAATAATTTTAAATTAATAAATCGCACTTTACGCTAATGTGTCAACTCATTGTCGGTACCATAATTTTAATTTTATGAAGCATACAATATGCGAATGTGTCAGCCCATTGTCAGTACAATTATTTTAAATTTATAAAACATATTGCATGATTATGTATTACCATACCTTATTGGTACTATAAATCAAAAAAAAATAATAAAATATTCCTTGCCAGCATTATTCTCCTCGCCAGCATTATCGGTACTAAAATTTTAAATGGGTAAAAGATACTGTATTTGCATGTAATAGCTTATCTTCTTAGTATTTTCATTTTAAATTTATTAAACATACTGGAGCAAAAAAGGGTACTATTTGACTTTTGTGTAAGTGTGTGTGTGTGTGTGTGTGTGTGTATGTGTGTGCGTATCATAAGGTCAGCACTATAAAGAATGAAAGAAAAGATAGGGATAATGTAGTATTTACAATTTCAGCCTATCTTTAAAAAAACACTCGAAAACTTCCTCCCTCGGCATATAACCAGATCATGAAGTGCATTTTTCTGAAAATAAAACAGCTTTGTTACAGATAAAATATTTTTCTTTTATACAGAATGCATCAATGAATTTTTAAAACGACACCGTCTTTCGTTTCATTAATAAAAGAAAACTTTGATATACAATTAAGAATGGCGCTAATTTCGATTAATAGACATTCATTTATATTTTGATTGGCACGTACCTTAAATTAGAACATTCACGTGTATCTTGGACCGATTTCTCCCGAAATCTGGCTACTTTAGAATTTTTATTTCGTGTCGGGAATGATAAAATATGTAGAATGCGTCCACTGAGCATTCGTCAAAATTTGCGAAAAATCGCCACCAAGACCGCTGTTTTGATATGCAGAAGACTTTCTTCGTTTCGCTTCTATTTATTCAAGTATTTGTTGATAAATGACTGGTGTGAATACCAAGTATCAATATATAGCCTGTAGAGTAGAATAATTAATTGTGATAAGTATAAATGCGTAAGAAATTACTTTATTATTTTAACTTTAAGAGTTACTTTGTAAGCCAAGTGCTCGCCATATAACTGTTGCTGTAGGTTCGATGATCGCTTGCGATAGTCACTACTCAATCAATCTATATATATATATATATATATATATATATATATATATATATATATATATATATATATATATATATATAACAGTTCCGTAACTGACTCATTCATTCACTGACTGACTGACTGACATACAACGCACAGACCAAACCGCTGGACCTAAAGGGCTGAAATTTTGCATGGCGATTCTTCCAATAGTGCAGGGGTGCACTAAGAAAGATTTTTCAAAAATTCTTCTTAGATTTTTTAAAATTAAATTTTTAAGCTGTTTTTGTAACTTTTTTTACGTTTACATTTAAAATAATACATTGAGGGTTATAAAATTTATATTACGAGACAGATCATAAAAATTCCTTCAAAATTAAATTTTTTTCGAATTTTTACCTCTATTTCCTGATTTTTGGTGAATTTTTAAAGGTTAATTTTTAGAATTTAATTTATTAAATGCTGATCACGTGATTTCTTTTTCTGGTACTTTAAAGAAATTTATCGTCACGTGCATAACAACTAAATAGACAAAAAAATATTTTTTTTCTTGCTAATGCGGCAGACGATTGGACATTATTTTGTCTATAAAAATATCCTTTACGATTTTTTAAAAAATATATTTTGTTTTCTACATCAATTGTATATATTGATCGTCGTATTTATTATATATATATATATATATATATATATTTATTTTTTTGGCATTAATTGTATACATTGACCGTTGTATTTAATTTGAATGTACTCCGTAGCGAAGTGCGGGTTTTCAGCTAGTCATCCATAAATGTCTGTCGCTGTATATTAGCTTTTAACAGACGAAAGCATTTACGAGAAAGTGAGTATAGCAACATGTTCCGAAATTGATCGTCTATCATATTATTCTGGAATTCAGTGTATAACAAATACAAAGGATAAATTTATCCACCTATATAAATAACCTGAACTACAAAGATGAACAAACTTTACACTACTAGAGATGAATTATTAATAGAATATCGGTGGAAAATGTCATTGATTTGCATAGCAATCGATACAGATTCAGATGTAAATGTCAATAAATAATGCATAAAATGATCAATTAAATCACCTATGGATAACCTCGTGTAAAGGAGAATAACCTCAAATAAACTGAAAAGCATGTATCATGATAGTAGAGATAAATAGAATATCGATGGAAAATGTCATTCATTTCCACGGCAATCGATATAGATTCAGTTGTAAATGTAAATAAATAATGCATAAAAGATCAATTAAATCCCCCATGAATAACCTCGTGTAAGGGAGAATAACCTCAAATAAACTGAAAAGCATGTATCATGATAGTAGAGATAAATAGAATATCGATGGAAAATGTCATTCATTTCCACGGCAATCGATATAGATTCAGTTGTAAATGTAAATAAATAATGCATAAAAGATCAATTAAATCCCCCATGAATAACCTCGTGTAAGGGAGAATAACCTCAAATAAACTGAAAAGCATGTATCATGATAGTAGAGATAAATAGAATATCGATGGAAAATGTCATTCATTTCCACGGCAATCGATACAGATTCAGATGTAAATGTCAATAAATAATGCATAAAATGATCAATTAAATCCCCCATGAATAACCTCGTGTAAAGGAGAATAACCTCAAATAAACTGAAAAGCATGTATCATGATAGTAGAGATAAATAGAATATCGATGGAAAATGTCATTCATTTCCACGGCAATCGATATAGATTCAGTTGTAAATGTAAATAAATAATGCATAAAAGATCAATTAAATCCCCCATGAATAACCTCGTGTAAGGGAGAATAACCTCAAATAAACTGAAAAGCATGTATCATGATAGTAGAGATAAATAGAATATCGATGGAAAATGTCATTCATTTCCATGTCAATCGATATAGATTCAGTTGTAAATGTCAATAAATAATGCATAAAAGATCGATTAAATCACCCATGAATAACCTCGTGTAAGGGAGAATAACCTCAAATAAACTGAAAAGCATGTATCATACTAGTAGATATAGAGTATCCGTGATAAAAATCATTCATTTCCGTCGCTAACGGTAGAGATTCATGTAAATTTTAGTTACAAATAAGCAATACTTACTAGTTATCAATTAAATTCCCAATATAAATAAACTATAATTACAAGATAAAAAGAACTTTTTATATACCATGTTTTTAAATTTTTTGTTGAATCATATAAACTTGACAATTCTATGTATTAATAAATACTTTTTAAAATTATTTTGATGAATTATCTCATCAACTTGTAAGAAAATGGAGTTAATTGGAAGTTAACTTGCGTTTAACTTTTCGTTCCCGTTCCGGCGGATAAATGGCTGCACCAGTCAAATAAACAAAATTAACTGAAAATTAATTCAAATCTGCTTAAAGATGGCTAAAAGTATTAAAATAATGCATTGTCATCGTGTTCTGAGCTATTCTAAAAGTTTCAAATGTCTAGCTAGTCGGGAAGTTAGTTAAAAATCGATTGCAAGATTTGTACTGGACACACACACACACACACACACACAAACAAGAACGCGAATTAATAAAAACATGGTAATAAAAATATAATGAAAATCACAGATCGTGCAAGTACAGATGGATAACTAATAAAATATCAGTGGTAAATATCATTCAATCCAATGAAAATAGACGTAGATTCTGATATAATTATAAATAAATAATACTTAAAATGATCGATTAAATCACCAATATAAATAAACTCAAATATAATGAAAAGCACAGATCATACAAGTAGAAATAGATAACTTATAGAGTATCCGTGGTAAATATCATTCCTCCGAATAACAATACATGCAGATTCAGATATAATTATTAATAAATAATATTTAAAATGATCGATTAAATCAGTATAAAAAAACTCAAATATAATGATGAGCACAGATCATGTAAATAGAGATCGCTATCTAATAGAATATCCGTGGTAAATATCATTCATCCGAATGACAATAGATGTAGAGTCAGATATAATCATAAATAAATACTACTTAAAATGATCGATTAAATCAGTATAAAAAAACTCAAATATAATGATAAGCACAGATCATGCAAATAGAGATAGATAACTTATAGAGTATCCGTGGCAAATATCATTCATCCCAATGACAACAGATATAGATTCAGATATAATTATAAATAAATAATACTTAAAATGATCAATTAAATCACCAATATAAATAAACTCAAATATAATGATAAGCACAGATCATTCAAGTACAGATAGACAACTAATAGAGTATCTGTGGTAAATATCATTCATCCGAATGACAATAGATGTAGAGTGAGGTATAATTATAAATAAATATTACTTAAAATGATCAATTAAATCACCAATATAAATAAGCTCAAATATAATGCACAATCCGCACTAGTAGAGGTAAATACCCAACAGAATACTCACAGCACCATTCCTTTCCGTAGCAATCGATGTCGATCCACCATTAATACAAAATTTCCCCAGGCAGCACAGTGGTGCCGTGAATTGTCTTCCATTACATCACCATTTACCATAATATCCCCCTAAAACGATTTTTCTCCACTTACAGACCTGCTTCTTCATTCCTGGTCCGCATGGGGTCCGTCGGACTGCACGATGGGGACAGCTTCTCGGTGTCCAAAGTGACGGTCCATTCTAACTTCTCGTACTCAGGCCAGTACAACGACATCGCCATGCTCAGACTGACCGCCCCGCTGGCCTCCTACAGCAACCGCATTGCTCCCGTCTGCCTGCCATACCCTACGCTCCAGGAGACGGACCTCGTGGACCACAAGGCCACCGTCATCGGATGGGGTGCTACGAGCCTCGGTAAGTACATGGCCATTATCTACTTGAATACCAGGGAACTATCGGTCTTGAGCAGTGTTTGTCAGATTTATATACCTCGCGTACTACCTGGAAATATCCATTTCCAGGTAGTACGGAATTTGTCAGGAAAGGTCAGATGAAATGATCTCCTGATGTAAGGGCATTTCTATTAGACTCTGCCGGTAAAAGGTTAAACGTTTATGGCAACTGTTTATATATATATATATATATATATATATATATATATATATATATACATTATCATAAACTGGGCAATTCGACTTCCCTGCCCAGTCTATTCCGATAGCGCGCAGAACTATGGCTAAGTCCTAGCCGTCCTGTTCCCTCAGGAATCATTGAGAATACGCCGGATTAATGAACGTAAAGAGAATATATTTATTCAATTGGCGTATTTACACAATATATACATGAATTCGTTTTGCACCTGCAGTGCGTTCACGGCTTCCAGACAAACCTGCAATCACACGCGTAAGGCACTCCGGCCCAAAATCACAATCCCTTTTCACGTGGCTCTCCGGCACGCACAAACCGCTGGACCGAACAAAGTCGACCTCCGTCAACACCAGACCCCTGCCCTTCTCTGTCTATCACTGGCCTGCTCTGGAGACCACAGCCTCTCTGGCCTGCACAGCCGATCCACCAGTCCAAACTGGTTCTACTGCGACTGCCTCCCTCGGACAAAAGCCCTCGGTCCAAAAACCACTTGCACTCTAGTCTTCGTTCTTCGTCTGTTTACTGTTCATAGGCACGCCACTTGATTGATGGACCTGAAATCGCCTCTGGTAAACATTCAAAGCTGTAAAGAAACTGCACCATATTTCATATATAATAGAAGGGGTTAAGCAGGGAGTCCGCCAAAATCACAACATACACTATCTGACCAAAAGTATCCGGACATCCCCCTAAAGATGTGGATCTGGCAGGTGACGTAATTTTATGCGTAACCAAAGGCTATAAAAGTGTTGGTAGTGGTTTGTCAGGTCATATTTATGCGTTTATGACACAATGCGTAAGTCAAAGGAGCTCAGTGACATTGTTCGTGGCAATAGTGGGATGCCACCTTTGTGGGAAATCAGATTGTGAAATTTCGGACTTTCTACAGAAGCCAAAATCCACTGTGAGTGATGTAATTGGGAAGTGTAAACGTCGAGGCAGTGAAACTGCAATAGAACGAACTGACAGGCCGAAAAAAATTAGTGAACGCAGCCGTAGAACTCTGAAAATGGTAGTGAAACAAAATCGCAAGTCCTCGTTGATTGAAATCGCCCAGGAGTTCCAAAGTTCCTCAGGCGTTAGCATCGGGACTGTTCGTCAAGAATTAAAATATCTGGGATTCCATGGTCGTTCAGCCGCTCACAAGCCGAACATCACTCCCCAGAATGCGAAGCGTCGATTCCAATGGGGCAAAGCTCACCATCATTGGAATATAAACATGAGGAAAAATGTTCTTTGGAGTGATGAATCTCGCTTTACAATCTGGCAGTCCGATGGACGCGTCTGGGTTTGGCGGATGTCCGGCGAGCTGCTTTTTTACGTAACTGCATTGTGCCGACTGTTAAGTTTGGTGGTGGCAGCATCATGGTGTGGGGATAACTGCTCCAGTGCTCCATTCACACATCGAGACTTGCGCAGGCATGGTTTGACTAAATGGGTGTTGAAATACTGGACTAACCTTCTCAGAGCCCCGATCTAAATCGCATTGAACACCTTTGGGACGAATTAGAACGCAGATTACGTATCCAGCCAAATCGACCATCCACAATGCCAGCACTCACTTCAGCTGTGATGGACGCCTAGAAGTAAATTCCTATGGACACCTATCCAAAACTGGTGGAAAATCTTCCCAGGCGTGTGCAGGCTGTCATCGATGCAAAAGGAGGACCAACATCATATTAATATATGCCTCAGGACTCTCCGAGTCCGTACCACTGGGCGTCCGGATACTTTTGGCCAGATAGTGTGTGTGTATGTATATATATATATATATATAAGAAATAGATGATAGAGAAAACCAGTAATAGCTCTAAAGCTACTTGCAGCCAGGAACAAATAACATGAAAAGAAAAGTATGAAAGAGGTTTTAGACAGCATTTCTTCATCAGCGGTGTCAATGCTGTCTAAAAACCAATGGATTGTTTCCGATGAGTATGATCTATACAATAAACACACTCAGACACCGTACAATCCATGAAAAACAGAAGAATTGATTAAAAATTTAATAATATCTATATAACATGTATATATATATATATATATATATATATATATATATATATATATATATATATATATATATATATATATATATATATATATATATATATATAACATGTATGCATGTAACATATTCTATGATAAATGCAGAGTTTTTCCCCACTTCTCATTTCCAGAGGGTGATCCCGAAAATGCCTTGCACGAGGTGACCATCCCGATCGTGTCGACAGACGAGTGTGCCCTAGCCTACTCCCGAATCAGGAGTGCGGCCTTCCTCGCCAGGGGTTCTACGCACGTTCTTTGCGCAGGTCTCAAAGAAGGCGGAAAGGACTCTTGCAAGGTGAGGATCCTTCATTTTTACATGCTGTGCTTTGTTGGTGTATTAACGTTCAAATGCGCAGTTATCTGTTACATTAGTTGAATAACCATTACATTCATTAAAATAATTGGTTATTCAGTTCATGAAACAATGTTGATACACGTCCAAAAGCACAATTACTCGTCCCTATTCCATTACGTGGCTATCGGACGTCATTGGTTGATTACTCATCACAATGTTGCCCATCTATAAGCACAATTACTCAGTTGTCCTTACTCCATTACATTTTATCACACGTCATTAGTTGATTGCCCATTACACTGATTCTCATCGAAACGTACAACTACTCACATGCTCCTATTTTATTATATGTTTATTGTGCACTATTTATTGAAAACCCATTATATTGCTAGATGTTCAAACACACAGTTTCTCCCTGTATTCGTTACTTTGCATATTTATTGCCCGTCATTAACTGAATGCTCATTATATTCATACACACTCAAACATGCAATTACTCATTAGAATTCGTTGCATTTCATTTACATTGCTCGTTATTAATCGAATTCCCATTATATTGATACACATTCAAACACACAATCACTCGCTAATGTTCGTTACATTACATTTTACTTGATCGTCATTTATCGAATCCTCATTATATTGATACACATTCAAACGCACAATTCCTTGCTAGTGTCCGTTACATTACACTTTCATTGCTGGTTATTAACTGAATCCTCATTATATTGATACACACTCAAACGCACAATTGCTCACTAGTGTTCGTTTCATTACATTTTCCTTGCTCGTCATTTATTGAATCCTCATTATATTGATACACATTCAAACGCACAATTCGTAAAATATTCGAACAATTGTTATTGTTCGTTATATTGCATTTTCATTACCCTTCATTAAATGAATCCTCATTATATTAATATACATTCAAAAGTACAATTACTCGATATTGTTCGTTACATTACTTTTTCATTGCTAGTTATTAACTGAATCCTCATTATATTGATACACACTCAAACGCACAATTGCTCACTAGTGTTCGTTTCATTACATTTTCCTTGCTCGTCATTAATTGAATGCTCATTATTTTGATACACATTCAAGCACATAATTTTTTGCTAGTGTTCATTATATTGCATTTTCATTACTCTTCATTAATTGAATCCTCATTATATTGATACTCATTCAAAAGCACAATTACTCGATATTGTTCGTTTCATTACATTTTCCTTGCTCGTCATTAATTGAATGCTCATTATTTTGATACACATTCAAACACATAATTTCTTGCTAGTGTTCATTATATTGCATTTTCATTACTCTTCATTAATTGAATCCTCATTATATTGATATACATTCAAAAGCACAATTACTCGATATTGTTCGATACATTACTTTTTCATTGCTGGTTATTAACTGAATCCTCATTATATTGATACACACTCAAACGCACAATTGCTCACTAGTGTTCGTTTCATTATATTTTCCTTGCTCGTCATTTATTGAATCCTCATTAAATTGATACACAATCAAACGAACAATTCTTTGCTAGTGTCCTTTACATTACATTTCATTGCTCGTCATTAACTGAATGCTCATTATATTGATACACACTCAAACGCACAATTCCTCACTAGTGTTCGTTTCATTATATTTTCCTTGCTCGTCATTTATTGAATCCTCATTAAATTGATACACAATCAAACGAACAATTCTTTGCTAGTGTCCGTTACATTACATTTCATTGCTCGTCATTAACTGAATGCTCATTATATTGATACACAATCAAACACACAATTACACGCTAGAGTTTGCTACATTACTTTTCCATCGCTGATCATTAACTAAATCCTCATTATATTGATACACACTCAAACGCAGAATTACTCACTAGTGTTCGTTTCATTACATTTTCTTTGCTCGTCGTTAATTGAATCCTCATTATATTGATACACATTCCAAAGCATAATGACTCTTTAGTATTCGTTACATAACATGTTTATCGCTCGTCATGAATTATGTACCAGATATATTTACATGACCAACAGAGCAATTACTCATTCATTCTTCTTTCATTACTCATTTATCGCACTTCATCAACTGAATTATGTAATAATACATGTCAATAACACCGAATTACTTGTATAACTAAGAATAAATAATAGAACAGAGCTAGATAATTATAAGAAGAATGCAGACAAAAAAACAAACAGAAATCAAACACTCAGGGCTCCACGCACAAGAGGCAAGATTCTGTAGTGGTGCTGGAACTGAACCAGAAATCGAGGTAACCGACTGGTCTCGTCATCAGGGAGCCTAACCAAATCAGTTACCTCAAGGGGAACTTTCTGAATAGGATTCAGGTATAACCAAAAGACATCCTAAGGCCCCGAGTTCCTCATTGAAACATTAAGTCAAAATAAAATGAAAAGACAGAGGCAACGTACAGTAAGGGCTCAACGCACCATACATGCAAGTACACATACAATCCTAATGAAAAGCCAAAGATGCATACATACTCTAATTCCGTAGTATTTCCTACGCAATCGTTTCCTGCGCAATCGTTTATTGAAAAGTTTTATGTTTTCATTGCTAGGGTAGGTTTTAAGTTTGTAAGGTATACATAAAATTTGATTCACAAGAATCGAACTTTTGAGTGAATGAATTAAAGAAGCTGCTTGAGATATGCTAATTTCGGCATACGCGCTTAGAAATCGGCATACGAGCTTTTCGGCATACGCTCTTAGCTGCATGGTATAAATAAAATGCAGCTTGATTAATACAGAGGTTGAAAAAAGGTTGTTAAGGTTGAGAAGGTTGTTCTTAAGGTTGATAGATAAGCGAGTTAGGGGAGCTACGAGGAAAGCAGCTCCAGGTGCTATCCTGCGCTAGTGCTTAGGGGGCCCAAAGTTTACGTGGCAGTACTGCTGGTTTGACTCTCTGCTGGTTTGTGAGTATTTGCAAAAAGTATTTCTATTGAATGTTAATATATATTCCGTACAAGTAGTACGTATGCTTAATGCTGTAAAAACAAATTCTATATGTGCATCGAATTCAATAAACATTGTTTCATGTATAAACTGTGTTTGTATCAAATTCATTTAGAGTGCCACTTCAAATTATATACACCCAAGTCTGGGTAGAAGTGAGCAATTCTCTACAAGTTAACTTGTTTGGCAGTCTATGCTCGCTTTTTAATTTTGTTAGTTTGATTTGTTTATTTCATTTTTACACCAAATTACTCACTATTACTAGTTACATACGCTGATTTCTGCCCCAAAACAGATAACGCCTAATGCAGACAGTATATGCACTCATTCTAATCTATGCAACTCCTTTCCACAGAGTGACTCTGGCGGACCCCTCATGATACCCCTAGAAAACGACAGGTGGACCATCGTTGGAGTGGTGTCTTTCGGCTACAGATGCGCGGAACCCGGTTTTCCAGGGGTTTACACGAGGGTTACTCACTACCTGGAGTGGATTTACACCAACACCCAAGACTGACGGACCGCGGAGTATCGTGGGAAAATCGGAACAAATCATCTTGGATCTCATCAACTTCCACGAAGACTCGTGGTTTTCTGACTACTTTTAAAACGTCAGTCATACGTACAGTGTGAGCTGAACCGTATAATTTTTTTTCACCATCTGACTGTTAAAGAAACAAATATCGGACTTTTTTTTATATATATTTCTACAATGTAAGAAAAATAAACTAAGAGAGTTCGCTGTGTGATTTCTTTGTGACAGTTATTTTTCAGAGTCTGAGTAAAATAGTAATCCCGCCTACAACCCAAGAAAATTCATAGTTAATGGTACGTTTTATATCTATCTCAAACGCCCCTGATCGCTGTTAGATATTAAAAACTGACTTCTGTCTAGATTGTGTACTATTATTTATTAAATGTATTTTTTTTTTTTTACCGATTTAAATTCGGTTGCAAAATCTATACTAATATATAAAGGGAGAGAGCGGATTTTGTATGTGGAGGTAATCTCCGGAACCACTGCACCTATTTGAAAAATTCTTTCACTATTTGAAAGGTACATTATTCCAGATGGACATAGGCTATATATTATGTATATCTGATCAGTAGAAAGAAAGTTAGGGGCCTAAATGTTGAGCTGATGCTTCACTTTTACAATTTTTCCTTTGTCAATCATAGTCAAGTAACCATAGCAACACATCAAACGATATTTTCATTTATTATCAGTAAAACATTTTAACATATGAATTTTCTTTGTCAACCATAGTCAAGTAACCATAGTAACACATCAAACTACATTTTCATTTATTATCAGTAAAACATTTAATATTTTAAAGAATCAAGTGGAGGAGGTATTGATAAATACAAAAAGGATTTTTGAAATTGGCAACTTTTAAGGGTTTATTGAAGAAAATTGCATTTGGAACTACGCTTTTCATTGAACATTTAAGGTAAAAAAAAATTACAATTTATTGGCTATCAACTGACTAAAATCTTCTCGCCTATCAGCGGAAGCTGCCGTCGAAGCCTGTGTTAGCTAACGGTCGCCCGTAGAATATTCGAAGTGTCGTTATTGTTACTGAACATTTTTAAGGAAGGTACACTCCAAAGAAAACAGAGACGTAAATTAAAATAACATACATATATTAACACAACATACATACATTAATACAACATACAAAATAACCATTACATATAAATATTAACAGATATCATTACAAAGGATATGAGCGAGCCTAAAGCTTCGCTGCTACCTCATCAAACCCCTTCTCCTCTCTCGACCCCTTTCGCGGGAGGCCAACGACCCCTTTTCGTACCTCCCCTCTTCGCGCCATCTTGGCGGCAATACAACAACTTGCCACCACATTTGGCGGAATTCGCCTTGTATAATTTTAGTTTAATACTTGCTACTGGTCATAAGTCTTACACGTTCCCCTTTAGGGAGTTTATACGTCATTTAATATGACTATAAACAGAAAACAGATGTTCCGAAAACTATCCTGAAGTTTCTTGGAGAGTCCTTTAGAAGTTCTTCTTGAACCATGACCACACTAAGGAGAGAGTTCCTTTTCTTTCACGCACATTAAACTTTAACAAATTTCATGAGTGAGTACTCATGAACATCACCCCTCGCGAGAGCAACCCCCTTGGCTAACGGCTGTCCCCCAAGCAGGTGACTCGAGAAATTGACACCAAAAAATTATTTTGAAAACAAAATATTAGAAATTAAAATGACATGTAATACATATTATCAACCAATATACTCTTATCCAATGAATATTTAAACACAACACAAATTTCAACACTGAAATACTATTAACAATGCACACATGGATACACAATTTTAAAGGAATAGCTAGAAGATAATTTACAGTTGCATGTTTCATGAGTGTAAATATACTAAGCAGCAAAGAAACTTTGGAAGAGAATACAATACGATAACATTTCAAATTTTACATACAACCATGCGCTGCATAAACATGAAATACTCGAATTTTAACATTATAAAAATGGCATAATTTAAAAATCACAATTGGTCACGGGCAATCTAGACAATGCATCTGCATTTCCATGTTTTTGACCCTTGCGGTAGGAAACCGTTACGTTATAACGTTGAAGGGCAAGTGCCCATCGAGCTAACTTAGGACCCTGCGGCAGGGAGCTAAACAAGTAGGTCAAAGGGTTGTGGTCTGATATGACTTGGATTTCAGCACCGTAAATCCAGGTGTCAAACTTCTTCAATGCTGATATCACTGCAAAGGCTTCTCGCTCTATTGTTGACCATTTCATCTGAGTTGGCGTTAATTTTTTACTGAAGAAGGCTATGGGTTTTTCGATCCCTTTTTCGTCATTTTGGGCAAGACAAGCGCCCACTGCCATTGCCGAAGCGTCCGTGTACAACTGGAATGGCTTTTCCAAGTCAGGGGTGTGTAAAGCAGGAATTTGGACCAGTTCGTCTTTCAGCGCCTGGAAGGCTTTCTCCGCTTCGTCGCTCCAAGGAATTTTGTTAGGAAGATGTTTCTTCGTCATGTTTGTTAACGGCAGGGCAATACTCGCAAAGTCTTGGATATAGTCCCGATAGTAAGAAGTAAGACCCAGAAATCCACGAACTTCTCTTTTCGTAGTCGGTCTTGCCATGTTCCGTATGGCTTCAACTTTCTGCGGGTCTGGCGAATGTCGTCCAGAACCAACAATATGTCCAAGGAATTTTACCATTGGTCTGCTGAACTCACACTTATCCAGGTTTATGGTAAACCCAATCTCTTGTAATGAGTCAAGAACCCTTTCTAGGTGATTTAGGTGGTCTTCCCATGTATCTGAAAAAATCGCGACGTCGTCGATGTACGGTCGACAATAGTTCTTATGGATCATGAGGGCTTTGTCCACGGCTCTCTGGAACGTACTCCCGGCATTCCTAAGTCCAAAAGGCATCACTCTCCATTGAAAGTGACCCGAATGAGTAGCGAAAGCTGTGTAGCGTCTAGCTTCAACTTTGACCGGAATCTGCCAGTACCCCTTCGTGAGGTCGATAGTTGTTATGTAGTGGGCCTTTCCTACTTCCAGGAGAAGATCCTTCGCAATCTTCATCGGATAAGCGTCTGGCACGGTAAAGCTGTTCAAATGTCTGTAGTCCACGCAAAGCCTGACACTGCCATCTTTCTTCGAAACACAGACTACGGGATGAGCCCACTCGCTATCGCTTGGCTCTATCAATCCAAGTCGCAACAGTTCTTCAACCTGGCGGTCGACTTCCTCTTGAAGTACTACGGGTATGCGATAGGGCCGCAACTTCTTTGGCGTGCAATCAGCTGTCAAGCGTACTGAATGGCCTTCAACCTTTGCTCGTCCTGGGATGTTACAAAACATACTATGGAACCGTTTTAAAAGCTTGAATAGATCGCATCGTTGAGAATAATTCAGCCTCTCACTAGTGTCTTCGACACGAACACGAATGTCTTCAACAGATTTGATTGCGGTATCAGTCGGGGCATAATGAAGTTCACCAAACTCCGCGTCGTCATCAAACACTAACCCGACTTGATGCACTCTAGCAATGTAAGGTCTTAATTTGTTAAAATGGAGTTCTCGGATACTGCCATCTTCCATCCGAACTTTGGCGGAATGTTGCCTAGTGGTCTCGACTACGGTAACCGGGCCAATCCAAGTTTTCAGCAACTTGTGTGATGAAGAAGGAATAAGGACCAACACTTGGTCGCCAACTCCGAACTTTTTCTCTCTAGATCTTAAATTGTACCTTGACGCGTATTCTGCCTGGTTTTTGGTTGAATTCTCATTTGCTATTTTGTGAGCTTGTTCTAGCTTCTCCCTTAAATCTGATATGTAATCTTCTACTGATTTGGACGCATTTGTGGGTATTTCTCTCGCCCCTGTCCATACTTCTTTCATTAACTTTAACGGTCCGTTCGGCAACCGACCGTACACCATCTGGTATGGCGAGACGTTCGTGGTGCTATGGGGAACTTCTCGGTATGCGAACAGCAGAAATGGTAAATGGACGTCCCAATCTCGTCCGTTTTCTTGAATGTTCTTATTAAACATGTCTTTTAACGTTCGATTCCACCTCTCTACTGCCCCCATACTTTCAGGATGTCCTGGGGTAGCAAATCTAGGGGACACACCGAGAAGATCTCTGAAATGCTTCGACAATTCTGCTGTGAAATTCGTCCCTTGGTCCATGCAAATGGTTTTAGGGAACCCAGTCTGAGTAAAGATTCTCATCAAGACATCGCAAGTTGTCTTTGCTTTTATGTTCTTCACTGGGATGGCTTCTGCCCAACGGGTACACAAATCAATTGCACAAATAATGAAGGAATGCCCCCTTCTCGACGGCGGCTCTAGAGGCCCAATGCAGTCGACGCTCCACACTTCGAACGGATTTTCTGGTCTCACAAGAGGTTGTATGGGGATTCGGTCCCTAAAGGTCATCGTTCGTCTAACCTGACATTCTTTGCAGGATTCGCAAAACTTTTTGACGTCCTGTCTCACGGTTGGCCAGAAAAACGAGTATTTGATGCGTAGCAAAGTTTTCTTTTCGCCTAAATGGCCTGCCAAAGGGACTTCATGAGCCATGCGAAGAACATTCTTGCGTTTGCACGACGGCAACACGACTTGAACTATGCTCTGTCCTTCAACACAGTCTACGTGCGACAACACTCCATCTGTTATGGTATAAGACTTTTCGTTATCTTTAGCTAAATCCCATAACTCTTTTAAATCTTCGTCATCTTTTTGGACGGCAATGAAGTTTTTCTTATCCTCTTGATGGGGAACGCATTCAATGGTGGCTGTCGCCACACCAGTTAAAATCGGATCACAACTATCGTTTGATTGTGACACGGTTCCATCTTCAGGCGAGTTGCCGACGTCATCTTGGAGGTCATCTTGATTGGGAAGTCCGCGGGTGGCTCCATGAATCTGAATGTTCTCTTGCAATAGTTCATAAGCCGTAGGACAAATCAACATGTCGTTGACCAATTTCTTCGAGATGGCACATAGGATCGGCACAGGAGAGTGCAGACCATCGTCTATTTTAATGTCGACGATCTTCAAAGCTGTGGTCTCCCCCTCACCAAATGCTGACACGATCTGAATTGTGCCTTCTCCCTCGCAAAAATTTTCAGGTACCAAGTCTTCCCTTAAGACGGAGATCTGAGCGCCTGAGTCCACCACCGCTTTTAACGACTGGTCACCGCACCTCAACGGGATAATTTTGAGATCGTTAATCGTCTGCAGCTTTCCAGATCCCGTTACAGGAACTGTAACTTTGGCGGTGAGTACCGAGGGTTCTGTACTCTTCACGGTCTGTACTGTATTGCTCTGAACACCTGACCCCGAGTTCTTAGGAAGGCGGGTATTTTTTGGACAAAATTTGGAGATGTGTCCAGTTTGCTTACAGGCGTAGCAGGTTACTTTCTGCGGCGTTTCGGTTTTTACGCTGCTGGAGTACTTCTTTTCCTTATAATACTCCTGAGATTCCTTCTGAGGTGGCGAGGGACGCGAAAATCCCCTCTGCTTATTTTTGGCGTCTTCCACGCTGGTCTTCTTGGTTGGAGCTCTAACAGCTTCATACTCATTCAGCCTATCTGCTAACGAAGATGGTTGCAGAAATTTTGCCCAATCGTCCATGAGGTGTTCTCTGACTTGGATAGGGACACGTCTTTTCAGTTGATCGGTGATCATCAAGTTCTTTAGTCCATCGAAATCTTTGACGTCAAGTCCTTCGATCCACTCTTCGAAATAATTTGTTATTTCAAATACGAAATCTCTCCAAGAGCGAGCTGGATTTCGCTGATGTTTCACGAATTTCTGTCGGAAGGTTTCTGGGCTTATTTTAAGATGCTTCAGCAAAACCCCTTTGATGTAATCGAAATCGTCAAATTTGTCTTCTGACTCTCGAGCGATGAGTTGCGTGATTTCTGAAGGTAACAGGGGCAACAATGCCGACACCCAGTTAGCTTTCTCAACGCCGACTCTATGAGCCTGTCTTTCAAAGAGTGAAAGAAATAAGACAATGTCTCCGTCCTCGATCTCGAATCTTCGTAATAGCTTAGTCAACTCGGACGTTTTGGTTCTAAACTCGTCTTGTCTAACAGTAGTAAGATTGACTTTCTCCCTTTCTATTCTAAGTTTTTCAAGTTGGAACTGGCGTTCCTGTTCCCTTTCTTTTTCTTCCTTGAGTTCACGAGCAACGCGCTCTTCTTCCACTACGGCTAAACGCCCCTTCACAAACTCTTCTTCATAGTCATCACTGGCCTTAATCAATCTAATAATACCTGCTGACCTCGTTCCCTCAACGACCACTTGACCTAGCTCTTGAGCTAAAGCTATTAAATCGTCTCTCTTGGCTCGATTTAAGAAAGCCATATTTATGAGAAAAAAAATTCCTATTACAGAAAAAAAAACAACCCTAGACTTCGAATTGCTCAAAAGTCAGCACCGAACATATAATAATTTTAACGCTCAAATAATTCCGGAGAATCGATTTGTTTACATATGCATACAATACAAATATAATCGATTACAACCTTCGTTTAAAATCAACCAACGTCACAATGTGTTGTTCCGTGAGTTATCCAACAAGCAATGATGCAGTTTTAAAAACAACTTTTGGCACTAAAATAAAATACAACCGAACGGTATCAAAGCAAAAACAAACAAAACAAGCAACCAATTCTTAACCACAGACTACACTTTAGCACTCCTTTTTTTTTTCGTTCGTAAACGAAACGGAAGTAAATACAGATATTTATGTACTTCACTCAACTGATGCACTGACGTACAAGACTTAAATTTTACAAGACTCAAATTTCTTAGAAATTATATGTGCTTTTAAGGAAAAACATCAAAATATACAGGTAAATGCACTTTTGCGATAATATCATAAATGAAATGTACATTGACGTGCTCGAATTATACTGACGTATAATTATGTACAGGCATACAAAGCAAAATACTTCTTTAATGTGCACTGGCGTGCTTCATTTATTATACTGACGTATAATTACGATATGGTATACTGGCGTATACACGTTTATACATATAACATTACTTTGATATGCACTGGCGTGCTCAATTTATTATACTGACGTATAATTACGATATGGTATACTGGCGTATACACGTTTATACATATAACATTACTTTGATATGCACTGGCGTGCTCAATTTATTATACTGACGTATAATTATGTACAGGCGTACAAACAAATACCTCTTTAAATGTGCACTGGCGTGCTTCATTTATTATACTGACGTATAATTACGATATGGTATACTGGCGTATACACGTATATAACACATAACATTACTTTGATATGCACTGGCGTGCTCAATTTATTATACTGACGTATAATTATGTACAGGCGTACAAAACAATTAATACTGCAAAAGTGAATATCCTTTAATAGTACTGGTGTACCATATCTCGAAAATAACATATGACAAAATAACATATGACATAATAATTGCGGTTTCTCGAGTCGCCCACTTTATTAGGGGAAAAAAGAACTCTCACCTTTACAACCACTTCGTTGATATTCTTGGGCTTTCCATGTTGATCCTATGCGACTGCGCCACTAAAATCTTCTCGCCTATCAGCGGAAGCTGCCGTCGAAGCCTGTGTTAGCTAACGGTCGCCCGTAGAATATTCGAAGTGTCGTTATTGTTACTGAACATTTTTAAGGAAGGTACACTCCAAAGAAAACAGAGACGTAAATTAAAATAACATACATATATTAACACAACATACATACATTAATACAACATACAAAATAACCATTACATATAAATATTAACAGATATCATTACAAAGGATATGAGCGAGCCTAAAGCTTCGCTGCTACCTCATCAAACCCCTTCTCCTCTCTCGACCCCTTTCGCGGGAGGCCAACGACCCCTTTTCGTACCTCCCCTCTTCGCGCCATCTTGGCGGCAATACAACAACTTGCCACCACATTTGGCGGAATTCGCCTTGTATAATTTTAGTTTAATACTTGCTACTGGTCATAAGTCTTACAAACTGGAAATTTATTGGCATAATATTACAGAACTTTATTTAACTTATAAACTTTATGTTTTTGAATTTATGTACAATTTTATGCACAATTTGCGTAAATCGAACTTGAATTATTGAACTTCAGATAATTGTTCAACCCGAACAAAGTCGGGACGGCCGCTAGTTTTCTATAAAATAAATTAATATTATGACACAAAAAATAATTATTGTAGTATAAAGCATAAATAAATACTTAAATGTATAAATGCCTAAAAATAAAATAAACTTTTTAAAATGTGTTAAAGTATCCAAAACTTATGGCTTATTTTTACGGAACTACCCATTAGAATTTTAAAAAATATATTTAAATAGAAAGAACATGTCAACAAGTTTTAATATCCATCATAGATTGCGATCATAGTATCATAGATTTCGATTTGTGCACCTTTGTAGCACGAGAAACGTCTAAATGGTAATCCAGTTCTCTCCAAGTGTTTCGTAGCATATAAGGAGTTATCACACGAAGGAGTTATATATATCTACTATATATATATAAAACAGTTCCGTAGCTGACTGACTGATTGACTGACATATCACGCACAGACCAAACCACTGGACCTAAAGAGTTAAAATTTTGCATGGCGATTCTTCTTATAGTGTAGGGGTGCACTAAGAAATATTTTTGAAAAATTCTTCTTAGATTTTTTAAAATTAAATTTTTAAGCTGTTTTAGTAATTTTTTTTAAGTTTGCATTTAAAATAATAATTTGAGGGATATAAAATTTATATAACGAGAAATATCATAAAAATTCCTTTAAAATGAAATCTTTTTCGAATCTTTACTTTCATTTTTTGTTTTTTGGTGAATTTTTAAAGATTTATTTTTAGAATTTAATCTATTAAATGCTGATCACGTGGTTTCTTTTCTTTTTGTGATACTTGAAACTAATTTTGCGTCCGGTGCATAACAAGGAAATAGACCAAAGAAATTTTTTTTTCTTGCTAATGTGGCAGAAGATTGGACATCATCCAAAAAAATATTAAAATATAGTAAAAGATATGCTCCTCAAACTGTACAATATTAACAGTACTATATTCCTTAGCATGTTCTATTAGATTTAATTTGAATATTTTCTATTACATTATTTTGACTATAAAAATATCCCTTTCGATTTTTTTATAAATATTTCTTTTGTTTTTTTACATCAGTTGTATACATTGATCGTTGTATAAATTATATATATATATATATATATATATATATATATATATATATATATATATATATATATATATATATATATATATATATATATATATATATATATATATATATATATATATATATATATATATATATATTTATATATATATATATATATATGTTTTTTGGCATTAATTGCATACATTGACCGCTGTATTTTATTTGAATGTACTCCGTAGCGAAGTACGGGTAGTCAGCTAATATATATATATATATATATATATATATATATATATATATATATATATATATATATATATATATATATATATATATATGTTTATCAATATAATGGAAACACTAAGAAACATAATGAAAACCTTTATTATTACGGTGCAGAATCACCTTTGTCATGTAATACCACCTTGGAATTGGATTATACAAGTCTTGAATAGTGGTTCAGAATATATTATACCATTCTTAAGGGAAAAATTATGAAAGTTCCTGTAGAGATGCTGTGGTGGATATCGATACCTAGCTCTATCCGCTTATACAGATCACAGTGGTTGGACGATATATAGTCGGGGGAGATTGTACAGGGCAAGATAAGATATTTGACTTCTTTTTCATGCTCTTCAAACCAATACTTGATAGATTTAGCTGTATGTATAGGGGGATTATCCTCCTGGAGAACGCCATATCCTGCAAGACACAATGTTTGCACCAAAGGATGGACTAGTGAGCTAAAATGTCGACATAGTCCTTCCCCTTCAATTTCCCTTTAAGGCCGTCTGCACACGCAGCAACTCAAAAGAAACTGATAACCGACTCAAATCACAAACCAGTCCGTGATGAGTCGCAACCTATGTAATTGAATGGAGCCACGCACACGGCGCGACTGGTTACAAACGCGTTGCTGACGGGTTTGTAACCAGTCGCGCCGTGTGCGTGGCTCCATTCAATTACATAGGTTGCGACTCATCACGGACTGGTTTGTGATTTGAGTCGGTTATCAGTTTCTTTTGAGTTGCTCCGTGTGCAGACGGGCTTAGGGTTACAATACGGCGTAAAGAAAACTATGAGATGCCATCCCAAACCCTGATAGATCTATCTCCATGATTGACAGTTGAGATAAGACAGCTATAATCTTTCGCTTGTGTAGGTGTTCTCCAGACATATGCACGTCCTGTTGCGAGAAGGAATGTAAACAATGATTCGTAGGACCAAATAACGTTTCTCGACATATTACTCGACCAGGATTTTTGTCGTGGCACCATTGTGGACGACATTTTGTATTGGCATCTATTACGAGTGGTTTGGGAATAGCTACTTTTCCGTAAAGCTTTGTTTGTGAAGATCCCTTCTATTTCTGATGGTTGATACCGGAACATGCAGATGCAGATTGAGCTCTTCGGTCATTTTAGTTGCAGTTGTTTTCTATCTTTATGTCACAATCCGCTTAAAAAAAAAAAACACCGGCAGTCAAAAACTGGTATCATAATCTGGATTTAAGAACACGCCGTTAGCATCTAATAAATTTGTTTATAATATAAAATTTTAATCTTAAAGTAATTTAATTTTAAAGTAATTTTAAAAACTATAGGTTGAGGTTATAGATTGAAGACTGACATACTATATTTCTTAGCAAAATTTTGATACGATACTGCTTCTTTAATTATAAGCACCTGTATCAGATAACATTCCGTACTCATCTGTGCTCTGACCTACATCGGTTGGGGAAAAATAGTTGAAGTTTAGTAGAAGACTGAAGCTTCCATCATATATCCCTTTATGTATTATTTATATGATTTCTTTCCCTATATATGATCTTAAAAAACCCAGATAGAATCGTCGAGTCACAGCTTCTATCTTACTGCTACAACCGGGGAGCTTGGAACATACTTTTGCTGAGGCTTTCCCGCCAAAATCGATAATTCGAAGTTTTCTCGTTCCTCTTGAGGTTCGATATATCGAGGTTCCACTCTATTTTCAAAACCTCGAAAATATGAACCTTTTCTCTGTGAATTGTTTCGTACCCTTTTAGATTACCCTTTCAAATGTGGAACTCCATTCTGCCGCACCCTGTATCATTTATTATACTATTTGACCACTACCCTACTGCTCTGCACTACGAAAAATTGATTATATATTGTAGATGAAGACGCACATTCGCCGTGTAACGATTTTGATGAGAAAACCTTCACCAAATAAAATGTTTTAAAAAAATCCAGACATGCAGCTAAACAAGAGGAACCGAAATAGTTTCGATTTTCAAATCGGCCAAGGTTGACATGAAAAGTAATAAAGCGAATACGAAAGGAAATAAACTCAATAACGCGGTAAAAGGATAGCCAAAAAAATAGGGAACACGGTTAAATTTAAACATTTTAAACGAAGTTCGGCTTTATAAATTATATCTTATTTTTTGTTTAAATGTATAACATATTTAAAGGAAGTTTGTTCCCACATGTCGTTAGGTAAAATATGTCTGTCAGTTATTTCTGTCGACGGGACACTAATATATAAATACTAACAGATAAATATTACTCTATTAGTTCAATTAAATCTTATCCAACTCTACTGATCTAATCTAACTCTATTAATCTAATCAATTCTCTACGTTTGTTCGCACATGCCATTAAGTAAAACACGCCTGTACATCATTTCTGACGAGGCGAAACTAATATATTATCTAACTCTATTAGTTTAATTAAATCTAATCTAAATCTACTAATCCAATCTAACTCTGTTAGTCTAGTCTTACTCTATTCTCTAAGTTTCTTCGCACACGCCGTTAAATAAAACATGTCTGCACATTATATCTGAAGTGGCGAAACTAACCGATAATCTAACTCTATTCGTTTAATTAAATGTAATCCAACTCAACTAATTTTATCTAACTCTATTTGTCTAGTCTTACTCTATTCTCTAAGTTTGTTCGCATACGCCATTAACATTAAGTAGAACATGTTTGCACGTTATTTCTGAAGTGGCGAAACTAACAGATAATCTTACTCTATTAGTTTAATTAAATCTAATCTAAATCTACTAATCCAATTAAACTCTATTACTCTAGTCTTACTCTATTCTCTAAGTTTATCCACATACGCCGTTAAATAAAACATGTCTGGACGTTATTTCTGAAGTGGCAAAACTAACAAACCTTACTCTATTAGTTTGATTAAATCTTATCCAACTCTACTGATCTAATCTAATTCTATTAATCTAATCTATTCTCTAAGTTTGTTCGCACATGCCATTAAGTGAAACATGTCAGTACATCCCACCTGAGAGGAGACGAAACTAATAGATAACCTAACTCTATTAGTTTAATTAAATCTAGTCTAAACTACTAATCTCATCCAGCTCTATTAATCTAGTCTTATTCTATTCTCTAAGTTTGTTCGCACATGCCGTTAAGTAGAACATGTCTGTACATCATTTCTGACCAAGCAAAACTACTAGATAATCTAACTCTATTAGTTTAATTAAATCTAATCTAAATCTACTAATCCAATCTAACTCTATTAATCTAATATTAATCTATTCTCCAAGTTTGTTCGTACACGCCATTAAGTAAAACATGTCTGTACATCATCTCTGAGGTGAAGAAACTAATAGGTAATCTAGCACTAGATTTGTTTTCAGAAGATGTTTTAAATAGTCCAGTCAAATGGTGGTTTGGACAGGAAAAAAATATAGAAGTTTTTTTCTCACTCGTTCTATATGTATTTTGGGGTGCTGAATCCGAATTTCAACTTTGCCCCTTCCCACGTATATGGCTTCACAACGAAAATCGCAAAAAAAACTCAAAATTTTCGATTGTTTTTCAGTTTTTTGCCAAAAAAAGATAAAACTATGCACTTTTCGAGGTAGACTCCAATATACAAAATAAAGTACATTAAATTTCCTACAAACATCACCCCCTCAATTTTATTTTTTAGTTGAACGGTTTGGCCGCTAGAGTGCGCTGAAAAAAGGCCAAAATTTCCTACTTTGTGGAAAACCCAGTTTTCTCGTTACTTTTTCGCTTGTAACTCAAAAACTATGCTTGTAATTACAAAAATCTTGGATTCTGCTAAAACTACTTTAAATTCTCTACAAATTGCATACCTTAATCACTTATTTTGGCCAAACCATGTGGCCTTTAGAGCTCGTTGAAATTTATGTCATATTACGCGAAACCGCTAAGTCAAGAGCCCTTCACCCTAAATTCAGCAGAAACCTATATTATCGCTATTTACTTATTAAAAACTATTTATTTGGTCTTTATAATTAATAATTAATGTAATTACTTATTATTTATTTATCAATTTAATTATTACTTATTAATTATATCAACTTTTTGTCCAAAGTATGTTTAGGTATTCAGACACAAAATACTTATATAAAAAGTTTCACAAAAACAATTTATTATAAATTTTCATATGAATTATCATCATTAATATAGGTAGGTAAATAAAAAAAGAGATGGACAGCTACAGTCTACGACGCTTAGCGGTTGCAGACCATATCTGTTCTTCAGCCACCCCAACTGCGTAGGATCTTTCTCGAAACCCAACTATGCCCAACTATGAACTTGGAGGTAGACCCTCAGTGATTGCTGCCGTGCTGCAGCCTCTGTTGGGGGGAGAATGACGATGTTAGATGTCACCTTGAACGCAGATGTTATGTACTGTCTATGTCGCAATTTGCTTAAGGAGGTCATTTGTTTGCCGGACCCATAGAGAGCAAGAATAAATTTTCCTCCTCCACTCACAACTGCCTCTAGATCAGCCTGAGGGTCTTTAAATAATATTTAAAGACCATTCTTTTATCAACATATTATGTTGATGAGAGATATTTTTTGACCTTCTTTTATCAACATATTATGTTGATGAGAGGTCCAAGGTCTGAGTTCTTCTTCAGCGTTTTCAAACACTTTATTTTGCCCTGGTTATATAGAGCTGTCGTCGTATCACAACCGCTCATGGCGTGTAAAAAAAAGGATATGGGCAGCTGTGAATGTGTCGATCACACTTGGTGGGTGGTAAATGGTATTGCATGTACTTCCTTTTACTGGCTTCAGGAAGTATACATTGGAAGGAGTACAGAGCCAAACCATTATGACAAGAAGGTCGATATCCTCTCCCACTACAGCCACTGTGTCACACTCAGATGCCAGGCTTATAGCTGTGACTACTATCTGTCTGTCTGCATCTTCATGTACTTGGCTGCAGGCAATGTTCACTTCATCAAATTTTGAGATGAGCATGTCTATAAATCGACGCTTGTTTTTTGAATTGGAGAGAAATTTCTCCGGTGATACAGTGGAAACCATTGTGTCAGTGAATATAATTTCTGTGGCATGCTTTTTGTTTGACCTTCTCAAGCGCTCCACGTATTTCGTGCTTTTCTCACAGTCTGAGTAACCATCAAAAACTATTTGAGCACTTGTCTTCTATTTGGACAAAACGTATGAAACATATCTGTCACAAATGCCTGAAAAGTTCAAGCCAGTTGGCCACACTATACGGTGCAATAAAAACCCACCATCAATGACAAATGTGCACTTTTCCGGAACTGTATTTTCTATAGGTTTGAAGGCTTTGTAGAGAGATGACTTAGTTCCCTTCCTGATGCCACTCTCATCAAACAAAGATAGTAGGTAAGGACTCAGCTCGTACTTCAGAAATTCTTTCAATTCTTCTTCTGACTCTTTGGCAATGGTCATTCTTTGAAACAGGGTGGTTGGGTTGATGGGAACTGTTTGACCGTGAATATTTACTGCGCACTTCATCATAGTGAGGGGGTTCACTCAATCGCTTCGTTTGAATTTAAACAGATCTGAAATCATCCCCAACAATGCGGTCCATTGTTGCTGTCCATGCCCTGAGTACCCATTTCCCTGGCCAAGTGACAGTTGATCCTATCATCTCCAACAATCCCTGTACTGATGGATATGAGTTCTGGAGTTTCTGGGAAAGGTGGGTGCTGCTCAAATCAATCCAAAAGTTTCTTCATATCGTGACTGTCTCTTTTAATCCTTGAGTCTCGGCTACCAACATATTGTTCTGAAGTACAGAAATTAACTCCCCAGTAGACTTCCATTTCTTCACACACTTGTTGGAGTGAAGACATCCCCTGCGTCCATCAAGCTAAAATACTTGGAGTTACGCCTCGTTGTCGAGTTAATCCACCATCACTTTTCATGTACTTCATGAGATTCTGTTCAATAGTCATGTCACTCCACGTGCCACCCCACAACTTATCAGTTCGGCGGACAGTTAAAGCCCCATGTGAAGTGAAAGAGTTGAATTCTTCCAGTGGCATCGTATTCTTCAATTTGTCCATGTCTTGGAGATTGAGTTGAGCACATTTCGCATATAGGAAATGGCCACTCGCGTGGAAATATGGCAGCATCTTGTGAGTGGTTTCAAGATGGAGTTTCCAGTTACCAGTTCTTTCAGATCCAATGAAATTCTTCACCAAAGTTATCATCTCAAAGTATTGAATCCACAACTTAGCTGTAGGACCATGAAGCACCAATTGTTGAACCCGAGGTGCAAATTCCTTTTCAAGTTCTCTCACTAATTCACTTTCATGCACTGTCAGAACCTCTGATCGGTCTCCACAGTACAAAATATCCTCTAATTTAAGGTTAACTTCAGGGGAGATGGAGGTTGATTCAAGGATAATTTTAGCCAGAGTTTTATGAGCTAAGAAATGTGCTCTTACAGCCCTTGCACAGGCATGCTCTATCATTATTTTTTCAGTACTGTTGACAGCATATACAGTATGAACCAGAAGTGATATTATTATGAAGAGGGAATGACTGTAGGGAACTTACCCGGTCCAGAAATAAGTCTTAACTACATACCAAATTCAAAGGAGGACATTCGCCTTGAAAACCACAGACCAACCTCTACAACAACGGTTACGTTGATATATAATTAATAATTAGTACTTAATTAAATTTATGTATAATTAATAAGTAATTATATTAATTATTAATTATAAAGACCAAATAAATAGTTTTTAATAAGTAAATAGTGATAGTATAGGTCTCTGCTGAATTTAGGGTGAAGGGCTCTTGACTTAGCGGTTTCGCGTAATATGACATAAATTTCAACGCGCTCTAGAGGCTACACGGTTTGGCCAAAATAAGTCATTAAGGTATGAAATTTGTATAGAATTTAATGTAGTTTAGAAGAATCCAAGCATAGTTTTTGAGTTACAAGCGAAAACTATCGAGAAAACGGGGTTTCTGCTATTGATAGCAATAAAAGCCTTACGAATTTATAAAAATTTCAATATCTTGCAAGCTCATGTAAATCCGAAGCAGCGAAACTCTTAAAAGGTTATCCCGTGTCAGGTGATTACTATAAGCAAGCTTGGGATGCTCTGTCATTAAGATATGATAATAAAGGAGTGTTGTTATATAACCAGTTGAATAAATTGTTTAATGTTAAGGTTCTAACAGTGTGTACTTATAAATCTATTTTGTATGTTCTGGATACGATCAATGAATCTGTACGCCATCTTGAAATCTTGGGATTTGAGATAAATTCACTAGTGGAATTGATTTTTATTTATATCATTCAAGATAAGTTGGATGATAATTCACGCACTCAGTGGGAGCTAACGTTGGATAGCTATTCATTTCCTAAATTGACTGAATTGACTTCCTTCTTGAAAAAACAAGCTAGAAGCATTCAGAACATAAAAGAACTCACTAAATCATATGTAGCTGGTTCCCGCTTCAGAGGAAAATATAGGCAAATATTATCTTCCTCATTTCGGAGTATTGAGAGAGGAGAGTACAACTACAAAATTACGCGTAGTTTTTTATGCCTCTTCAAAGGACTCAAAGGGCCGTTCTCTAAACTATTTCCTGGAGATTGGTCCAAAACTTCTTCCAGAACTATTCAATATTTTAACACAATTTCGGTCCTTTAAAGTGGGCTTCTCAGCCGATATTGAGAAAATGTTTCAGCAAATTTTAGTAAATCCAAAGCACACAGACTACCAACGTATTTTGTGGCGATTCGAAGAATCATAGACTATTTCTACATATAGGTTACTGACCGTAACTTATGGAACTGCCTCAGTGCCTTTCCTCGCTATTAGAACCTTGCAGACATTGGCTGAAGACAACCAAAATCAGTTCCCTAAAGTCTTCAAAACAATAACTGAAAGCTTCTTTAAAGACGATCTCCTTTGTGGTGCACAGTCCTTAGAAGATACCAGGAGTCTCATCTCTAACTTAAATAAAGTCATGGAGAGTGGTGGATTTTCCCTAAGGAAATGATCTTCAAATATGCCAGATGCCATTTTAGCCCTACCCAAAGAGAAGCGATACAACAATTCAGATATCGAAATTCAAGACGACGAGACGGTGAAGTTATTGGGTTTAGTCTGGAATACGGCCAGTGACATGCTCCAGCTGAAAATCACCCAGCTGTCCAATCTCCACACAAAACGAGAATTGTTGTCTGTTGGGGAGCGTATATTCGATCCTTTGGGAATTTTATCTCCTACTACAATTTTCTTGAAAATAATGATGCAAGATCTTTGGGGGTGGGTGGGGGGAAAGTGGTTGGGATGACCAGATCCCAAGCCAACGTCTGTATTCATGGCATGAATTTCACTCTCAAATCGAAATCTTGAAGGACGTTAAAATACCCAGATTCATGAACACAGTCCACAATATAGATCAACTGATTCAACTCATTTCTGCGACGGTTCGGGTAAGGCCTATGCTGCTGTAATATATCTTAAAGTAATTTCAGACACTGGTGAAATCTCAATCAGCTTTATCGCTGCAAAGACTAGAGTAAATCCCATCAAACCAATAACGTTGCCACAATCGAGCTATGTTCAGCTCTTCTACTTGCTCATTTGTGCTGCGCAGTCTTGGAATCTCTACCCATCACAGTTCATGACATCTATCTGTGGACAGATTCTAAAATTACTTTGAGCTGGATTTATGCTCCTCCTTCAAATGGAAACCAGTTTGCTTTAAATCGTGTGAACAAAATTAAAAGTCTTGTTACAGAGGCTAAGTGGCATCATATTTCTGGAACTATGAATCTCACGGACTATGCATCCAACCTGCACAACTGCTAACACATAAACTTTGGTGGAGTGGTTCCACTTGGTTGAAGGAGCCTCAAACCATTACACATTTTGTGATAGAACCTACTCCTTCAAATAATTATACCGAATCAGAAAGCGCCATTCAAGTGACAAATGTCACCAATATTCCCGAATTTTTACTCAAGTTTTCATCCTTTATGAAACTATCCAGAGTTATGGCATGGTGTAAGCGATTCATAAACAATTCAAACCCTTCTAATAACAAAATCTCAGGATGTCTAACTTTAAAGGAGATTTCACAATCTATTAACAATATTGAAAAATCATCCAACATCATGAATATTCGAAAGAAGTAAATCTTCTCAAACAGAACAAACCATTGTCCACAAATCCTAAATTCTATCCCTAAACGTTTTTCTTGATGCTGATGGCATAATTCGTGTTGGTGGACGCCTCTCACGGCATCAATCCTTGACATTCGATCATAAGCACCCCATGCTTTTGCCAAAACACCATGCTTTTACGACAATGCTCATTAGGCATTTTCACGAGAAAAATTTGCATGCGGGTTCACAATTAGTAGTCTCATTACTCGGACAAAAATATTGGTTTGTGAGTGGAGGGTCTACTGTTCGTCTCGAAATCGATAAATGCCTTACATACAAAAAAACTAAAGGCAAAGTCATGCCAACAACTAATGGGAAACTTGTCTGTGGACAGAATTACCCAAGTACGACCTTTCTCAAAGGTGGGAATAGATTTTGCTGGACCCTTCTTAACCAGGCCAAACGCCGCTAGGAGAAAACTGAGTATCAAATCATACATTAATATTTTCATTTGGATGTGTACGAAGGCAGTACGCATTGAAGTGGTGACTGATCTAATCTTCCCAGGCTCTTCTCGCTGCTCTACGACGATTCATTGGACGTCGTGGCCTTCCTACTGATATCAACTCAGATAACGGAAGGAATTTTGTGGGTGTCTCCAAATATTTGAAGGAGCTCTTTGCAATTCATCGACAGAGAGAAATCCAGGATTTCCTTTCTAGCAATTCTAATACTTGGCCATTTTATCCCTCCCTATTCTCCTCATTTTGGTGGCATATGGGAAGCAGCAGTAAGACTGACTAAAAATCATCTACTGAAAGTGAGTAAATCCAGTATTCTCACCTTTGAGGAATTGTATACACTCATGTGCCAGATAGAGGCTTCTATAAATTCAAGGCCTCTGACTACACTCTCTGCTGATCCATCAAACATCCGGGCTTTAACTCCTGGACATTTCATAGTCGGTGCACCCCTATTAGAGATTCCAGATTCATCGGAGTCTACAAATCTTCCCTTGAGTGCCAGGTGGAGTTTAATCCAAAAGCAGAGGCAGCAGTTCTGGGAAAGATGGTCACGAGACTATCTACATTATCTACAACAACGACCAAAGTGGATAGTACTCCAACCAAATCTACAAGTTGGATATTTGGTCATTGTACATGATAGTACCTATCCTCCAATGCTATGGAGACTAGGCCGAATTACCGAGACTCACCCGATCCAGACAATCTGATTAGAGTGGTTTCTTTCCGAACTCAAAATGGGGTTAATTAAACGCCCCATTTCCAAGGTGACACTACTAAATTCTGACAATTAAACTTTCCTGGGGGGCGGAGAATGTTCAGCATTGCTTCACCTTTCTATCAAAAGATGGCATCACCTGTAAAATTGTTTTGTTTATGTTCTAAAAATAATATTTATTGTGCATTAGAATTAATAGCTTAAAGATTAATGTTTAAATTGGTAAATTTCTTTCTTGAATTTTTGGAATAATTTCTTTATACATTTAGAGGGGAGGAGGGTATTATGGAATACTATTTACATTTCTAAAAATAACTTTACTGGTTTTTGAATAAAAATCCCCAAAATCATCATGAGTACATACTATAACTAATTGTAATGAACTGTCACTTGCAAAAAAAATACTATT
This sequence comes from Dolomedes plantarius, assembly GCA_907164885.2. Lineage (NCBI taxonomy): Eukaryota > Metazoa > Arthropoda > Arachnida > Araneae > Dolomedidae > Dolomedes > Dolomedes plantarius. The sequence continues at coordinate 81,609,701 of OU015499.1, forward strand.
TATTTTGTTGTTATAAAAAATTATTTTTAAAAAAAAGTTACAAATGGAGGTTAATATGAAATAGTTGGATAATATGGAATAGGTAGTTTAAACCATTGAAAAACTAATTGGACTTCATAAAAAATTAGATATTTTTAACTATAAAATCCATATTTTTAAGATTATGTGCAAGTCATTTCTGCTTCTAGTCTATTTACAAAAGTCACAGATATAATCTTCTTTCTCTGCTCCGGTACAGTGAAGGTGATCCCACAGAGAAAATTTGAAGCATTGAATCAAAATTTCCCCTCATTGATCTTCGGATAATTTTCCTTTACAGAAGATACATTCAGCGTCTTTGTTTTCCGGTTCTTTAGTTGATGGCATGAAGTCCATTACATATGATACATCCGAATGGAAAGATTCATCGCTACTAACACTGGAGTCATCTCTAGTAGGTTTAGGTCTAGAAGGTCGGTCAAAGTTTAATTTCTTAACAGGGGTCTTTGAATGTTCGGTTTCTTCTGTTGTTTTGAAGCTTCTGGTTCCTTCTTTATGTCCTTTTCTTTCAGTTCATCCTCTTTTTTTATATGGGGAGTAGGTTATTATAGAAGATCCAGCTTTCCTGCCTCTAAGGGGATTATGGAATACCTAGTATTCCATAATACCCGACACGCCATCATGGAAAATGAACCTTTAAACTGATGGACAAAACATTGTCAGCTAAAAGACGACCACGGTGTAGCAAACTACAATTCTTTTAGTGTACATTTTGCTTAACATCAATGTTCAAGTCACATGTGTACTAGTAGGTTAAGATACAAATATAAACGACCCAACCTTTCGGTTATGCGTTTAAAAAAAAAAAAAAAAAAAAAAAAAAAACTGGGGGGGGGGGGGACTTATGCTAATTGTGTAACAGTAGGTACATTGTGTACTAGTAGGTTAAAATGTTTGAAAACTTACCTGCAGAAACTCTTGAAAATCACAAAACACACTTTGTTCTTTAGCGAGTGGTACCTTAACAACAAGCGGTCAACACTCATCAACTCTCACTGCATCATGGGAGTCTTTATTGAGTAGTTCATGGTATTCCCACGTGATAGCAGCACCAAACAGAGCCGAAACCTCTGTAGTCCATATTACCCGACTATTCCATAATACCCTCCTCTCCTCTATTGCTTTAAACTGAATGCAACTTTTCTTATTTACTCTCTGCGTTGTAAAAAAAAAGACTGATGCATTTTGGGTAATTTTTGTGATTGATTTTATGAGTTGTTCTGTGATTATGGTGGAATTTCTCTTGAAAACGCTTTCTGCTACTATTCTATGTTATCCTATTCATTCATTCTTTTGAGAAATTCCAATTATTTGAAAAAAATCGGAACATCCAGGTTTATTTGTAAAATCACATTACTGCATTTTATTTAAAACGTATTTATGGCAAATAACTAATGGATTTCCTTAAACTATTCAACCACCATTTTTGGTAAGTAAATTCTAGCTTATTGTTGAAAATTAATTCCCATTGCATCGCAGTTATATTAATTATAAATTCCACTAAAAAAATAAATCTTATGTAACTAATTGGAAAGTTTTGTGAATTGTTCTTTTTAAATTTTTTTTCTTAAATATTCTAATGATCGTACAATATATATATATATATACATATACATACATACTAGATTTATTACCCGGCTTCACACGGGATTCAGTTTCTGTTATTTTTTTTCAATGATTAGCCTCATGTTATGATGTTCTAAAGTTATAACAACTCTTAACTTAATTTCATTTTTTCAGTAATAAAAAATTCATTTATAAAATAATTTGTTTTTTTTTTAATACTTGCCAGTGCACAACATTTTTTGTTTCTTTCTTATCATCTGCGACAATATATAATTCTGATTGATTCCTTACTCTAGACACTCCTACATATAGCTGACCATGCGAAAAACATTATTCTGTCAGATCCAGTCCAGTTCTGTCTTCTTTTTTGGGCATTTTAAGGCATTAATTTACAGCTAGTCAATAATGTTTGAATGGATTTATTATTATAGAAAAAGAATCAATAATATTTGAATGGATTGAGAACACACTAAATATTAAAACACAGTAATTCTGATAATTATTATAGAAAAAGTATATACACATATTTCATGCTCGGAATTCTTTCTCAAAACTAAATCGTCTGCTACGTTTCAATGCAACTTTCAGACTTTCTTAATTAGAATATACACGCATTTCATGATTGTAATTCTTTCTCAAAACTAAATCGTCTGCTATGTTTGAATGTCACTTCAGTTATATATCATCGCGTCAAGGCTAAACGCACGTGTTTCTAGGTAAGTAAACGTGTCCTTCAGAATATTTGTGTTCGAACGGGTAGCTTGAGATAGTTTTAATGAAGGAAATGGATTGAGAACACATTCATCGAAAATGAATGACTTTCCATGTTTATATTTTCATTTTTAAAAAAATATTCGGGCGTTGCCACGGATATGAAAATAATATATCAAATTCATTCTGGCATGCGCCAATATATGAATAAATAACGTTTTAAATTCATGTCTATTTATACTATAATGTTATAATTTAATTGGCAACAATGAAATGTTACAATGGCTTTGAACAAAAATATCCTTTGATACTGCGCAAACTTGTTCTAACATAATTCAGGAATGGAAAGTCGTAGCGGGACGAAAATAGTCCCGTTCATCCTGATTTTTCAAGAACATTAAACCGTGTAAATTTCATCAAGGTAGGGCTCACGGTTCTTGAGTTTTTGTGACTCCCACACACATACTAACACGACCCATTTTCCGTTTCTGCTTTATATATATATATATATATATATATATATATATATATATATATATATATATATATATATATATATATATATATATATGTGCATAACACATTCATACATATATACATGCAAAAGAAGTTAGCAACGATAAGTAATCCTACGTTAATAACCCGCGGTAGTTTCGTTAGAAGAGACTACCTGAAATTTAATTTTTTTGTTGCATTATTATGGATTCTAAATATTTTTGATATTCCCCTTAGTTACTGTCCAAAGACTCCGTGAGAATGCAATCTTCATTTACGTAAGAGGCAGCCTTGAAGCTACGAATTATGAACTGGTTATGATTTTCGGTCGAGTTTGACAAGGGTTTTACAAGGGTCGTTCGACCGTCGTAAAGGAACCATTCAGAATAATTACTGACCCTCGGATAACTATTTTGGTAGCTACCGTTCCACATTCCTGCGGTCAGACCATCTCTAGTTCAAAATGTTAGAATAATTACAGCCATTTTGCCCTGACCTTCGTCTTGCTCCACTCATTTGGGGAAAACCCTAGGTTCGTCTGGGGACACTGTAAAAGAAATTTTTAAAGCATTTCCGATTCGCAGATGGAACACCTGCACCGTTTTCTTTTCATCTTTCCTTCAAATCCGAACGACAAGTCTTCCGGCACAGTATTTAAGTTACTCTATTGCAGGGATTTCCTTCCATTGACGACTGCAAAAATAAGGTGTCATTCTCTTCCAAAACGTTCCCCTTATTCTATGAATCAAGATTTGTACTTGCATTTAAATGTGTTTAACTAACTATACAGCAATTTCCTTCCTCTAATTATCCACCCACAAATATATAAACAGGGAAACTTGTCTAGCAAGCCACCCGTTTAAATGGACGTATTTTGTTCAGAACCGATTGAAGACTTCGTAGAACCCGTGTTATGGAAGATACTTTCTTTTTTCTGACAGCCACTTTTTTTGAAGCCATGACTGGACGCCATAGAAAAGTTTATATATATATATATATATATATATATATATATATATATATATATATATATATATATATATATATATATATATATATATACTAGCATTATTGCCCGGGTAGATATATAGATATAAAAATTTTGATGCATTCCATCAAAAAAATACTGGGCTGCACCCCCCGCTCTTCATGTTCATCTGGCTAGACAAATTGCGCTTAGCGCGTTTCTACTGAAATGATATACAAACAATAAGAAAGAAAGACACTTTTGCGGACCTTCGTCTGATTATACTTCTGATTTTATTGAGAATTAATAACACAGTGTTGCGTGATTCGCACGTTTGGATTGAATAAGTTTACTGCTTAATTATATTTGTTAGATACTGTTTAATTAGATTTAATTAGATTTGTTTGATCCACTGTTTAATTAGAAATAAGTTTTATAATTTACATTTGCCTTTATTATTTATTTTTCCCTTAAAAGCTCAGTTTGTTCTACAACACCGAAGAGACGCATTTTTTCCACATCACCCAAGAGGTAAAGTGCAAGATGCATTATCCCCTTTATTTATTCAAAGTAAGGCGCGATTTCACATGAAGCCTATTTTCTTTACTTTGGTGATTCGGTTTTTTATTGTCGACAGGCCAAAAACCGTATCGGTTTTTAATTTGCCCCAGGCCAAAAACCGTTGAAAAAGCGAATTGTAAATCGGTTCAAGCGATGAGAAAAACTGCAAATAACAAAAGACAAAAAGCAGAGCCGGGAAAGTTGTGTTAAAACATACTAATTTGAACTGCATTCTTAAAAAACTCCCATCTCAGTTAGTCTAGTGGTTAAATTTTATCTTTTACCGTATTTTAATATTTCTTTTGTCAATTTATTTCGTTGTTATGCACGTAACGCAAAATTAATTTAAAGTATCACAAAAAGAAAAGAAACCACGTGATCAGCATTTCATAAATTACATTCTAAAAATTAATCTTTAAAAATTCACCAAAAATCAGAAAAATGAGGTAGGTAAAGATTCGAAAAAGATTTCGTTTTAAAGGAATTTTTATGATATTTCACGTGATATAAATTTTATAACCCTCGGATTATCATTTTAAATGCAAACTTAAAAAAATTAGAAAAACAGCTTAAAAATTTAATTTTAAAAAATCGAAGAAGAATTTTTCAAAAATCTTTCTCAGTTTACCCCTCCACTATAAACTCCACTATAGAAGAATCACCATGCAAAATTTCAGCTCTTTATGTCCAACGGTTTGGACTGTGCGTTATCTGTCAGTTAGTCAGTCAGTTAGGCAAGGCCAACAAAGGTTATTACCATGAATCTCCCCCCCCACACGAACTCCTCTTCTCCCGCGCGGGGGAAGAGGGATAGGTTCGTATTTCACTGAACGCCTGTATCCACAGGGGGTACCTCGCACCTCTTACGGGCACAAAAAATCATTAAAAAATTAATTTAAAAAAAACTAATTGAGACCCAAAGTTCGTTTTTGCTGATTTAAGTTTCTCAGCTCCTAAACATTAACTGTGCCGAATTTGGTCTATGATTCTATAGCGGACAAACAAACAGACAAGCTCATTTATATATATATATATATATATATATATATATATATATATATATAAAGTGAAATCTCGATCGATCGTTCCCCGAATCATCGTTTTCCCCTATGTGTCGTCCATTTCACCCAGTCCCGACAATCCTATTGCTTTGATATGTTCCCGCATCTATCGTTTTCCCGCATTTATCGTTCAGTTCCGTTGGTCCCTTGAAAAACGATAGATCGAGATTCCAGTGTGTGTATATATATATATATATATATATATATATATATATATATATATATATATGTGTGTGTGTGTGTGTGCGTGTGTATGTAAACAATGCCCTAACTAGGCAGGGGCACTCGCCCAGGGCCCACTTCGAAGGGGGACCCAAAATGCTGTATTTGTTTTATTATTTTCCCAAACCTAATTAATTAAGGGGCCCAAATGCAAATTCTTGCCCAGGGCACAGGAATCGCTAGTTACGGCTCTGTGTATATATATGACACGGTAAATGTGGTTAGTCCGGTGATTATATATAATTGCCGGTTATTATACATAATCACCCCTAAATTTGGTAAATATGATAAATAATTGAAAATTTATCAAATTAACCGGTTTGTTTACATAATTCCCAACTCGAATGGTAAATGTGATAAAAGTCCATAAATTTAGCCAAATTCGTTCAGTTGGCGCAGCTGCTTGGCTTCTATCAACGCGTGACAACCACTTCATTTCAATAGTAACTTAAATTTTGAGGCGGCTAGACGTTTTTTCGCTACCCTCTCGTATTTTATAAAATATTGAATAACTAGCCGCTGTGCGACCAGCATGGTCGCTGTTGGTTTTATATCTTCTTTTGCAAAACAACTGTAAGGAAATGTAACATATGTAAGGAATGTTACCATTACCTGTCATCATAAATATACGTTGTTAAGGGGTATTCTCTATAAGGCTGATTCTAAAACATCGTGATTTTAAAAATATGAATTTCCATTGTTTCCAGAACAGAGTTGAAGATAAGACTCAGAAACTCAACACCAATGATTTTATAAATTACATCCCTTTCTGTATGTACTATTTTTCGAAATTAAGATATCTATACTTTATCATTACATCAAATAATAAATTGTTGGAAAAATTTCTTCACTTATAAAATGGAGTAAAAATTCAGCAAGTACTGAAAAAAAGTGTAGAAAATTAACTATTACTGGCTGTCGGTTGCTATGCCGGGGACGGTTCAGCCTAACCTCGCGATCATTTATGTTCTGTCTTTCACGCCTCTTTTTTAATGAATTACACTGCTGGCCACTGTAAATGCAACACCCTGAAGGAAACATGCAAATAACATGAAATTTACAACATGCATTAGCGGAGGTGAGTTATGCAAATGATTAGAATTTCAGCACAGACCCACATCACGGGCGCCTGTGGCGCCACTTCAAAGCGCTATTTAAGGCTTGGAGATTTCAACGATTTCAAGTTCGGCAATTGTGTTTTTCTTGTTTTTTCAAAAAAAAAAAACGATCAATTATGCCTCGTCGAAAATAGCAATCATCTTTTGATCAAGTATCCGAGTTCGACAGAGGAAGGATAGTGGCCTACCGAGATTGTGGATTATCTTTCAGGGAAATCGGTAGTCGTGTTGGACGAAACCAAACAACTGTAATCCGGATATATGATCGTTGGATGCAGGAGGGTACGACGGACCGGCGTGTTCGATCGCATCCAATTCAGCGCACCACTTCACGTGATGACAGGGAAATTGTGCGCATGGCAGTGACGGATCGCTCAGTCACATCACGATCCATAGCACAGCACATGCAGTCTGTAACGCATCATCCAGTGTCTGCGCGTACCATTCGACGCCGTTTACAGCAGAGTGGTCTGTCCGCAAGACGTCCATTTCTTTGTCTACCCTTGACGCAGAACCACAGACGTCTCCGCCGCCAATGGTGTGATGACAGAAGGATGTGGACGGCAGAATGGAATGAAATTCTCTTTACTGACGAGTCACGCTTCTGTCTGCAACACCACGATGGTCGCATTCGAATCTGGAGAGACCGTGAAGAGAGGATGCTGAACAGCTGCGTTATGCACCGCCACACTGGCCCTGCACCGGGTATTATGGTATGGGGCGGTATTGGATATCACTCTCGCACACCTCTAGTACGCATTGCCGGTACTTTAAACAGCCAGCGCTACATCTCCGAGGTGTTGGAGCCAGTTGTCCTTCCTTACCTTCAGGGCTTGCCCACAGCCATATTTCAACAGGATAATGAGCGATCACATGTGGCACGCATTGTCCAACGGTTCTTCGTCAATCGCCAGATTGAATTGCTTCCCTGGCCGCCTCGCTCTCTGGATCTTTCGCCGATAGAAAACATGTGGTCCATGGTTGCTCTACGATTGACCCAGATTCCATCCCCAGCTGCCACAGCAGATCAACTTTGGCAACGTGTGGAAGCTGCTTGGTCTGCTGTACCCCAAGAACTCATCCAAAGTCTCTTTGAATCAATGCCGAGGCGTGTGGCAGCGGTGATCTCCAACAATGGCGGCTACTCTTGTTGTGAAGCCGAGAAATTACGACTCCAATTGGGAAGCCGTATCGGAACAAGTGGTAGCAAATTAGCGAATAGTTAAGCCAGCCATAAAAAGGTGAAACAAGAAAAAGCGTTGTGTATTAAATCAAGTTACAGAATTTACTTCAAGTTACAATGCGACATGAAAGATAACCCAGATAGGTTGTCTCATGTAACATAGATTAAGTAGAGTATTTACTTTAGGTTAACAGCACTTAGCTTAGCAAGAAAATATTTAACCCTACATATAGCCTGACCCACGTGCTAAGCATATTACAATACTCAAATTATTCATACCTAGGAAACATTATCTACTACAGTAAATTAAATTACAGACAAGGGGTTTAAGGAGCAAATAAGAAGTTTATTTTAACTAAACATAATAAAGAAAGGTAAATACTTATAAGATGCCATTCCTCGCACCACACTCCCGATCACCAACACACGCTCCCAAAGGTCACCAACCACCAACGCGTCCAAGGGCTGTGTCCCGCTACTTTTCGAAGCTAGCCTGACATGCGCCAATCTGTACTTCGCGCCTGCGCAATACAGGCTCAATACACCAGATTTGGCGTGCATCGCCTTTTTTGGCAATAAATCATTTTTCTTTTCAGCCAATATATGGCGGTTATGAGAGACAGTTATAAAGACCTGAATATTAATAGATATACTCCATGAGTCTTTATAACAACTCTGGCTACTGATTTTGGCAGGAACCACACTTCACAGAAATCTATAAATTTAATCATTTGATACTTGGTCAACATGTTATCGACAAAATAAATTTTGTTGTGATATCTCTTGTCTTTCTTGGTGTAGCAATTTGGGTGGCCAGCAGTGTATTTCTTCTTCGCTTTGTTTCTTGAGACTGTTCCCAATTTTCACTTGATCGTGTAGCTCGCTTTCGAGCATTGCTTATTTCCGTGCGTAAATCCATGTTGACACGCGGTTGCAAACTGCGGACGGCCGCTAATGTTTACATCTGGTAGTTGCAGCCGTTGCCATTCGGAGTGTAGAAATATCGTCGATTTTTGTGCCGCATACCTACGCGTTTTATATATATAGATGGCTGGTATGCTTGAGCGTTTTAATTCCAAGTTAGTTAATATTATGGATACTAAGAAAGCAAACAGTGGTTTTCTGACGAAAGAAATATACAATGACTTTTTTCAATAATGATGACTTGTTGAAAAAAGTGAATAATAGTAAAAACAAAAGTAGTGGGAAAAAACCGGAAAATCATCAAAGGCTAAAAAGATACGACGTAATGAATGTAGGCAGTGTTGAAAAACTTATCTTTCCCGTAAGTAAAGACAGCTCCAATGTTAGATTTTACGTATACTTTGAAGAAATTTTTACCATAATTCATGAGGCACACTTATCAGTAGGCCATGGTGGTAGAAACAGGATGTTAAAAGAACTGGTTACAAACCCGCCCGGGCGGGTTTGTAACCAGTTGCGCCGTGTGCGTGGCTCCATTCAATTACATAGGTTGCGAGTCATCACGGACTGGTTTGTGATTTGAGTCAGTTATCAGTTTATTTTGAGTTGCTCCGTGTGCAGACGGGCTAAATGTAAAAATATCTGGCAAACTTTGCAATTCTAAATGTCATAACAGTCTAATATGTCTAAATAAGTAAACTTAAGATATTTAGTAATTTGTAGTAGTAGCATTTAACGTTATTTGGAAAAATGTTTTTTCTCTAGATTATGGGATTAGTTGTGTTTTTATAATTAACTGTTTTGTTTAAGTTCAAAATAAATTTATGCATTTCATTTGACAACACCTGTCAGTCCCTTATTCGAATTTCGTTCAGGCTACACCCATGTGACTTAAAATAATCATATATTAACTTTTTAATTGTAAAATATAAAACATTGTTATTCGCGACCTCTCGCGTTATACAGTCCAACGAAAAAATATCCTTCTGACTAGTAACTACTCAAAAAACTGCACTGTATTCCACTGGCTCAATCAGTCATGATATTATTTATTACATTTGCCATTACGAGTTGGGAATTGTGTAAAAAAACCGGTAAATTTGATAAATTTGCATTTATTTGTCATATTTACCGCATTAATGGTGATTATGTATATTTACCGGTTATTATATATAATAACCAGTTTATTACTTTTACCGTAACATATATATATATATATATATGGCGCAGCCTGTCCTCTCTGGACCTTGCGCCATAAAACCCAAAACAACCAACCAACCATATATATATGTGTGATAATAATCACATTTGGAACAGGGAGATGCAGTCAGTACGAGGAGTGATGCAGTCGGGCTGAGTGTGGTTCAGGAAAACACTTTTATTCCATTATGAAGCATCGCGAAGGCTGCAGCGGCCACATGACTTGTCCGGCGTACATGCCAGGACGAGAGGCCGATTACATACAGGCGGGGACAGCAGGTCCAACAGCAACAAGAGTTAGAAACGAAGAGAGAGAAAAGTCTTCTGTTCATGCAATATTAAGTGGGTGTTTTGCGATATTTACGCCAGAGGGCCTAAACTACTTAATTTTTAATTGGGCGACTTTAGATTCGTGGAGTTAACGTGTCCACTTCAGTTTATCGGGGACTGATAGATCCCGCGCTTGTTAGAACCGTGATCTGTTGAACTGGGCATAGGATAAGTGGCCATAAAGTTCTTGCAAAGTGGGGTTTTTGACGTTAAAAAGGCATAAATCCAGAGTGATTCGAGGGCTCTTCAGGAATTATGACACTATACTGACATTCGGAATCTCATAAACTTTGAACACTCATATCTGGGGATGTTATTGAGTTCAGATACTTCACATGCCTGCTTAATGATCTGCAGGGCTACGATAAATTATTTTATTTTACTTTTAGGTTGCAATTTTTGGAAAAGGGGTCGTGCTTTATTACCAGGAGAATGTGCTTTAAAGTAAAGTAATTTAGGAAGACGCGTTTTCTTATTACATTTCCCCCCCATCGAAATAAGAAAAGTTCTTGCTGAAAGGAAAAATTTTCCGTTGACATAAAATTTTACAAAATTTTAAGTAAACTGTATGCAGCAAAGGTAAACACACATTATATCATTGAAAGAATAAGAATTTCCTTGTGCAAATTCAATTTCAATATTTCATACTAATTGCAATAATTTAATTTCAATATTCATTATTCGCTATCCAAAACAATATTATATCCACAAAATAATAACCTCTAAAATAATAAGTCAAATAAATGTACTAAATTCTTTCTCAATATTTATCATATTTAATTTCTTATATAAACACTATAACTTCCGTAAGTAACACGATATTTTTATTTAATCTTACTACTAGCATTTTGGTATGAATCCTCATGTTATATAACCTCTTACATCTTAAAAACATACATCTCTTTTTATCATATATGAAACATTACTTTTTTTGTTTCTATTTATTTATTCTGTATCATTTTGAGAATTTTCTGGAATGGGCACTTCCTCTATAGCAGACGGATGTTAATATTCAACCGTGGCATATGGGACGCTTATGTAGATTAGAAAGAGCTCCGTTGCTATACTGTTATAGCTAACTGCTCTTTGAAATTTCTACTGTACCAGAAAATCTCCTGAAAAACACATTACTCTCCTACCTTTATTTAACCTTCAACGACATAATATACTCATGAGGATTCAAAACCATATACCTTTTTCAATTTACCATGTAAAAAAGTACAATGTTTAGGTAACTTGTGAAGAATACTAAGTTAGCAATGTTTGTACTTTAATACTTCAGTAATATAAAACAAATTTTTTTTTATATTCTTACAATTTCTTAAAATAGAATACAAATTGTTTACATAAGTTAATAAATATTTTTGTGGATAAATTTAAAATTTAACTATTCATTATTTTAATTAATTTTTATTCATCTTTTTCCGCATCTATATCCAACGCGAAATTTAGAAACCGAAACCTATCTGCTTACACCATGGGCAAGGAGAGAGAAAAAATATCTAATGATCAAAACATCAAAATAAAAGTTTCAACTTCTACGCGTTTCGAGCCAAAGCGATGAGGATCTAAATTTATTGCTCTCCTCTCGGGGAATAGTAACCTTTGACACTACATATGTTGATATAGCGCGCACGGTAGCTCGGAGAGGTGACCTACTTTTTCAATTCCTCTCTTTCACATAGAGGGTTTTTAAGTTATACGCGAAGTAGATAATTTTAATGATTTGTAAAAAGATAAAACTGATACCGAATTTATATTAAGCAAAAGAGGATTACGTTAGATTAATAATTGATCAAATTGCCTTTAAATCATCAACATTACTACGAACACAATATTTAAACAATTACAATTTTACATAAATATTTTACACACTTCCAAAATAAATTTAATTTATACTTTAACAAAATTCAGTTTCACCACTTAATCATGAGATACACATATGACATTTATAGACAATTTGTCTTACCTTTAATTTCTGTTCATTTATTTATTTATTTATTTATTTATTATCATTATTTTTTTTCCTCGTCGGCGTAAATTAATTTTAATTTAGTCTCTTAAAAGATGATTACAAATGTTTTAACAAGGCAAAAGTTCTTGTGAATGAACTGTTGCTGGCGGAAGTTGCTAGCGTATTTCTTCTTATTGCAGCACAAAACAGGCCAATGTAGAACACAAGCCGTACATATGAACACCACATTGCACAACATAATTTAGTAGCAGAATTTTCACGATCACGAGAAGGATTCAAAAACACACTGTGGCGTTGTGGGAAGCTGAAGAAAGCGGAATAATTTTATGCTGTAAAATTCACCCCATTGAAGATAGGAGAAACGTGTAAATACTGAATTGAGCACACAGATTGATAAAAGGGTGGATCCGTTGAGATGAAGAAGTTGACATCGCATAAATTTCTTGTACGAAATATTATCATTTAAAGATTCTAAAACAGCTTTGGAAATTCTTGTATGGAATTAAACACTTGAAATCCAGCGGGGTTAACACAAATAACGAAATGGAGAAACTGCACAGATTTTCAGGAATGGAGCACATGACGTACAGACACTTGAAAATTTTCTTTTCATGAAAGATATCCGCTGAGGATTCCAGGACAGGTATAAATTCTGTCGGCTTTATAAATGTGATAATAATCACATTTGGAACTGGGAGATGCAGTCGGGCTGAGTGTGGTTCAGGAAAACACTTTTATTCCATTATGAAGCATCGCGAAGGCTGCAGCGGCCACATGACTTGTCCGGCGTACATGCCAGGACGGAACGCCGATTACATACAGGCGCGGACAGCAGGTCCAACAGCAACAAGAGTTAGAAACGAAGAGAGAGAAAAGTCTTCTGTTCATGCAATATTAAATGGGTGTTTTGCGATATTTACGCCAGAGGGCCTAAACTACTTAATTTTTAATTGGGCGACTTTAGATTCGTGGAGTTAACGTGCCCACTTCAGTTTATCGGGGACTGATAGATCCCGCGCTTGTTAGAACCGTGAACTGTTGAACTGGGCATAGGAAAAGTGGCCATAAAGTTCTTCCAAAGTGGGGTTTTTGACGTTAAAAAGGCATAAATCCAGAGTGATTCGAGGGCTCTTCAGGAATTATGACACTATACTGACATTCGGAATCTCATAAACTTTGAACACTCATATCTGGGGATGTTATTGAGTTCAGATACTTCACATGCCTGCTTAATGATCTGCAGGGCTACGATAAATTATTTTATTTTACTTTTAGGTTGCAATTTTTGGAAAAGGGGTCGTGCTTTATTACCAGGAGAATGTGCTTTGATGTAAAGTAATTTAGGAAGACGCGTTTTCTTGTTACATATATATATATGTATGTATGTTGGAACCGAACTCCGAAATCGGACAATGCCCGAAAGAATTGCTCACATCGCGAATGGATCACTGACAAATGCGCCAAGTCTGAAATGTGACATTATTTCAGACTTCGTGCACTTGAATTTGATCAATTCGCGATCGGGCAAATCAGTAGTGAGCCAAGTCCGATTTCACACTTGGAGGATGGGCGAAACACCTCCACATCGATAGATGAGCCAAGCCCGATTATGACAAGCCTAACAACCACGTTTGTCTGTCTCCTTCGATTCCTCAGCCTCGTTTCGTTCTAGCGTTTGAAAGTGCTACTGTCCACGATGTCCTCTGTTGATGACGTTGTTAAATCGGCCACGACTACATGTGCGAATGAAATGGGAGGTAAATTTCTCGAACCTTTGGGTAGTTTTTTAGAAAGTTCGGGCGACAACAGTTGTGTTTTCACGTTCGAAAAATATGAAGAGTTGATTGCGGAAGTGAAAAGCAGTGTGGAGAAAAGAAAAAAACAAGCAGCTCCTCACCTCTAAGGACTACAAAAGACTAAAAAGGTATGAGGTAGTACCCATTTGTGGTATCGAAAAATTAATTAAAAAATGACAGATGATGACAAAACCATAAAATATTTTTGTCATACTGACGAAATTTTTGAAGTTATTCAAAAAGCTCATATGGATTTGGGTCACAAAAAAATAAAACGTGTGGAAAAAGAACTACAACAGAAATACTGTAATGTGCCTCGAAAAGTGATCAAGCTGTACCTTTCTCTCTGTGAACAAGTGTCACTTGAGTAAAAAGGGTAAAAACAAGGGAGTTGTTGTTAAACTAATACTTACTAACGCATTCCGGAAACGAGGACAGGTTGACCTCATTGACATGCAATCAGAGCCTCAGCTCGATTATAAATTCCTTTTGAACTGTCAAGATAATCTTACCAAATTCCTTTTTTTTTTGCGCTCACTGAAAACGAAAACAGCTGAAGAAGTTTCTTATAATTTAATGGATATTTTTTTTATCATAGGAGCTCCCTCTATTTTGCAGTCCGATAATGAACGTAAGTTCTCGAATTAAATCATAAAAGAGCTAGCATGTATGTTTGAAGCAAAAATTGCTCATGGAATACCCAGAAACTCTCGTCGTACGTGTAAACCAAGATGTTCGTAATATGTTGGTGACGTGGAAGCAGACAATCAGACAAGTCAGTGGGCAGAAGGCTTACAAAGCGTTCAAATGAAAAAAAAATCGTACCTACCATCGTGGAATCACCAGAAGCCCATACGAAGCTCTGTTTGGTGTTTCACTTACTAACGGACTTCCCCAGGAATTGTGTTGTTCAACGGACCTTCAGACTGAAGAACAACTTGAAGAGGTTTCGGCCAAAAATCCTGAAAGTAAACATGAAATTGATTCATCAGATTCTAAAAGCTCTGATGTGTCCATCTTACAAACAAGTAATATAAAAAAATATTTTAAAGTCAGTTCCTACTTAGGTCAACAAAGAAAAATTTGAGTGTGAACTAATAGTAGGAATTGAATACAGGGAGAGTGTGAACTAATAGTAGGAATTGAAAAAAGGATTGCCTGCCAGAACCTTGACTACTGTGCGAGATTAGGAGGGGGGGAAAGAGAGAGAAAAAGTTTGTCGGGTTGGGGATTCGATCCCGACCTACAGGACGGGAGGAGCGCGCGCTACCGCAGTGCTACCGTGTACACAGAAGAGGGCAATTACCATTCAAGAGCAAGAGACGCTCTAGGTGTCTTCCTATTGAAAGGGCTTCCATATAAAACTAAAATTAATTAATTAAATTTAATTAATGAATTAACATTTGAAAAAACTGTATTAACATCAAGTGTCATCCATTACAAGTTTAACAAAATGTATTTGAACTTGAGTGGATGAATAAAAAGTACTTTTATTAACGATTGAAAATTTAAACAAGATATATAAATATATAGGGAGAGTGTGAACTAATAGTAGGAATTGAAAAAAAAGGAAGAAGTTAATTGAAGAGAAACGAGCTGATTGTGCCAAAAAAGGAAAAAGCAAGCGAACGAAATGCTAAGGCCGTCTGCACACGGAGCAACTCAAAAGAAACTGATAACTGACTCAAATCACAAACCAGTCCGTGATGTGACTGGTTACAAACCCGTCCGACGGGTTTGTAACCAGTTGCGCCGTGTTCGTGGCTCCATTCAATTACATAGGTTACGACTCATCACGGCCTGGTTTGTGATTGGAGTCAGTTATCAGTTTCTTTTGAGTTGCTCCGTGTACAGACGGCCTTAACTTCGATGGATTTAAGGTAAACGCACCAGTAATGGGCCAGTTAAGAGAAAAATTGAAGTAAATCGGAATTTTCACAGCTATAGATAAAGCAAACTGGTCCAAATTTTTACCTGCCATTTTAATAACTGTCTTACACCTGTAGTAGCAATTGGAGAGCACTGGCTGCGTTCATAAAAAAATATATATATACATAAATAATAACCAACCTGTTGCACCATTATAATGGGCCATTATTTTATCCGATGTACCCATAATGGGCCACCCAAGAATGGGCCATCAATATCGCCCATCACAACATCAATGGGCCATCTATTTAATCTGTTATGGAACAAAAATCAATTCTACAATATCATAAAATTGGAAAGAAAAGGAACTAAAAACATGATGTATATTTTTAAACCGGTTTATTCATTTTATAACTACAGTACAACTACACTAAATATATAAAAACTGAAATATAACTGAAATATAAATTTATTAAGTTAAACATCTAAAATTAAATTTACTTAAAAATTGTGGTTAATGTTGCCGGTGATGTACTCTCTTTACTTGTCACAGCTGGTATGTTTTTGCAAATATTGACATTTCCGAAAAAATAATTTGTACCAGTACACGGGCTGGCCCAATACAGCGACAGTGTAACAATTCGTGATCCCATGATGGGCCACGCTATTTTGACAATGGAATCTAAGTTTTTTGTCATTTAATCACTGTAGAGATTGAATTATACATACTATCGTAATGAATAATAGTTTAAGTCAATAAACAGGCATTCTAGTACTTAAATAAAAAATTTTGAAAAATTCACTTACCTTAACAGATTTCTTAAGCAGACGTTAAAAGAAACACAAATGTTCTTCTATCTAGCGGAATACACCTTACACTTCGCACAAAGTAAAGGAATGAACTGAATTGCAATGCTAAGGGATCCTCGCAGGTAGTAGCCAATGACCCTCACCCCTTCCACTGACTATGGTAACAATAGACCCTCGACTTAATTTCTCGACTTTTACTAAAGGGTGGCCCATTATAGGGACATGGCCTATTTTAGGTGCATTTGCCTTATTTTCACGATCGTATAACTGTTGTGAACTATGTTGCGCGGGGAAAATCCCCATGCACATTTATCATATACAAAAGGCCAGCAAACAAGGTCAATCTGTGGTTTCTTTCTAATTCGGACTTACTGCGAACTTATCGACGGACACACACGCGCTGATGTTTGCCGTTTCCAAATGCTATAATAAAATGCTGTCAGTTTGGCTTCGGAGGATTCCAGCATGACTTGTTCAGCCATGAACTGTAACAGTCGTCTAGAACATCGTGGATAACTTTCGTTTTGGAGGTGTTCTGCTCCTAATTGCGAATGATTTTTATTCGAGCTTCGTAACTACAATGACAGGTTCCGATTTCATGCCATCTCTTCAGCATTTAGCTTTGAATAAAACAGCTATTGCTGTGTGCAGTGAAAGAACTATTTATTACACAGGCCTGCGAAATTGAAGTTTTTGAAAAATACAAGAGTTTTTGATGAGTTTTATGTTATTTGGTGTGCTGATTTCGAAAATGACCTCCATTTTTTTCCATCACGACAGAATTTTTTGTAAAATCGAATCGATATTTTTGCTAAAATCCTATTTGAAAAGGAATTCTTTCGAACAATTTTGCATATACTGTCTGGCAACAGTGGTTTTTATCCATTTAAATCTATGTAAAAAACCGATTCTTGGTGAGGCAAATTGATTTTTCACCAATCGATTATTTTTTATAGGTTTAAATGGATGAAAACCACTGTTGCCAGATCGTACGAGCCGCCTCTGATCGAGAGAAAAACAAAAAGTTCCCTTCAGTTTAAACTTTTTACATCAAATTATGGGTGCAATTTCTAGAAGAAAATCACCAACATACTATTTTAATATGTTTTTATTAAGGTAACTTACATAAAATAGACGATGGACCAAGAGGAGCAAATATTATGTATGTGTTCATGAAAGTTTGAAACAAATTTTAAACTGAGCAAAAAACAAAACAAAGGGTTCTATTTAAGAACGTACCCTTTTTCCCTTGAAACTTCTTTTTGGCGTTCTTCTTTTATGTTCAATCTCAGGCCTATCTCGTGTTAATACCCAACTGTAGCCGGCGAGCATGTTCTTGTACCATCTTCCTTGATATTTGCGCTCCATATCTTTGATGTCTTGGTGGAACCTTTCACCCTGTTCTTCGCTGACTGATCCTAAATTTTCGGGGGAGACGTCCACATGTGAGTGGGGGAAATGTATTTTGACACTCATGGAGCAACCCAACGCTTGAAATCTGTCCAGCATATTCACAACAATTGCTTTATAGTCAGGGGCCTTGCAATTACCCAGAAATTTACTGACGATATCTTTGAAGGCAACCATAATATAGGCGAAGGTAGTCTCAGCTCACGCATTTTCGGAGTTTTTCGGGTGGCAACTCGGGTGAGGACAGATCAAGCTGTCCAAAGTACAGGGTTACTACAAAAGAATCATCCATTTCCAAAACCCGATTTATTCAAAAGTATTATACTTACAAATATGATTGATATATGAAAATAACCACAGAATATTCAAGTATTTTGCTCACTCTACAAATGTTCTATGTGTGCCCCTTTGGTCACTAGTGCTGCCACGCCACCTGGTGTACAAACTTGAACTAGTGCTGCCACGCCACCAGGTGGCTTTGTAGGACATTGTTTATGTACCCCCCCCCCCCCTTACCAAAGACGATAGAAGAGCTGAAGAAACGGATCAGTGATGCATTGATGAACATTGACGCGATCACGCTACAAAATGTGTGGAATGAATTGAACTACCGCCTGGACGTGTGTCGTGTGACCAAGGGGGGCACACATAGAACATTTGTACAGTGAGCATAAAACTTGATTACTTTGTGGTTATTTTCACATATCAATAATATTTGTAAGTATAATACTTTTGAATAAATCGGGTTTTAAAAATGGATGATTCTTTTGTAATAACCCTGTATATTCAGAAGCAATCAAACTGAGAGTGGAGTTCTCGATTTCAGACGGAATAATTAAATTTCTATTGCAGGGCCGTGGCGGCCTTGTGGTACAGCGCGCTGACTTTCGGTGATGAGAGTGCTCGGATAGCGACACTAAAATGCCACCGTTCGTGTCATCTCTTCGTATAGGGTAATGCTGATCCGCCTATATGGTGCCCTCATAATAAAATGGCCAGCAAAACCGCGGTGAATTATAGGCGAATGTCTTCAAGACAAGTGCCTCAGCATTGTTTTTTTTTTAATCTATTGCTAGAAAAGTTCTGTAAATAATATTTTTATTTATTAATAGACGAAATAAATAATTTAAATGTTTCTCTTCGATTCACTGGAGAACGTTACAATGTTAGCGAGCAGCATTAGCTGAAGTGGAGGCTCTCAAATAACGTCAGCTGTTGTAGATGATATCGCGCAGCCTTACCCGAAGTGGTTGTACCCGAATGGTTACGTATAATCATTCATATTTGAATTCATTAAGGTTCTATAGGGATTTAAGGGGACAGTGGACTTTCAAAATTGTGAAATTTGTCCAAAAATTGAATTTTTTTTTATTTTATTGAATTGTGAAACTGTGAACGAGTAGGAATGTGTTGCAAAAAGAAATTTTAATTTCTGTGATTACTTTCCTAGTTATAGGCATTTGTACTTAATTTAGATTTTATGTGGTTACTAATAGCAATAACTTTAAATTATGTTTTTCTCAAAATAAAAATTTTCATATCATACGAATATTCAAACTGCTCCAGGCGCATTTCTAATCATCGTATTGCTTTGAAATTTAAGTTTTATATAATTAACTGTATATCAAATAAATCTTATTGAAAAAAATTATGCTTCGTAGCTCAGAATTTCTAAATTTTGTACTTGAAAAGATGATTTATAGGTATTTTGCGTAATAAAAAGGGTGTTTTCACTATTATTATTTTTTTTCTCTTTATATTTTTAATGAATGCTTAAAATAAGCAATAAGTTTGATTGTTAGTTCTATAAGGTATCCTTTAAATAAAAATTACCATATTATATGCACTGCAAATGCGCATGAAACATTTTTAATTAGTCCAATTTTTGATATAATTAACAATTCATAATTCATAAATTATTAATATTTCATTTTAAAATTTTAACCACTTTTACATATCTATGGTACTAATCACATATTCAAATTTCAAGTAAATCCATTCAAAACAAAAAAAGTTAAGTTTGAAGGTCCACTGTCCACTTAATGAATTTACAAACAGAATGGTTCATTTAAAAATAAAAAAGCACAATATCTTAACATTTTATTGTAATGCAATCTAGTATAAAGAACGTTTAATTTTAATCTGAAGAGCTCTTTGTTTAACTAGAATTTATCAAAATGTCATAACGAGGTTTTCATTAAGGTACATTGTAGAATTTGGAAGCAAACCCGTAGTTTCTTAGGGCCTGTTCACATAGAATCCGTTACGTTAAAGTTTCCGTTCGTGCTGATTGGTTAAATGGGTCAAAGACTGGCATATGATTGGTTAAAATCGCTTTCTCTGGCACTGACGGATTCTACGCGAACAGTCCCTTACCGTTTAGCCGTAGTGAAAGACCTCGCTTTGCGTTAGCAATGATGGGTGTTCTCGCCTAACGTTAGGCTCGGTGCACACGAGCGATCCGGTGCCGTTGCGCGTCGTCCGTGTGAGTCGGTTAGTTCAACTCTATGTACTGCCTGATCGCAACTGCGGTGCCGCAACGACACCGGATCGCTCGTGTGCACCGAGAGTTAAGGTGTTAATAGTGGATGTTTTCGCATAGAAATAGCTAGAGCCTGTGTGGTCGCAGTATTGCATTCAAAAATATTATCGAGAGAGAGATTGAACGGGATGTTAAACTTAACTACGTTGAAATGACCGTTTTGTTGCAAAATTTTGAAAACAGTTTAATTGCTCAATTTCAAAGGCCAATCTTTTAGGATTCTAAAACTGCTTTACTTTTATTCGTACGATCATTGGATGAGAACTTATGGCTTGTTTAATAAATAGAAGGCTATATTAAAAGACCGGAAGTAGCACCTTTAAATGCCTTTTCTAGAAAACTCATTTTCCAGTTACTTTTGTAAACGAGAAAGCTGATCAATTAAAAAGTTTTCTATATATTCTAATGAAATTTCGCCGTAGTGTTTTACATATTACTAACTACGTCTTGAAATAAAACCTAAGCTATATATGTTAACCCAGGGCTCCCCAACCCTATGCCCGCGGGCACCATGGCGCCCGGAGATCGTTTTACGTGTGCCCGCAGCTTTACGACCCCGATAAAAATATTTCAGCTTTCAATAAAATGCTATGCAAAATTTTTTTCCATCTTTAATGATTAACCCCACAAAAGTAGAAGTGGCGTCCAATACAGATAAAAGCCCAACGCGTAATGCTACCGATCTCTTTTCCCACTCGCACCAAATCTTCGCCAACCTAATTTCCTATACCTAAAATGAAATGAACCAAATGGCCATTGAAATACCCCAGTCAAAATAGACCCGATTTTGACGAATGGCTAAAAAAAAAATTAAAGTTTTGAAATTTGGTGGAGATGTTTGTTTAGGCATGCTAATGAACATACTAAAATTCCCACCGATCAGACTTGAGCTTTCGCCGCCATCTTGGAAAATGCGTACACTTTTTTGGTTTTTGGAAATATCTTTAAAAATATTGATTTTATAAAAAATAATTAAATACAAAAATTAAAGAGCATTAAATTATGAACAAAAATCATTCATAACATTTTTTTATATGTCTAACAGGAACAAAGATAACTGACTTTGAAAAGAGCGCACTATCACACCTGAGACGCGCAAGCGCGGTTCCCCATCGCGGTGGGGGGAGATACCCGCGCATGTGCGTACCATAATTAGCCAAATTAGTTTTACATTAAATGGGAAGGTTTTTTGTATTTTTTCAAATAACTAGGAAAATATTAACTTTACGTAAAAAAAGTTTATTTCAAAAATTAAAAAACATTAAATTATGTACAAAAATGATTTTATACATTTTTGTCGTAAACCTAACAGGAACGAAGATATTGACTATAAAATGCGCGTTGATAATGGAGGTAGCTTCTACAAAAAACAATGCACAAAAACATATATTATATTTTTTTAAGTCTAACATGAACAAAGATAATAGACTTTGGAAAGAGAGCACTATTACACCAGGGACGCGCATGCGTGGGTGCCCATCGCGATGGCTGGAACACACGTGCATGTGCATACCGTAAGGCGCCAAATCGGTCTTACCCTAGTATTTTCCTAGCCAGTTAATAGTTAGTCACCGTTCCGTGTGCGTCTGTGAATAATGGCTGATACGGAACTATGTTTTATAAGTAAAAAATTAATGTCAAATGATGATTTTGTGAATGTAGGAGAAAAGGGGATAGACGCTTTAAAGAGCTAGTGTCCAAAGAAAAGACAATAAGCATGAACAGTTGGAACATTTAAAATCTGTTTCGGTTCATTCGTTGTGTCGGAGAAATTACACCAGACCAGGAAATATAAAAGTTGATTTAAAAAGAAATGCAGAAATCGCGTCAACATCCCAAAGTGAAGAGCGCGCGGTAAGTTTACGATCTTTTTTACCTCAGTTCGATTTTCGAACAAAATGTTTCTTTTGTACGGCAGTGATAGCCGAAGAATTCAAAGCAAGACAAAAGAAAAAACCAACTGACAGACGAAGAACTATATACGAAGTTAGGAGTCTCGAAATGAAACACAAAGTTCTTGAAGCTGCAGAGAATAGACATGACCAGTGGGGAGAGGAAGTTCAGTGTCGTATAATAAACGTTGCTGATTTAGTTGCAGCTGATGCGATTTATCACCAAGATAACTTCATGACTTTTTTTCTACACACTGCACCCATCAGAAAGAGAGGGCGGTCTGAGTCGGATTACGCCTCAGCAGCCGTAGACGAAATATCCTTCTTCCTTGATAATAATGACGACTGTCAGTTCTCACTACCCGAACTCAAATCTAAAATTATAGGGCTACTTCCAGACTACATCACTTTGAGAAATAAGTTGAAACAAAAATACGGGGATGGCATTATTTTTGCTTCAAACTCCAAAAAAGTTACTGTCATATGTTTACGTAATACTGGAATGAAAGTCTTATCAGACTCTTGGTACGACAAAAGGATACGAAATGATCGTGAGGAGCGTCTACGAATAGTACAAACTGCTGCAGCCATAATAAAAGAAGATATCCAAACACCAGTTTATGACACTCATTGCTACCCTCCAAGTGATAATGTTTTCAGAGATGTGAACAAGGGAATTCCAGAAAGCCTAAAATCTTTTTTGGAGCACTTGATTATTAAAAAAAAAGACTGCTAAGGCGGAAAAAAAAGTCACTTCAATAGCTCACGTCATTATATCAGCGCTAAGGCCATGATCATTTATGTCTCCTCTGCTCAATGGTCTTGATTTATTTTTGTACAAAAAGTTCTGTTCCAAGAATTTAATAACAATGCTCTCAAACTTGGGATTTTGTTCTTCTTACTATGAAGCCCAAACACTTGAGATGTCAGCCATAAATCATCCGCAACCCCAAATGCGCGAGGGATTATTCTGCCAATTCGTATTTGACAATGCAGATTTCAATGTGTCGGCAATCGATGGCCTGAATACGTTTCATAGCATGGGGGGGGGGGGCATTGCTTGTTTTACTCCAGCGTCAGCAGTGGATCCCGGGACGAAGATAAAAAAATTAACCGAACTTACATCCGCATCGACCGTAGGCAAAATGGGAATCATTCCTCTAGAAACATATGAAAGTTTTCGAGGGCCTGGGTTACAAACAATTACTATCGAAGATTTGAATGTCTTAAAACCTTTAGCGGAAGATTTACCACTGCCTAAACCATCTGATATCTCCTGGATGTGTGCTAAGTGGTTAGGTCTTCAACAGATACCTGAATGGAAACGATTTTTTCATTGTATAACCAGAAACCAGCCTCGTGAAAAGACCAAAGTAATACCCCTTCCTTTTGTTAATTTACCACCAAGCAAGTATGACACCATTTTCACTGTGCTGAAATATGCTGCCCAGCAGTGTGTTAAAATGCACCAAAAGTCTTGCATACTCACGTTTGACCAACCACTGTATATTAAAGCTCGAGAGATAGTCGCAGCAACATCCAATCCATTATTATCAAGCTGTATTGTGAGGCTTGGTGGATTCCATCTTTTAATGTCATTCTTAGGCTGCATTGGGTACATAATGGCTGGAAGTGGGTTGAAAGAAATACTAACTTTGATTTATGCACATACGTCAGTAGAAAAAATGTTGCCTGGCCATACATACGCTAGGGCAGTCCGAGCTCATTTATTCACCCAAACAGCTTTAGCACAAATAATTTTTGACGGCATGGACATATCGGATTTGGAATGTAAAAATCTCCGTGAGTTGTTTCGAGATTTTGCTACTGAACCACCATCGCAAGAAACCTTAAACGCACACACTCAAATACGAGCCATCGAAATTAAAATGAGGAAGACTTTGAAGCACCTGAAAAAGTAAGTCCCAACTGCCTGTTGGGCTGGAAGCGTCAAGAGAAAATTCTTGTGCCCATCACAACTATGGATGCAGTAGCTCCCGATTCAGTTTTAAACATGGTATTTTGCAACTGTAAGACTGACAATGGAGTAAGATGTGGATGTCGGAAAGCAGGCATCAACTGCACAACGGCCTGCAATAATTGCAATGGGGTATGTCAGAATGGCATCAGCCCTGTTGATGATGACGATCGAATGAAAGATGTTGATGAATGGGCCGATGCTAGCGGATCCATAGACGATGTATACATGCCTGACGAAGGGGAGAATCCCGTACCGAAAAAAGCACGTAAATCCTGAAGTAGGTAAGCTTTAACAATTATTCGCAATGGAAATCTGATAGTCAATACCCCAAGTTTACTACATTAATGTATAAAATTAATAATGATTAATTATCTACATAGCCAAAAACATTAAAGTCTATTTTCTTGTGTTTAAAGAATGCCGAAATGTGGGAGAGGTTAGATATTCAAAGAAGAGCGCCTGCAACGAGACTTTAAAGATACCTCCATTATCAACGCACATTTTATAGTCAATATCTTCGTTCCTGTTAGGTTTACGACAAAAATGTATAAAATCGTTTTTGTACATTATTTAATGTTTTTTAATTTTTGAAATAAACTTTTTTTACGTAAAGTTAATATTTCCCTAGTTATTTGAAAAATTACAAAAAACCTTCCCATTTAGTGTAAAACTAATTTGGCTAATTATGGTACGCACATGCGCGGGTATTTCCCCCCACCGCGATAGCGAACCGCGCTTGCGCGTCCCAGGTGTGATAGTGCGCTCCTTTCAAAGTCAATTATACTTGTTCCTGTTAGACATATAAAAAAAATTTATGAATTATTTTTGTCCATAATTTAATGCTCTTTAATTTTTGTATTTAATTATTTTTTATAAAATCAATATTTTTAAAGTTATTTCCAAAAAGCCAAAAAAGTGTACGCATTTTCCAAGATGGCGGCGAAAGCTCAAGTCTGATCGGTGGGGACTTTTAGTATGTTCATTAGCATGCCTAAACAAACATCTCCACCAATTTTCAAAACTTTCATATTTTTTTTAGCCATAAAACCTATTTTGACTGGGCTAAAATGCAATACCAAAAATCACATTGACTTTGAGATTTGTATTTTTTATAAAGAATTTTTTTTACTTTGTAGATTCTGTATGCATTATTTAGTAATCATGTATTTTACTCAAGAATATTAACAATAATTTTTATATGTTAAATTATATTTTTGAAATTAAATGTTTTTTTTTTTGCACATTATGTACCTGTATTATTAACTATGTCCAACTATAAATTCACCTTGAAAAAATAAATCGTGCCCGCCGTCTGCCTGGTATTCTAGAATGTGCTCTTAGGTAGAAAAAGGTTGGGGACTCCTGTGTTAACCGAATCATTCTACAGGTACATGTACTTGTAAAAAGATAATTTTTTAAAAAATCAGTATTTTTTTCACTTTTTTTAATATATGTTCAGTGATTTTTGGAAATGTTGTAAAAATTTTATTTCAGAACACAGGTAAGTGGCCCAGTAGTATATAGTATAAAGGAAATTAAAATATATTGAATTGAATAGCGTGTAGGGTCTCTAGCGTAAGATCCCAATTGTACTATAAATTTATAAAAAATTCCCTCTATTTTAAAGTGTTATGACATTTTTACCAAAATTATATGTGTTTTCACGATTTCATATCACATTTGAACTAAAAATAATATAAGTATGATATATCCCCCCCAAGGGATTTCTCGCCAAATCTGGCGCCCTTTGTTTTGGTTGTAGGGTTGCCGGGTTTTACTTTGGTGTTGCAAAATTTGTGTTTTTGTTGTTTTTAGAATTTTGGTGTTGCCAGATTTGGTTTTCTCTCGTGTTTTGCGCCATATATAGGCGACGTGAATGGTTTTTTTTTTACGTTCTTTAGTGCAGTAATATTATGTAGTGACAACAGTTTTTGAATTTTGGGTTTCCACGTTTGAATTTTGCAATTTGCTTTTCGTGAGCTAGCAAGCAGCGTGGATACTGGTTGTAAATTCAAATTTATTTTGTTATATATTAGGGAATTACCATACTAGTTCCCTAAAAATATATGTATTTAATCCTGTATATACAGTTGACTCTCTGTTTAACGACTTTCAAGGGACCGTAAAAAATCGTCCCTAAGTAGAGATCGTCCTTAAACCAAATTTGTGAAAAAATAACATTTTTCTTCACTCTTTACAGGCTTAGGACTGTCACTATATTTCTTAATATACTGGCGTGTTTAAAAAAAAGATTTTTATTATCATTATGATTTTATTCATAAAAAGTTATTTTAAATTACATTGATAAAAGATAGCAAACAATACAATAAATTAGGTTTTAAAAATTTCAAAAAGTGTTGATTGCTTCATTTTTCACCTTGTTTTCGCTATTCCCTTTTCCAGATTTTCTAGAATGTTAAATGTGTCATTTTCCATATTCGATGTAATATAGCGTCGGAGAACATCTAGAGCAGAAGTTGCATCTGTATAAGACGGTGGCATTGTCTCGTTTTCCGTGTCTGGAACTTCACCTTCTTCGTCTGACACTGTTTTCGTTTACTATATCTTCATAAATTTGTCCTACATTTCTGTAATCTGTTGTTAAAACACATTCATCACAATTGTAGAAATCTTGAATTGAAACATCCTCATCTTCATCAAGACTTTTCCATTCTTCAGGGGTAACGTCATCTTCGTTGATTTCTACATCCGTACTTTGCAGTTCCACTACAAGTTCTTTGTGAATTCCAGCAACGCGAAAGCAGTTTTTTATTGTGGATGAAGAAACTTCTTTCCATTCTGATGTTATCATGTGCATTGCTTCCAAGATAGTAAATTTTCTAATTTTCATACTGTCAGCCGCATTGTTTATTAATGGATGCTCTGGATATATGAAATCATTGCAGGACTGCCTTATCGAACTCTTCTGGTCGGCCACATTGAATTTTCTGCCGT
Organism: Dolomedes plantarius; assembly: GCA_907164885.2. Lineage (NCBI taxonomy): Eukaryota > Metazoa > Arthropoda > Arachnida > Araneae > Dolomedidae > Dolomedes > Dolomedes plantarius. The sequence goes on from OU015499.1 coordinate 81,637,308, forward strand.
TCGGATTTGGATCCCAAACCAAATTTTTGTGCTGCTTCAAGAATTTTCTCTTTGCTTGCTAAAATGCCTTTTGAGAGTAGACTCGGGTAGCTGAAATTGTATTGCGAATTGGACTTTTGTTATTCCAACAATTTCTTCCCAGTCTTCTATATCTTCACATTTTCATGTAGCGTAAGATGCTTTCGCTTTGATGACATTTTGCTCTGCTCACCTCGCATTCATACTGGAATGAGCTCCTACACACAACCATGAATTCTCTAAACATGAACACCTTCTTCCCAGAAGGAGTGAGAGAGGGCTGCTATCGGACAGTTAGTAAGTCACATTACAACAGATGGTAGTCACAATAGAGAGATTCAGCTCCCGCACTAATAGCTACATGAAAGAATATCCGATCTTCCTAGTCCCCCCCCCCCCCCCACTTTTTCCCACTGCAACAAGTCTATGATTGCAACATTGCAAACATCAAGGAAATTCCGGGTCTGTTATTGAAACCAAACTTGTTTTCCCCCACAGAAGGTTCCTCTCCTGCAGATAAAATGTTAAAGAAAAAGTTTATCATGTAAAAATATCGTCGTTAAACAGAAACAACGTCGTCTTTAAATACACTGCTGGCCACTGTAAATGCAACACCCTGAAGGAAACATGCAAATATCATGAAATTTACAACATGCATTAGTGGAGGTGAGATATGCAAATGATTAGAATTTAAGCGCAGACGCAAATCACGCGCGCCTGTGGCGCCACTTCAAAGTGCTATTTAAGGCTTGGAGATTTCGACGATTTCAAGTTCGGCAATTGTGTTTTCTTGTGGTTTTTTCAAAAAAACGATCAATTAGGCCTCGTCGAAAACAGCGATCATCTTTTGATCAAGTATCCGAGTTCGACAGAGGAAGGATAGTGGCCTACCGAGATTGTGGATTATCTTTCAGGGAAATTGGTAGTCGTGTTGGACGAAACCAAACAACTGTAATGCGGATATGTGATCGTTGGATGCAGGAGGGTACGACGGACCGGCGTGTTCGATCGCATCCACCTCTGCGCACCACTTCACGTGATGACAGGCAAATTGTGCGCATGGCAGTGACGGATCGCTCAGTCTCATCACGAACCATAGCACAGCACATGCAGTCTGTAACGCATCATCCAGTGTCTGCGCGTACCATTCGACGCCGTTTACAGCAGAGTGGACTGTCCGCAAGACGTCCATTGCTTTGTCTACCCTTGACGCAGAACCACAGACGTCTCCGCTGCCAATGGTGCGATGACAGAAGGATGTGGACTGCAGAATGCAATGAAATTGTCTTTACTGACGAGTCAAGCTTCTCTCTGCAACAACACGATGGTCGCATTCGAATCTGGAGACACCGTGAAGAGAGGATGCTGAACAGCTGCGTTATGCACCGCCACACTGGCCCTGCACCGGGTATTATGGTATGGGGCGGTATTGGATATCACTCTCGCACACCTCTAGTACGCATTGCCGGTACTTTAAACAGCCAGCGCTACATCTCCGAGGTGTTGGAGCCAGTTGTCCTTCCTTACCTTCAGGGCTTGCCCACAGTCATATTTCAACAGGATAATGCGCGACCACACGTGGCACGCATTGTCCAACGGTTCTTCGTCAATCGCCAGATTGAATTTCTTCCCTGGCCGCCTCGCTCTCCGGATCTTTCGCCGATAGAAAACATGTGGTCCATGGTTGCTTTACAATTGACCCAGATTCCATCCCCAGCTGCCACAGCAGATCAACTTTGGCAACGCGTGGAAGCTGCTTGGTCTGCTGTACCCCAAGAACTCATCCAAAGTCTCTTTGAATCAATGCCGAGGCGTGTGGCAGCGGTGATCTCCAACAATGGCGGCTACTCTGGCTACTGATTTTGGCAGGAACCACACTTCACTGAAGTCTATAAATTTAATCATTTGATACTTGGTCAACATGTTTTCTACAAAATAAATTTTGTTGTGATATCTCTTGTCTTTCTTGGTGTTGCAATTTGGGTGGCCAGCAGTGTAGAATTTTTTTACGTCGGAGGGTCCGGGACTGGGAAATATTGTCTTTAAATAGAGATCGTCGTTAAGTAGAGCGTCGTTAAACAGAGAGCCAACTGTATATATATATATATATTTTTTAAAAAGGGCTCCGAATGTAGACAGGTAGATACCTTTAAAGAAAAGTTATAGAAAAAGATAAGCCATGCCAGGTTGCACATCAGAAAAAGTTTTGGCTGAAAAGTGTAGGCGTAGCTTGCTTCTAACTTCTTTAACGTAGTATTGCGTTCTTCAATAACGGTCCTCCGGAAAGAAAAAAAGTGCCCGTCCTGCATCGCGATTTATAATTTTGGCAGCGCGCCAAACCCAGTACCAGTAAACAGTTAAACAGAAAAGTTCAAAAATGCGTCAAAAAAAAGAGAGGTAAGCAACGATAAGTAATCCTGCGTTAGTAACCCGCGGTAGTTTCGTTAGTAGAGACTACCTGAATTTTTTTTGGGGGGGAGGGGGAACGAATTGAATTCAGTTAGGGCCCTCCTCAGCGCATTGACTGCCGGACGTTCCTTAAAATATGAAATGTTATGATTTTTTTGAAATTGAATAACTATAGAATTGATGTTTGAGTAGTATTCAAAAGTCATACAATGAGAAAAATAAATGTAAATATAATGAGTAAAATATATAGCATTTAATTTTTGTTATGGATTATATCGTTGTTAAAAACTAAGTTAAGGCTAAAGACATAATCGGAATCTGCAGTTTCACAGTTTAAAAAAGCGGGGAAAAAACCAACTTTCTAAAAAAAAATTCTACAATTTTCCGATTTTAACTGAACTTCGATTAGCGTTTTAATTTATTTCACATTAATTCTGGGGAGGGGGGGGGGCTCGTGGACTTCCGTCGCTACGCCTATGGGATTAGTAATTCGTAGTTTCGACGCGCATGAGTTAGTTTAGCGCATGAGTGTTAATATTCTCATTTATTATGTAAATGCACATTTAGAACTTGTTATATACAAATACTATATACAAATTTACGACACAAGCCTAGTAAAGTATAGTAAAACCTCGTTTATCCGGACTAACTGGGACCAAATGCAATCCGGGCAATCGAAAACCCGGATAATCCGGGTAAATATGGATAATAAGCAAAAAAAAAAATTCAGGTAGTCTCTTCTAACAAAACTACCGCAGGTTATTAACGCAGGATTACTTACCGTTGCTTACCTCTTTTGTATGTATTTATGTATCTATATGTATGTACGTTTGTATATATATATATATATATATATATATATATATACTAGCTATTTACCCGGCGTTGCCCAGGTATTTATTAATCTCAATTTTTTACTACACAGGAAAAGGAATGCTTTCTACCTATAGTGAAAAGTCTTTGTAATTTTATTTACGGGTATTTAAAAGTATATGTACAGTACACATATCAGAAAATAAAATTACAAATTCACTCTATTATTTAACTCAAAACTTGATTATAAACAACACTTTTAGTTTCCTATATTCATCTCAGTGACTTCGAAAACAATGGATTCGACACTACTCTCGGACATTTTGAACATTTCATTTTACCCCTTCCCCCCCCCCTTCAATGCTGATGGGGGGCTGAACTTGCACTTAAACGGCATCAGTTGTGTCAATATTCGTCTCAGTGACCCCGAAAACTATGGATTCGACACTACTCTCGGTCATTTTGGACATTTCATCTTCTCCCCCCCCGCCTCCCCCCCAACGTTGATAGGGGGTGTGCTGAACTCTCCCTTAAACGGCATTGGGATTGCCACTATTCCTCTCAGCGACCCCGAAAACTATGGATTCGACACTACTCTCTGTCATTTTGGAGATTTTGTATTCCCCCCTTCTTCCCCCCTCGCCCCCCCCCTCTGCTTACGGGGGGGATGAACTTGCACTTAAATGACATCGGGAGTGTCACTATTAATCTCAGTGACCCCGAAAACTATGGATTCGACAGTGATATCAGTCGTTTTCGATTATTTTTACATGTGCCCTCTGCCCCCCTAGAGTGTTAGGGGTGTCTTATTGTGAATCTAAACCATTCTCGAATCAACTTAATCACACACACAAAATTTCATAAAAATCAGTCCAACCGTTTAGTTGGAGTTCAGTGACATACACACCGACAGAAGAAATATATATATAAAGATGCATGTCAAAATTTTGACGCATCTTGGTACTTTTCTGTTTAACTTGTCCAAGCGATAGACTGGGTTTGGCGTGCTGCCAAAATTATAACTCTCGAGGACGGCCGGTTTTAGCGTCTGAAATTTTTCTTTCCGAAGGACCGTTATGGAGAAACGTAATCCTACGTTAAAATCCTTAACTAAGCAGTCTTAGCGTTTATTACGACAAAAAACTATGTTTTGTAACAAGATTACGTACATGGCATCAAAAAAATATATATATAACTTTTCATACATATCTTAACAAAGAATTGGTCCATTGTCTTCTGTTTCAAACACGTGTGATATTTAAATGAAGCACTGTCCCTCCCCGTCAATCTACGTCAACGCCCTGTGACACTCTAGTAAAGCTTTCTAAAACTGAACAAAAAGCATTCTATTACCATAATTTAGTGTACAATCTATGCAGGAGTTATACATTGAATCAAACTAAAAAAGCGAATACTGGCGTACTTGCAGATGTATTAATTAGCAAGTTCGTTCTTGCTATCATAGTTACAAATTATTTCTAATGTGAACATTAAATAAAAATTATGTCCACAAATCTGATTCGGATTATCCGGAGATACGGATAAAAGAAAGCCGGAAAAACAAGGTTTTACAGTACTTAAATTTTGATATTTTAATTTAAGACCTACGTTTTGCTCGAAATTAAGTTAATTAAGTGTAACGTGTCCGCAATGTAGGAATGTTCCAGATAATAGTTCAAACCGCTTTAAATTCAATAAAATATTTGATATTTTTTAACTTCGTCTGCGAGTTTTTAACTTTATTATCGCAACAGGCAGAATCGCTGCCACAGGAATGTCACATAGGAAGATGGCAAAATCAGGGGCTAATCATGACTTAGGTATAGCTAAAGTTTAGAGATTCCGGTTTTTTATATAAATTGCATAGCTGTATTTTATAAGCTGTCAGACAATATTTCTTTTGCTCCACCTTTAGCTGTGAGCCGAGTGAAAATATTTCTGGTGAATATTACTTCCGTTATAATGCAGTTTCAAGACACAGTAACTTTTGCAGCCGCCAATTTACCTAGCCGTGTTAGAATTTTATGTTTATTTACGATGCGTTAATCAAGTCATGCCTGGAAAATGCAATTTCTTTCTTTCTATTGTTTAGTTTCTTTTTTTTTCATTTCGGAATGCAACTTTAACTGTGACTTTGACTTTCCCTTACATTCAACTTTTATGAGATGAACGACCTGCTGTCTGGATTTCCCCCCAAAAAAAACCAGATTGTCCAACAATTTTCAGCTCGTGATTCCTTTCTTTTTTTCTTTTTTCTTTTTCCTTTTTTTTTAACATCCTTCTGAGAACTGAAATTCTCGAGTTGATAAGCTTTGATTGTCGGAGAAACATTTCCGGCAGAAATGAACGCTCGTGTTCATTCATGGTCAAGAGGTTGTTTTTTGCGGTTCCGCGTTCGATGTTTCGAGATTGAATTTTATCGCCCGGTGTTGACAAACATTGGTTAGGTTAGGATTTTCCATCGAGATAACTTAAAGGTTGTTTGCGGGGAATTTTCCCAAAAACTAATTGTAAAAGTGCGACATGTGTGATAAACACGTTTTTCTGAGTAACTAAATTTCCAGCATCAATAGACAACTGTTATGTGTGAAGCATTTCTGGAGGCGACTCAAACTAGAACTATTTTTTTTTTCTAGATTAGCAAGTCTGAAATACCATTTTTTGCATTAATTATTAAGTCTCAAATACCCTTTTTTTGCATTAATCAGAAAGTGTGTCTCAAATAACATTGTTTGCCCTAACTAGCAAGCCACAAATAACATTTATTTGCATTAATGAGCAAGTCTGAAATACCATTTTCGCATTTATAAGAATGTCCCAAATAACATTTATTTGCATTAATGAGCAAGTCTGAAATACCATTTTCGCATTTATAAGAATGTCCCAAATAACATTTCTGTATTGATTAGCAAGTCTGAAATACCAATTTTTGTACTAATTAGCAATTCCGAAATACCATTTTTTGCATTAATTAGAAAGTCCCAAAACCCATTTTTTGCATCACTTAGAAAGTATCAAAGAACATTTTTTTGTATTAATTATCAAGTCACAATTAACATTTTTTGCATTAATTAGGAAGTTACAAACATTTTTTGCATTAATTAGCAAGTCTCAAATACCAATTTTGCATTAATTAGGACGTCTCAAATACCATTTTTTGAATTAATTAGCAAATCTCAAATACCAATTTTTGTATTAATTAGCAATTCTAAAATACCATTTTTTGTATTAATTGGCAAGTCTCAAATACCATTTTTGCAATAATTAGTAAGTACCAAATACCATTCTTTGCATTAATTAGCAAGTCTCAAATACCATTTTTTGCATTAATTAGCAAGCATCAAACAGCCTTTTTTTCATTTAAAGATAGGTAAATTAATGGTCTATTTTGCATAAATTAATGGCAAGTTTTAAAAGTATAACTATTGTCCCCGCTCCGTGGAATCGAGCAAATTTCATTTCATTATTGGAATAACAAATATCTTTCTAACTTACGCAGCTTATTTAACTCCTTATTTAACTTAGACAGTTTAGTCTTTGAATCCAATTTGTCAACTTTAACTGATTGTCATGGGCACTCAGACCAGCCAAGCGGGTTTTCTTAGTAATGATAAAAGTTGAAAAATTTTTCACAGATACCTCTACCCTAGGTGTGGTTTCTTTTAGTTGCTGAAAATCGGGGGGGGGGGGGAATTTTTGTTTAGTTTCAATGAAGCAACTTGGCGTCAAATCGTGTTGTTGACAAAATTGTTACGGTTTGTAGAGAGTTCAATTTAACGCCCAGCGTCGTGTGTAACTTATGGAAACAGTTCCAGGATACCGGATCCATCGAAAGAAAGCCTGGGCAAGGTCGTCCAAGAGCCACGACGGCCAGAGGAGATCGCCATTTGCCGACACTGGTGAAATAAATTAAGAGAATTTGCATATTTTATCGAATTTCATGAAAAGAACTGAACTGAATGTAAAACCACTGCTTCTAGAAAAAAATGCAAATCTTGTACGTCAAATACTAAGCGTACACGTGTGTGTAGGCGGAGCCAGTAGAGGAACAGGCTTTACAAGCGCGCGTAAGTTAAGACGCATTTCGTTCGCTAGCACACCTCGACGAATTTCTTGGAGTTATTTTGCAGCAATCGGTTAATTTAAAATTGTAACAGTAAAAGTGAGTAACCACCAATGTTTAGATGATGGAATGAGGTGGCGAATTGTGGGGAGGCTAGAAGCAGGCCAATCTCAAGTCCAAATTTGTAGAGAGTTCAATTTAACGCCCAGCGTCGTGTGTAACTTATGGAAACAGTTCCAGGATACCGGATCCATCGAGAGAAAGCCTGGGCAAGGTCGTCCAAGAGCCACGACGGCCAGAGAAGATCGCCATTTGTCAATTATAAATCGAGGCGTAACAGGACTTCTACAGCTTCTCAGCTCTCTCGTGACTTGCATGCATCCACAGGAACCCGTGTATCAAGGGTGACTGTTTCCAAAAGACTTCATGAGAGAGGGTTGTTTGCAAGAATACCTGCTGTTTGCGTCCCGCTCACTTCTACGAACAGGAGAATCTGTTTATCATGGTGCAGATAGCATAGAGATTGGAGTATGGATCAATGGGCGACCGTTCTCTTCACTGATGAGTCCCGGTTCAGCCTAAACACTGATTCTCGCCGTACGTCCATATGGAGAGAACCAGGGACCCGCTACCTACCCTCCAATGTCCGCGAAATCGACCATTATGGTCTAGGAGGTTTAATGGTCTGCGCAGGCATCATGTTGGATGGCAGCACACCTCTCCATGTCTTTGAAAGAGGCACTGTAACTGGTGTGAGGTATAGGGATGAGGTCTTGGAGCCCTACGTTCGTCTTTTCAGGGGTGCAGTTGACCCTGAGTTCATTTTAATGGACGATAACGCGAGGCCACATAGTGCTCTTTTGGTCGACGAATTTCTAGATAGTGAGGATATTCGCCGGATGGATTGGCCAGCCAGATCTTCAGACCTTAACCCTCTAGAGCATGTCTGGGACTCTCTGGGTAGGGCAATTGCAACTCGCAACCCCCCTCCGAGAACCATCCGGGGAATGAAAACAGCGTTGCTGAACGAGTGGGACCAATTGCCCCAGGAAATGATAAACTGCCTTATTTCAAGTATGAAATCGCGCTGCGAGACCTGCATATCTGTAAGAGGGCCATACCCCCTATTAACCCATCTATTAACCCCTTTTTTGTTTATTCTGCAACCGCTGTTTCATACCTTCCGAGTCCAACGAGTGTTACGCACGATCATGTGTGTGTATTACAATTATTGAATGGTTATTTGTTTTGTATTGTATCAATGTATGAACATATCAAATTTCATTAAAATCGGTACTGTAGTTCTAGAGATAATCGACCAAGTCTACAAATTCTCTTAATTTCTTACACCAGTGTAGTTAGACATCTCGTCGGCAGGGGCAGTGACTTTTTTTCGCATTGACTTCTTTAATAGAAGATTATTACTGTTCGATAGCATAGTAAAAAACCCTTCGAAATTCACAGTTAATTTTTTTTATTGAAAAAGACGAACTCATATCAAGTAACAAAGGTAAACTTCGGATGATTGAAAAACAGTTAAAAATCCATATGTATAAAACCGTTCTGTGACTAACTGACTGACTGACAGATAACGCACAAACCAAACCGCTGGACCTAAAGGGCTGAAATTTTGCATGGCGATTCTTCTTATAGTGTAGGGGTGCAATAAGAGAGGTTTTTGAAAAATTCTTATAAGATTTTTTAAAATTAAATTTTTAAGTTGTTTTTGTTACATTATTTTAAGTTTGCATTTAAAATAATAATCTGAGGGTTATAAAATTTATATCGAGAGAGATCATAAAAATTCTTTAGAATGAATTCTTTTTCGAATCTTTGCTTCCATTTTCTAATTTTTGGTGAATTTTTAAAAATTAATTTTTAGAATTTAATTTATTAAATTCTGATGACGTGATTTCTTTTCTTTTAGTGATACTTTAAATTAATTTTGCATCTCATGCATAACAACGAAATAAATTGACAAAAAAATATTAAAATGCAGTAAAAGATAAAATTTAACCTCTAGACTAAATGGGATTGAAATTATTTTAAGAATTTAATTCAAATTAATATGTTTTATGGATATTAAATTAAACCTATATATAAAACTGCAACTTCTCCTCAAAGTTTGCTTCGCCATGACGATAAATAAGTCTCAAGACCAAACTTTAAAACGCGCTGGCGTAGATTTTAGAGAAAATTGTTTCTCCTACGTTCAGTTTTACGTAGCTTGCTTACGCGTAAGTTCGCGGTCGTGCCTGGTAATATTAGTTCCGCCCAATAAAGAAGCAAAAAAAAATGTTTATAAGGAAGTCCTCTAAAAGGCGATTTAATTATTTTTCCTTTGTAATTATCTTAAAATGTACTCCGTAGCAAAGCACGGATATTCAGCTAGTTTATTCATATACCTCAATTTTGATACCTCGATCTTAGTTTTATGTTTAGCCGTTCTCTCAAAATAGATCTCCAAGTAATAAAAAAAAACCCTCATAGAACTAATATACAGATGAAGTATTTACTTAGTATAAGACTGGTTATAGAACACCATGAGCACAAATGGTGAGTTTATTAAAATTTAAAAGTTCAGTATACGGGCAATAAAAGTAAATATAAACAAAGAAGGGAGCTCGCACGCTTTTCCCGTAGACTTTATAAGGTAACTTGACCGATTTGTCAACCTCGACACAAACGCTTATTTCTCTTCGACGGGCACATACACACGGTAAGACTTTTATTCTGATACCCCAATCATATTTTTACGTTCAGTTGTTCTCTCAAAATAGGTCTCCAAGTTAAAAACCGTACAGAAATAATATAGAAATTATTCTTTAATTATGACACAATGTAGATGCCTTCCCTTGATAGCTTGGTATAATTTTGTCATATGCAATTCAATTGTGTACATAGAATTGAATAATCAAAATTAAACTTTTAAAAAGGCATACCAAAGAAATATATCACTCATAAAATGTTCCTCAGGAGGAACGAAAATAGATTTTATCCTAAACAATTTTTTTCGATGCAAGAAGAATATTGTACACCTACACGGATGTTGCCAATAAAGAAACTTATTAATTCACAGAATGATAATAAAAGCAAACGATATTGAAATTTAAAAGTTCAGCGTGAGAGAGACAACAATGGAAAATAAAAGCTAGCGCGCAAGCCATCTAGTGGAAGAGAAAATGTTTACACCAAGTCGACGCTCTATCACGCCCGAACTGTTGTCCCCAACCTCATTTTTTTTCTTCGACCAGCACATGCATACATCGATACCTTTCTTCTGATACATCAACTATATTTTTACGTTTACAACTATATTTTTATGCATTTCTCTCAAAATAGTTCTCCTAATAAAAAACCTTTTAGAAATGATATAGATACTACTTTATATTGTTACGAATTTGTAAATTAATGTATGTCTTTAGTTTAAATTACCATTAAAATTGTTATTCTGCTTGTAAAATAATGTATCATTATCGTTTGTTCCATGTAAATAGTCGCAATAGGTAAATTTCTGCTGTACCATGCATTTAACATGGGGTTTCTATGGTATCTCGCCAAATTGACGAGATATTGGCTTGTTGGCGATGTTTTTAGTGACAATTTTTTGGCGCTTTGGAGATAACGCAAAATTTGGCAACTTGGTGTCAAACTTGGCGACTTTTCTAAGCCTGAAATTTTCTCGAACATGATAGAAATCCCCAGACTCTCGAGAAGCTATAAATACAACCTCGATTCAGAGTTCAGAGTTTAGATTTCAGTTTTGATTTGCGCTCGGAGCTTGTCAAAAGTGCCGCTGTTAGATGTGAGATTTTCTTCGGAGAATTGCTGACGTTTATGCCGCGATAAGGGCGACTCCGTGCCGCGTCTTTTGTGTTGAGTTTTTCCGTACTTCTGTGATCTATAGATTAAGTTAGAAGCACTGTAGTCAGTTTCTGACGATCTGTAAGCTGTATCATTTCGACTTCCTGTAAATAAATCTTTGTTTTTATTCCGTCTTATTCAAAGTCTATTCAATCGCAGAACCCGAACTGGGAATTCGTAACAATATTATTAAAACATGCCATTCGGTTCGGATTTTCCCATCGAGATATTTTAGAGGTTGTTCGCGGGGGATTTTCCCTAGAACTAATTGCAAAAGTGTGACCTGTATATGTCTGATAAACATGTTTTCTGAGAATCGCAATTTCAAGCATCAACAGAAAACAAATCTGTTATGTGCGATGCATTTCTATTAGAATCGGGTCAAATTCAGAATGTCCTTCTGAAATACCATTTTTTTTTGGCATTAATTAGACCAGGGATTTCCAAATTTTTTTTACGTTTGCGGCACCCTTGAGACTAAGATCAGAAACTCGAGGCACCCTTGTTAGAATTTTATTTTGTTCAATTGTTTTAAATATAAAATTGAAATGGAATATATATCAGTAACATGTGAAATTTAAGGCCAAATAAATACTAACTCGATTTCTAATTTTAATCTTTTATTGAAAGACTAGCTGAATATCAGTGCTTCGCTACGGTGTACATTCAAATTAAATACAACGGTCAATGTATGCAGTTAATACAATATATATATATATATATATATATATATATATATATATATATATATATATATATATATATATATATATATATATATATATATATATATATATATATATATATATATATATATATAGTTATTAAAAAATCGTAACGGATATTTGTATAGACAAAATAATGTAGAAGAAAATACTGACATTAAATCTAATAGAACATACTAAAGAATGTAGTACAGTTAATATAGTACAGTTTAAGGAACATTTCTTTTACTGTATTTCAATATTTTTTTGGAAAATGTCCAATCATCTGCCGTATTAGAAAGAAAAAAAATTGTCAATTTATTTCGCTGTTATGCACGTGACGCAAAATTAACTTAAAGTATCACAAAAAGAAAAGAACCACGCAATCAGCATTTAATAAATTAAATTCTAAAAATTATTCTTTAAAAATTCACCAAAAATCAGAAAATGGAGGCAAAGATTCGAAAAAGATTTCATTTTAAAGGAGGTTTTATGATCTTTCTCGTGATATAAATTTTATGACCCTCAGATTATTATTTTAAACGCAAACTCTAATGAATGTTACAAAAACATCTTAAAAGTTTAATTTAAAAAAATCTAAGAAGAATTTTTCAAAAATCTTTCTTAGTGCACCATTACACTATAAGAAGAATCACCATGCAAAATTTCAACCCTTTAGGTCAAGCGGTTTGGTCTGTGCGTTATCTATCTGTCAGTCAGTTACGGAACTGTTTTATATATATAGATAATCAGTAAGGAACATTTAAATAGGATACATTAATGCAGTTTCAAAAACAGCCATAGGATTCAGTGTAGTATTACACTAGAGGACTACAGTGGAAATTGTTAAAATGAGTTTTGTTTTATTATTATTAAACTTCGATGGTTACTTAGAGCACAAATGCTTGATATCGAGCATTTGTGCTCTAAGTATCCGTCGAAGTTTGGTTGTGGGCGTGACAGTAGCTAATTCGTCCTCAGTATGGAGTATATCGTTCTGTGTCACTCTGATGGGCATCAGAGTAACTAATTCAACTTAATGTTTATTTGAAGTGGGCCCTAATAGTGTTTGTTCTTTGTTTATCCAAAAAAAAAATCTCACGGCACCCTGGAGTGCCGAATTAGAAAGTCTCAAATAACATTTTTACACTAATTAGCAAGCCTCAAACAGAATTTTTAGCATGACTAAATTGATGGTATATTTTTGCATAAATTAATGGCATTATATATATAATCGCCGTTGTCTCTGTATAACACTTCCGGGCTGTACTCATCTTTCAATTGTAGCCCTCAGTAAACAAACTGCCGGTTAGGCTTAATTTCAATTTCAGATGTGGATCAGAATTTTTTCTTACCTAAAAACTGATATCTTCTCCATCAAATAACGTTTGTTCAGCCTATTTTTCTATAAAACATTCAGAACTAAAAAAAATTGGATGTTTTTAGCTGTATATTTAATAGTTTTTAAAAATCTGTTTACTTTTGCGATGAATTCTGAAAGTACACAAACTTGAATGTGAATGAATCAAGTAGCTCAAGTATTCATATCGCGTAGTGAACTGTAAAAAACTGGATGGCAGTCTACTACTCCAATCGCATGAAAAACTAAATAAATAAAAAATAATGAAAGGGTTTGCTTTTACAAGGTGTGGATTAAAGGCAATATTGTTAGATAATTCGGGATATTTTTTAACTTTCATATACTTTTTCCATTATGACGTCATTATTAGTATTATGACGTCAAAATGACGGGTTACCTTCTAGTGTTTTAATAATATAATACTATTTTAAGGGGGCACAGGACCATGAAGCTCGACGAAATGACTATAAATATGGTCTATTTCTAACCAAAAAAACTCAAATAATATTAGAAAAAGAAATTTTCTTTCTTTATAGATATAAAGTGCATATCTTTTAATATGTGATATATATAAAAATGGAAATTATAAATCTATAAAATAATTTTCAAATTAACAGTTTAGAATTTTATATGATTAGCTGCTAATTTTGAGTTTGCGTGCTGCATTACTTTTAAACTATCAATAGGAAACTGATAAAACTACACTCATATGTATACTTCATGGTACTCTACATTTTAAAATTAGAAAATGCGCCATACTGGAATACTTTTTTATTATGGGTAAAAATTATGCAAATAATTGTGATTTTTTTTAAAGTTTTCCAATTTTATGCGCAATTTTAAATTTAAATAATATTTATTACAATTTATTTTTTTTTACATTACAGGGAAATAAATTACAAGTGTATTTTGACCATTGATTATTTTCTTTAAGCATACATCTCAGTTTTATGATGCGCACAGCACTTTATGATTTTTAATCACCAGTTAATCATATAAAATTCTAAACTGCTAATTTGAAAATTATTTATAGATGTATAATTGTCATTTTTATATATGACCATATTTAAAGACGTGTACTTTATATGTATAAAGAAAGAAAATTTCTTTTTCTAATATTATTTGAGTTTTTGTGGTTAGAATTAGACCATTTTTATAGTCTTTTCGTCCAGCTTCAAGATCCTGCGCCCCCTAAGGTGATCTAGGTACAAAATTTATCATTTTATTCTTTACAAGCTGAAAACCCGTACTTCGCTACGGAGTACATTCAAATTAAATACAACGGACAATGTATGCAATTAATGCCTATATCAGTGATTCTCAACCTTTTTTTTTTTTTTGTCGCGGCACACTTTTAACGATTTCCAAATTTGACGGCACACAAAGAAAAAGATAAGTTTAAAAGTTGTTTACTTAAAACGGATAAAAACAGTTAAAAATATGGCATTTAACTGTAAAAACAACAGTTTTCTTTTACAGTGTACTTTTCTTTAATTTAAACAAACTTTACTCGTAATAAAAAAAAGTATTATAATTTTTACTATATACATTTTTAAAATTAGTGGCACACAAAAGTGCCGCGGCACAGTGGTTGAGAATCACTGGCCTATATATATATATATATATATATATATATATATATATATATATATATATATATATATATATATATATATATATATATATATATATATAAAGGAATCTCGATCTATCGTTTTTCAAGGGACCGATTGAAATGAACGATAAATGCGGGAAAACGATAGATGCGGAAACATAACAAAGCAATATGATCGTTGGGACTGGATAAAATGAACGACACATACGGAAAAACGATGGATCCGAAAACGATCGATCGAGATTACACTGAAAATAATAAATACAACGATCAATGTATGCAAATGATTTTTAAAAAAACGAAAAAATATATTTCTAAAAAAATCGTAACCGATATTTTTATAGACAAAATAATGTAGAAGAAAATTTTCAAATTAAATCTAATAGAACATACTAAAGAATATAGTACAGTTAATATAGCACAATTTGAGAAACATTTCTTTTACTGTATTTTAATATTTTTTTAGATAATGCCAAAAAATAAATATATATATTTATAATAAATGCGATGATCAATGTATACAATTGATGTAAAATATATATCTATCTGTATATATATATTTATAAAAAAATCGTAAGGGATATGCATTTTTTTTTTATAATATCCAATCGTCTGCCGCATTAGCAAGAGAAATTTTTTTTTTTGTCTATTTCGTTGTTATGCATGTGACGTAAAATTAGTTTAAAATATCACAAAAAGAGACGAAATCCCGTGATCAGCATTTAATAAATTAAATTCTAAAAATTAATCTTTAAAAATTCACCAAAATTCAGAAAATGGAAGAAAAGATTCGAAAAATATTTCATTTTAAAGGAACTTTTATGATCTTTCTCGTGATATAAATTTTATAACCCTCGGATTATTAACTTAAATACAAACTTTAAAGAATGTTACAAAAACAGATTAAAAATTTAATTTAAAAAAATCTAAGAAGAATTTTTCAAAAATCTCTCTCAGTGCACTCCTACACTATAAGAAGAATAGCCATGCAAAATTTCAGCCCTTTAGGTCCAGCGGTTTGGTCTGTGCGTTGTATGTCAGTTAGTGAGTCAGTTACGGAACTGTTTTATATATATAGATAACCATTTTGTAACAAAAATCCCGATTAATTCAAAAATACTTTAAAATATCGGAGTTTTCCTTTAAACAAAATTAAAATACAAAATTCAACGCATGATTCATTTTTCGTGAAGCTTCCGAGCCAATAACTTTATTTGCAAAATATTTTCTCTTTAGTGCAGCATCAAAATTATTTATCTTCAGGATATATAATATATTAATTAGCATTAAGGTGCCACTGCTATCACTTTGACAGATTTGTGTTTCAAGGTCGCTAAAATTTTCAATTAGAGAAGTAATATATCATTGGCGACGTTTGACAGAGGATGATAATAATCAAACAATTTAGCAATACCTTGGCACGTGTGACAAAGTAAGGAAAAAATAGTAGTATAGCTATCCCTGGGCGACGTTTAAGAGAGGGTGAAAAACAAAATAAGTAATGTGGCAATATCTTGGCAAATTTTGATACAGAAGATAAAATGACAACTAATACAGCAATGCATTAGCGATGTTTAACAATGGGGAAAAACTAATTCATCAATGCCTGGGTGTCTCTTAACGGCGGACAAAAAATAATGACTGTAATCATTAATACCTTGATGCGTATTTTAAATCTCGAATCTTCTTATTTTTACAGTCTGTGTTTATTCATAAAAACTTTGATTAATTTAGAGGGAAAAAAAGTTATTTTTGATTAGGGGAAAACATTTACAGAATATATTAGGAGTACAACAAAGGAATGATTTTTGAAATTTTATAGAACTGCCTACCAAAAATGTTTAGCTGTATTCATTTAAAGACTGCAGGTCACAAAAAATTGCATTTCGAGATTATTACAAACTTTAAGTACAGTATGGTACGCACAGACCGGCAATGCCTAAAATGGTTACATTAAAATATATGATTACTTCCTTCTTTGTGTGGAAACTCAAGTGATAACATATCTGGATGAAAAAATATATCTGGATGATGAGTGTTTGATTTCTATTTGTTTCTTGTCTATATTTGTATTATTTTTATCTATCTCTGTTGGATTACTTATTTATTCATATCTGGATGAAATCTTTCCCGCTCTGAAAAGAAAAAAAAAAGATTATCTTTGCGAAGTCTGAAAAAATGGCATCTTTTCCGACAGATAAAAAATAAAAAGTAATGTCACTTATTTTAAGGTTAATTACACATTACGCTTAGCACATAGCGTAATGGTTAATTTACTTGTTAGTGTAATAGTAATTGGAATTGCTCCTAAAGTGTAAAATTGTAAGTATATAATATAAAATGTAATTGTAAATTGTAAGATGTGTGTAGTGTAATTGTTAAATGCAATAGTAAGTGCATTGGAGGCATATATGAGCAAATTAATGCTTGAAATTAATAAAAAAAAAGAATGATTTAATTACTTTAGAAGAAATAATTATTATAAAAATCTTTACCAGTAAACCTGTTTGTTAATCGTTTGTAATACTATTGTATTATGTATGTAATGTAATTGTTTAATACAATAGTAAGTGTAAATATGTTTGAAATTGCATCTTAAATGTAAAATTATAAGAGTAAGGTAATTGTATTGAAATTTTATCTTGAATATAATTTGTGAGTATACAATGTAAATCGTAATTCAAAATTGAAATGTATCCATAATGTAGTGGTAAATGTTATTGTAATTGAAATGGTAATTGAAATTGCATCAAAAATGCAAAATTGTTAGTATATAATGTATATTGAAATTGTAAATCGTAATATGTGATTAATGCAATGGTAAATGTAATAGTAACAGTAAGAGTAATTGAAAGAGCACCTTAAATGTAAAATTGTATGTATATAATGTAAGCCGTAATTGTAAATTGTAATATGTTCACAAGCGACTTTAAATATGCCGTATAAGCTTATCGCTGTGGTCGGCGGAACCTTTAGAATTAGCTCATAGATTTGTAGCGATCGCTAGTCTGCAGCCGAATCCCGCTACAGACGACATTTACAAATATTTGTATTTCACGATTTGAAGAAGTTCCCTGGCAACTTCGATGACCCGGTACGAGAGTAGCAGGAAAAAAAAAATCTTCTGTATTCGTTGCTGAGTTTTTTGCTTCGTAAATTTTTGGTATCCATGATATTCTTTAATTTGAAATAATCGTATTTTCAATGTTAAATTTATGTAATAAAAATTTTATTTTTATATTTGAATTGTGATAATGTGCTTTGGTTTTGTGGTATATAAAAATACTCCTTGAATTCACCGCTAGCCTGTGACGATCACAAACTGCCGACTCCTACAGGTTTGCGCACAGCATGCATAGTTTACGAACCAACTATTTCCAAAGCATAACACGCAGCTCTCCCTGTACGCCACTTCCCGTGTTGTCATGGGAACGTTAACATATAACTAGTTGGATAACGTATTGAATTTTTTTAATCCTTCCACAAAGCCGGTTATTTGCTCGCCAGAGGGAACGGAGAATGACTCAATGTATTTTTTTTTCGAACAGTCAGAGGCATCGACTTGTATTACTAGCCATCGATAAGTAGCCTCATCATGACTCACCAGTGTCCGGTCTTAGCAGAAATTTTAGCTATCCTCTAATATACCCCACTGCTTTTAACCCTCTAAGGCAGAGATTCCCAACCTTTTTACGAATGCGGCATATTTAGGATTGAAAGATTAGAAACCTGGGTCACATTTGGTAGAATTTTAAATTTTTAAAAATTTTTTAAATATTAAATCAAAGTGAAATGTATATCAGGAACATGTTATATTTAGGTTCATGTAAATACTTACTCCATTGCTGATTCTATTCATTTAATGAAAGATATAAGTGACAAACACTAGAATAGGATAGAATAATAACAGTTTCAAAAATAGCCATGTGATTCAATTTAACATTATACTCAGGCCCTGATTTTCCATTAGGCCCGGTAGGCGCGGGCCTAAGGATCCACGAATGTTGGGGGCCCAAAAATATTTTTATTTTAAAAGAAAAAAAAATTCCCGATTAAATTTTTTTTAAACTTTTTTAATAGTAATTTTTCTTATATAACCTTTCAAATTTGATTGATTGGTTCAACATAGTATAGTTATATGTATAATTCATCATATGTATGTTATAGTATACATAAGAGATTAGTAAGTTTTTCTGATTGAATTGTATTGGTGTTTTAATGATGAAGTTAATATGTTGTATTGCTTTTTGTTACTTGATAATGTTGTAGGCTTCTACGCTTCAAATAGCCAATTCTTGGTAAAATGGTACTTTCACAATGATTGACGATTATTTTTTTGTGTGTCAATTTTGGAAATTTTACGCCCACCTCAGTGTTAGGGGCCCCCCATCCCGAGTTGTGCCCGTTACGTAATAATGTATGACGTAACGATTCCACCCATTTGTCTATGTACGCCCTCTAGAGCCAAGTACAAATCAGAACGAACTCTGTATCGGTTCTATCAAGCAGCTCCTGCAACAAGCGGAGATTTACTAGGCCAAACAATGCCTCGCTATTTAATTTTTATTGCTTTTACAATCCATTGTACTTTTTTTCTTAAATATCGTACACCTCCGTACATTTTGGTTCTAGCGACCCGGAGACTTTACCAGTGCATTAAATTTTACCTAGTTTTAAACTTAAGAACAATAACTACAGAATCAGTTATTACAACGCTTAACCGCAAACACGGTAATATAAAGGGACAGTTGAAGAAAATTACTATATGTGAGGATAGCAATGATGTAGCCGAACTGCAGGCTCAGTTGGATGTAATTTCGAAGCTTCAAGAAAAATTCGCAAGTTCTAAAAGAAGAATATTATAAAGTAGTCAGCGAAAAGAATTTTTAGAAACTGAGGAAATGTTGCCACAGCTAGATGAGGAGTTTCAAAATTCAGAGGTGAGTCTGAAAACCTTGATTAATAAACTTAAAATCAGTAAAAACAATTCTGCTTATCGAAATCAAAATTCTGACAATTCTACTCATGATTCGAATTCGATTAACAATGATCAGGTGAAAAGAATGCTAATAAAACTTCCAAAAATCCCTCTTCCTATTTTTAACGGAAAATTCGAGGAATGGAACTTGTTTAAAAGCCTTTGTTTAAAAGCTTGTTTATGAGTCTAATTGACGAAAATTCAGAGCTTTCTGAAAACGAAAAGCTTCACTATCTACGTGGGTCACTACAGGGAGAAGTAAAAATTATAGAAACCTCAGATGACAGTTACGTTTAGCTATTCAAAGCACTAGAGTAAAGCACGAAAACCAAAGAATCATTGTTGACAGTCACATAAAAAACATTCTAAATCTTCAATCTATCAAACATGAGTCTGCCAAAGAGCTTCGAAACTTATTGGGTAATATAAACAAAAATCTTAGATCATTGAAAATTTTGAATTTTGAAAAAGACAAATTTTCTAATGCTTTACTATTGAATATTGTTCTTGAAAAAATAGACCGAGAAACAAGAAAACAGTTTGAATTCACGTTGAAGGACAATGAAGTTCCAGATTTTGATAATTTTTTACAATTTTTAGAAAGAAGATGTCAAATTCTAAGTAGTATTAATACTAAAATTTCTTCGAAGCATATTTACGAAAGGTCGAAATCCCTTTTCGTGAATTCTAATGATTCATTTAAAATGTGCGTAGCTTGTAAAACCCAAACTAATCACCCGTTATATCACAGTGATAAATTCAAAGAGATGAAATTAACAGACAGATTAAATTTGGTTAAAACTTATCGGTTCTGCAATAATTACCTAAGTAATCGCCATTCTGTTTTTAATTGCAATTCTAAGAGATCTTGCTTTGTTTTTAAAAAATATAATCACCATACGCTACTTCATAAGTATCCCACCCCGTCAAATACCTCAATACATTCAAATCAAAACTGTGAAAACATTCCGTATTCTGACACGATAAATATCTTTAAGTCAGTCCCGCTCAAAATGAGTCATCATTTCATTGCATCAGGCAATCCAAACAAAATCATATGCGCCACATTATCAGCAGATATCAAAGAGTGTTGTTTAGCTTCGAGCAGCCTTTTATGCACTACAATGTTGTTTATTGAGAACTCATTTGGCGAAAAAGTAAAAGTGAAGGCAATTCTCGATAGTGGAAGTTCAGTGTCAATCTGTACACAGGAAGTAGCAGATGTTTTGGGATTAAAGAAAGAAAAATGCAATTCATCCATTTCAGGCATAAACGGAGGAGAATATTTTCTTAAAAATAAAGTAACAGCAAAAATTTCAAACGATGAGAGCAGCTTTTCAAAACCATTATCATTCCTTGTGCTACCTAAAATAGCACAATTAAGGCCTGTAAAGAAGATTGATATTTCTCGCGTATGTATACCTCGCGAAATAAAATTAGCTAACCCTACATTTCATATCCCAAGCAAAATTAATCTACTCATAGGTTGTGAGATATGTTTTGAATTGCTTAAGGCTGAAAAATTCAAATCATATGATAATAATTTGATGCTTCAGAACAGTGTTTTCGGCTATTTGGTTACCGGTACTGGGGAAAATGCAGTTTCTCACAATTTTACTGGTCTTACTCATATTTCAAAAAGAGATTCTTTAGAACTTTCTGTCAAAAAATTCTTTGAGATGGAATCCTTTCCGGGGGATGATACAAATTATGAGTCTCAAACATTTGAAAAGGAGTATTGTGAGCAACATTTTGTTACCACTCACAAAAGAGATGATAGCGGAAGATTTATTGTACGATTGCCCATTAAGAAAGGTAAACGTTCTAGTTTAGGAGAGTCTAAAACAATGGCGGAAAGACGTCTAAATTCACTTAGGAGAAATTGGACAAATATCCAACTATGTCCACTTTATATAAGACATTTATGGATGAATATCTAGCGTCATGGAAAGGGTTTCGGACTGTGAGAACTGTAGTGAAATTTATTACATCACGCATCACGCAGTTTTCCGCCCAGAGAGCATTTCGACCCCTCTTCACGTCGTGTTTGATTCATCAGCCAAGTGCGAGAAAGGAATAAGTCTCAACTCCATATTACTGAATGGTGGACTTGTTCAGCAGGATCTATTTTCAATTGTAGTTCGTTTCCGAACACATAAATATGTATTTAGTACAGGCATTACTAAAATATATAGGCAAATTTTTGTCGAAGAATCGGATAGAGATTTTCAGAGAATTTTATGGAAATCAAGTCAGTGCTCCCCTGTTGAAACTTACAGAATGCGTACAATTACCTACGGGACAGCATGCGCCCCGTATTTGGCGACTAGAACTATAAATTCTTTATCTGAGGATGAGCAGAAGTATTTTCCTCGTGCGTCCGCAGTTTTGCTTACCGACGTCTCCGTGGACGACATTTTGTCAGGTTCAGACAATTTAGAAGACACAATTTCCTTACAATTTGAGTTAATAAATGTATTGAACAGAGATAGAATGCAGTTACATAAATGGGTATCCAACTACTCAAACTTGTTAAATGACAGTTAAGGTGCTGAATATAACTTTTCTTCAGATTCTGATACTGTGAAAATTCTCGGTATGCTTTGGGCATGTAATGCCGATAATTTAACCTTTAAGGTTAATGTAGACTCTAAAGCAAGCTTCACAAAACGGGATGTTCTATCTTCTATAGCTGTTTGATTCTCTTGGTCTTATTGGACCAGTAATTACAAAGGCCAAGATGTTTCTACAAAATCTGTGGAGGCAAAGGTTAAATTGGTCTGATCCAATTCCTCCTGATGATATGAAAGAATGGTTTAAATTCTTAAACGAACTTCCCGCTTTAAACCAAGTGAAATTCCTAGGTATGTGATCATTACAAATCCCATCATAATTGAATTACATGGATTCGGCGATGCGTCTGAACAGACATATGGAGCAGCAATCTATGTAAGCTCAAAAAAATAGCCATGGACAACAGCAAACAACAGTGTTGTGTTCTAAATCTAGAGTATCTCCGATAAAAACCTTAACAATACCCAGGCTGGAACAATGTGCGGCATTGCTACTAGCTCGTCTAGTCGCAAAGATCCTCTCTATCATTCAAGTTGAATTCCATCATGTGTACCTGTGGTCGAACTCTATGATAACTTTGGCTTGGATTAAAAACTCCTTATGAAAGACTTAAACCCTTTGTGTCCTACAAAGTTAAACAAATTAACGAACTGTGTCCTGACTATGATTGGTGACATGTTTCTTCTGAAAGCAATCTTGCTGATGACATATCTAGAGGAACTGGTGCAACTAATCTTCTACAGAACTCTATGTGGTAGACTGGCCCTTCATTTTTAAATTCGGGCATACCATCTTCTAAGGAACCTATTAACATGATTAATAATGATTATTCTAAAGAACTAAATCCTGCATATAATCCTGTCTTAGTCGCTAACACTACTAACAGCTTCATTGATGACTTTTTAAAAATTAGTAACAGTTTTACTAAACTTGTACATATCTTTAGTTATATTTGCAGATTTATACATAATGTCAAATTTCCTAACAATAGAAAGGTAGGTGAGTTAACAACTGAAGAAATCATGAGTGCGGCTAATCCTTTAGTTAAATTAGTTCAACACGCAACTTTTATCTACGAAATTAATTGTTTAAAACATAACAAGGACTTGAAGCGAAGTCAGGTAAGGAATTTATATCCTTTTTTAGATCAAGATGAGCTTCTTCGAGTTGGGGGTCGATTACAAAATTCTCAACTGAACGACGATTCAAAGCACCCAAAGCGTTTACCCTCTAGGCATAGCTTCACTAAAATCATTATGGAATATTTCCACAAGAAAAACTTGCACGTAGGTCCGAAATCACTCTTGCATTGCGTCAGACAAGAATTTTGGCCCATACGAGCAGAAATCTGGCTAGAAAAATTATTAATGATTGTATAATATGTTTCAGAAATAAACCAATTAATTCAAATCAGTTGTTGGGAAATTTACCAGCTGAGAGAGTAATTATAAACCCAACCATTTCCAACTGCGGAATTGACTTCAGTGGTCTTTTCCTTATAAATTATAAAGGTCAACGTAAAGGAAAATCTCAAAAGGTATATGTAGCAATATTTATATGTTTTGCCACTAAGGCAATCCATTTAGAGCTTGTGACAGATTTAACATCAAAAGCTCTTATTGCAGCATTAAAACGTTTTTTTCGCGAGAAGAGGAAAATGTTCATGTATATTCTCTGACAATGCCAAGAATTTTATTGGGGCAAGTTCAGAACTAAAGAGATTGCACAAACTTATAAACAGTAAGAGGAAATTATAGCGAATTATTTAACATCTGAATGTATTAAATGGAAATTTATCCCCCCCAGATCTCCAAACTTTGGTGGATTGTGGGAATCGGGGGTTAAATCATTTAAATACCACTTCATACTGGTTCATCTAAATTAACATTTGAGGAACTACTAACAGTCGTTACACAAATCGAAGGGATTTTAAATAGCCGACCAATCAGTCCAATGTCAACAGACCCCAGTGATTTAACTGCGTTAACCCCCGGTCATTTTTTAATTGATCGCCCATTAAATTATGTTGCAGAACAAACAATGATTGATAAACCAGACAATTATCTTACAAGGTGGCAAAGAACCACAAAATTCGTCCAATATATTTGGAAGCGATGGTCAGTTGATTACCTCAATCATTTAAACTTACGAAACAAATGGGTGTTTTTAAAAAATAATGTTAAACCCAACGCCATGGTTATACTTAAGGACAAAGATTTGCCTCCTTACAAATGGAAGCTTGGCCACATCGAAAAGATAGTTAAAGGTGCGGACAACGCTGTTAGAGTTGTGTACATCAAAACAGCTAATGGAGTGGTAAAACGAGGCATCACTCAAATTTGTTTATTACCTGTAAATGATGATCAGTCTATTTGCGATTATTGTAAATAAGGTATATGTTCAATGTGTTTTTCAATCCTGCATAATATTTCTTAATTTTTTTATTATTGTAATGTGCTTTGTGCTAACTTTTTATTCGCATACTTTTTTTGTTTAATACTTTTATGTATCACTGTATGTATTTTGAAAACTTAAAAATTTCAACGCGGGAGTATGTTACGTAATAATGTATGACGTAACGCATCCACCCACTTGTCTATGTACGCACTCTAGACGCAAGTATAAATCAGAACGAACTCTTTATCGGTGCTATCAAGTAGCTCCTGCAACAAGCGGAGTTTTACTATGGCAAACAATGCCTCGCTATTAAATTTTTATTGCTTTTACAGTCCATTGTGCTTATTTTCTTAAACATCATACACCTCTGTAAAGTGCCTATAGTCAAGAATTTTCTAAATCGGGCCCTGATTATACTATAGAATTATAATGGAAATTGCTAAAAATCGTTTTGATTTATCAGTGTGAGAATTGCGATGGACGCGTAGGGCACAAATGTGTGATATCAAGCCAAACAGTTGTAGGCGCGAGGGTAGCTAAATCCTCCTCGGGAACGAATGCATCCATCTGTGTCGGGCGTGAGAGTCATTAATGCAACTTAATATTCATTTTAAGCGAACCCTTAAAACATTTTTTAGTTTATCCAAAAGAAAAATCTCCTGCGAACCCTGGTCGATTTCACGTCACCCCAAAGTGCCGCGCCACACCAGTTGGAAATCACTAATCTAGATGAAGATGGTATCTTTGCTGAGGTTCGATAGGTTTGGTTTGGAGCACTACAGTCATTTTTTCTTACACGAGGGCTAATTAGACCGGGACCTAGTACTTAAAGACGATTCCGAACGATGCCAAGAGTGGGACTTGAACCCAGACTTTGGTACCAAAAGTCAGCGCCCTAGCCATTCGGCCACCCTCCGGCACAGAGGTTCGAATATATCTCTTATTGTTGAATAACTCCGACCTCTTCAACCTTCTCTTCTCGCCGTTAGAGGGCGCTGTGTCTAATCTGTTTGTAACTTTTAATGCGTAGTTAGGAATCGAAAGTGTGAACCACCGTCGCTAGTCAGGTTGTAAGATACCTACTCATGTTATGTCCGCTTGGGTTGAAAGATACCTGTTCATGTTCTTCTTCTTGGGTTGAAAGATACCCCACCTGGATTATACATTTTGTTGTGGCACCTCTGAATATTAAAGCTTAAAAGACAAATTAGTGTTTAATGACTGAACTCTTCTACGCGACATCATAGCATTCGAAACTCCGTCACCCTCATCTTTTTTTTTATGGTGCATCGGCCGGGAACTAGAAGATAATGTTGTGATGTTGCAGTGTTTCCTGCCCGAAAAGGATATTTCCGTTATTTACGTGATAACAGTGTTGCTTCGAATGTAATTTAAAATATTTTGTGTGTGCAAGCATTAGGATTATTTCGTTTCGTCTCCGCGTTTACTGATGCTGTTCAGGTAAATCTTTAAAGTTATTGTTTTGTTTTGTTGTTCATTGGGTACAAATATATTTTGTAATAATGTCGAAGTCGAGCGAAAAGCTTGAAAAATTGAAATCAAAAAGAGAGACCGTAAGGTCAAATATTACAAAATTGTTAACAGAAATTGAAACTGTTTTGGTTAGTGAAAACGCTGATTATGCTGCGTTAGACGAACACCTCGCTGTTTTGTCGAAAAAAAGAGGATAATTTAAAGACCTTACATTCGCAAATTGAAAATTTAATTGATGTATATTTGATTGAAGAAGAAACTAACGTTAGTGATGAATATCAAGAAAAATGTACTAGGTTTATCCATAAAATAAAACGTTTCTTAAAAAATAAACAATCACTGGACACCTCGAGTTCTGAGGTTGGTTGCAATGTAACTGAAAGTTTAAATGCATGCTTCTCATTTGGTAAAACTTCCTAAATTAGTTATTCAGCCTTTTTCTGGTGATCCAAAATTATGGAACGAGGAAGGTTGAAAAATTTGCTTATTTGAAATCATACTTATCTGGATCCGCATTAAGTGTAGTTTCCGGTTTCGAACTCAATGACAGCAATTATGATAACTGTATTAAATTAATTAAGGAGCGTTTTGCACGCAAAGATTTAATTGTCAGCTGTTTTATGAATAAAATTTTAAATTTGCAAGGTGTTAAATATTCTACAAATGTTTCCGCATTACGCAGACTGTACGACGAGATAGATATTTATATTCGTAATTTGGATTCAATGCAAGTTAATTCTGAAAATTATGGACCTCTTTTAATTCCGATTTTGTTAAATTTAATACCTTAGGATCTTGTTTTGGAGTTTAATCGGTAAAAGAAATCTAAAGAAAATAATGACGTTTTGGAACTCCTTTCAGTTTTAAAATGTGAAATAGAGTGTCGAGAATCTGTTAACTTAACTTTGAATGAAAAGAGACATGTGTCTTCTAACCAGCGTAATCCGCTGTAACGTCCTCAATGGAAAAATGAGACACACGAGAGACAATTATATTACACAGAGCTTGTATTAAACACATAAAACTGTACACTATTTACAAGACAGAGAGTCTAGGTTCCTCTGCATATGAGAGGTTCTATAGGAACCAAAATATCTTTTACATTAACAGAGATGTATCTCTCCACTTATAAAATCGGGAGCCGAGAGAGGAATTTTCAGGCCTTCGGTCCGCACATCGATCTTCCGGCCCTGCTGGTCGACGGAAAGATCCGAGGCTCAATAATCAGCTACCCTCTCTCCTTCCTTCCCAAGCACTCTCTCTTTCTTTTCAGCCAGCTGGCCGGGGTGGGGGGGGGGCGCAGGAGCGACCCACGATGGTTTCTTGGAACCGGGAAGAATTCGTAAGTGGTGGGCTTTTGCTTGGGTGGCCCCTCTTCCCCGAAAAGGGCCAGGAGCGACCCACGATGGTTTCTTGGAACCGGAAGAATTCGTAAAGGGATGGGCTTTTGGTTGGGTGGCCCCTCTTCCCCGAAAAGGGCCAAGACGTATTACCGCCAAATAAATTTGTAAACAAAAGTTTTAAAGGGAATGTGCCCAGTGCAACCGCTTTTAATGCACAAATGACCTCGATGTGCATTTTCTGTTCCGCTTCTCATGATTCGTCTAAGTGCAATTTGCCAGCCCGTAAGAAATTAGAAGTCTTGAGAAATAATAAACGTTGTTATAAGTGTTTCAAATTATTTCATGTGAGTAGTAATTGCCGATCAAATAGATTCCCATGTTATAAGTGTAAAAGCCCGAATCATCACGGTTCAATTTGTATGGGTTATAGTGGTAAACAACCTTTTAAGAGAACTGACCCTCGCGTCGTAAATATTGCCAATGAAAATAACTGCTTTCCAGAAGAGAAATGCGATGAGTCAGAAAGTGTCGGGGTGACGCCGAGTTCAGAAATTGTTAGTTCGGTTTCGCAATGTAATGCTGGAACAAGTAGTGTTAAAGATGTTTACTTGCAAGTATGTACTGCCGTAGCAAAATCGAAATTCGGTCATAAATTGTCGCGAATTATGTTGGACTAGCTGAAAACCCGCGCTTCGCTACGGAGTACATTCAAATTAAATACAACAGTCAGCGTATGCAATTTATGACAAAAAATAAATATATATATTTATAATAAATGCGACGATCAATGTATACAATTGATGTAAAATATATATCTATCTATATGTATATTTATAAAAAAATCGTAAGGGATATGCATTTTTTTTGGATAATATCCAATCGTCTGCTGCATTAGAAAGAGAAAAAAATATTTTTTGTGTCTATTTAGTTGTTACGCACGTGACGATAAATTTATTGCAAGTACCAGAAAAAGAAATCACGTGATCGGCATTTAATAAATTAAATTCTAAAAATTAATCATTAAAAATTCACCAAAAATCAGGAAATGGAGGTAAAAATTCGAAAAAAAATTCATTTTGAAGGAATTTTTATGATCTTTCTCGTGATATAAATTTTATAACCCTCAATGTATTATTTTAAATGCAAACGTAAAAAACGTTTAAAAAACAGCTTAAAAATTTAATTTAAAAAAATCTAATTAGAATTTTTGAAAAATCTTTCTTAGCGCACCCCTACACTATTAGAAGAATCGCCATGCAAAATTTCAGCCCTTTAGGTCCAGCGGTTTGGTCTGTGCGTTGTATGTCAGTCAGTCAGTCAGTCAGTGAATGAATGAGTCAGTTACGGAACTGTTTTATATATACAGATAATGGAAGCAGGGCCCGACTTTGACACAATGGGGCCCTGGGCAAAGCAGACTTTGGGGGCCCCCTTCAAGGACAGATCCAGAGGGGGGCATATCCCCCCTCCTCAGGACCAGATTTCCACATGAACATGTGGGACACTCACCCAGGCCTCCCTTAAATCGGGACCAGAAATTCAAAAAAAATTTCGACCGACATGTCAAAAATTTGAAGAAAATAATGAATATTAATAAGTGTTAATTAATTTATTTTTTAATGTTAATAAATAAATTCATGAAATTTTCTTTTGAAATTTAAAATAAATCACAGTCTGGAGTTATAAAAATTCCCCCCTCCCCCCCCCCAAAAAAAAAAAAAAAAAATTAAACCAGAAACGCTTATGGACGTAAGCATGCTTTCACTATAGTGGGTGCATTGTGCTCCACCCAGGATTTTTTTCTGTATCCGCCACTGCACCCCTTTACTATATTAACCAAAAAAACAAATTCTCAAAACTATGTACAACTTTATACTAAATTAGGGGGCCCCATAATTTTGGGGGCCCTGGGCAAGTGCCCCACTTGCCCATGCGGAAATCTGGGCCTGAATGGAAGGCTCTCGGAATTTTTGTACGACAAAGAGCGCTAATGATTTAAAATTAAAACCTGTACGTTATGAGAATCTGTCTATATTTTCTTTTGGCATGAAGCGAACAACAGAAAAATTATATCCGGTTGTAGAATTTGAGTTGACGTCTAGGGATGGAAGGTTCCAAACGAAAGTCCAACCGTTGGTGATTCCAGAGATAACTGGCGCCAATATTGCTCCCCAAAACAGCTATATTACGTAGTTTATGAAAAAACATAGGTTGGAGCTTGCTGACTCAGTCTCGATTGGTGATGAGTCGACTATTCAGATTTTAATTGGGAGTGATTTTTTTTCGGATTTTGTGTTAGATGAAAGAATTGCGATACACAAAACCTTAGGAACAGTTAATTCTGTTTTCGGTTGGGTAATTTATGGTTCTACTTTTTTGAGACAGGAAAGCTGTGCGCAAAACATTGCAGTTATGAAGAACGTAGTATTAATGAATGATTTGACGGATTTTTGGCGACTAGATAGTTTGGGAATTGTTGAGGAGCAGGAGATATCTTGCAAAGATAAACAAATTATAGAGCAGTTCGAGAGAGAATTAGAATTCAAGAATGGCAGATACGAAACTAAATTACTTTGGAATTCCGACCCCGGCGAACTGGATAGTAATTTTTGTGTCGCAGAAAAGCGTTTTGAGAATTTAAAAATTAAATTGAATGCTGATAGGGAAATTTACAGGGAGTATAAAAGTATCATTTCAGAACAATTATCAGATGGTATTGTAGAAGAATGTGCGAATAATCAGTGGAATTACGGTTACTTTATGCCCCATACAGCTGTAGTTAGACCCGATAAAACGACCTCGGGTATTAGAATTGTTTTCGACGCTTCGTCCAAAGCGGAAAATTGCAAATCGTTGAATGATTTATTGCTGTCTGGTCCGAACTTAAAGCCTAACATTTTAGATTTAATATTGAAATTTCGTAAATATGACATTACATTTTTAGCAGATATCGAACAGGCTTTTTTAATGATTAGCATTGCGAATGAAAGTCGAAAATATTTAAAATTTCTTTGATTTGATGATTTTGAAAGAGAAACTATCAGAGTTATGAACATGACGTGCTTAACATTCAGGGTTACTTCAAGTCCCTTTGTCCTAGCTGCCACTATAAAGCATCACCTTAAGAAATTTATTAATGATTATCCAGAAACTTGTAACATGTTAAATTCTTCGCTTTATGTTGACGATCTGTATTGTGGAGCAAATTGCGTCGAGGATGCATATCGACTGTCATCTAGTGCCGCATTTATTTTGAAAAATGCAGGAATGAAATTACGCAAATTAAATTCCAATTCAGTTGAATTAAAAAATATTTGGTCTAAAAACAAATTGTTGGAAAATGAGTTACTTGCACACTCAAAAGTGTTAGGTCTTTTATGGAACACTGACGAAGATACAATTAAGATTGATTTGCACGAACTGTTGAATAATACCTTCGATATGAGAAATGTCACAAAGAAAGTGATTTTTAAATGGCAGCAAAGCTGTACGATCCCGCAGGCTACGCCACGCCCTTTATAGTTAGGATTAAACTGTTGTTGCAGAAAATTTGGATTCTGGGCGTAGATTGGGATGATGATCATCCAGAAGAAATTAATATTGAATTTCAGATATGGTATTCTGAACTAAGCATCTTGCAGTGTACTTCAGTTCCTCGGAGATACTTCCCAAATTGTGACATGTTGAATAACTATGAGATATCATTACATATATTTTGTGACTCAAGCCAAAAGGCTTATGGTGCTGTCACCTACTTTCAGTTCACCAACAAATTAGACGAAATAAAAACTGCCTTCATCTGTTCCAAATGTAGAGTCGCACCTCTCAAAACTTTAACGCTGCCTCGCCTTGAACTGATGGGAGCCGTCATTGCTTCCAGAATGTCAAAATATCTACATCCGTTGTTTGGTGACATTATTAAGAACACGTTCCTATGGACAGATTCACAAATTGTCTTATGTTGGATCAGGGGATTCTCCAAGGATTGAAAACCCTTCGTTTGCAACAGGGTTGCAGAAATTCACGAGTCTACTGCACCAAGCAGTTGGAGATTTTGCAGAGGCAAGGAAAACCCTGCTGATCTTCTTACTATAGGTATAGATGGAAAAACGTTACAAAATAGTTCTCTTTGGTGATTTGGACCATCATGGCTTCAGGAGTCCCCATCAAATTGGCCACTGCAACAATCTTGTGAGATTAAAGATTAAACCCAGTTAGAACGTCGAAAAATAGCTATTTTGTCTACTTGTATCACCAGTAAGGACCCCATTTTAGATTTTAAACGTTATAGCAGTCTTTTAAAACTTCTCAGAGTGGTAGCATGGATATATCGTTTTTTATCCAGAGCTAGAAAATTGTCAACATTCAGTGCTCCTCTCGTTGCTACTGAAATTCAACAGGCTGAAATAATTTACATTCGTGAAGTTCAACTTGAATATTTCGCCTCTGAAATCAAAAGTCCTGAATCGCCTGAAATCGCCTTTGAAATCAAAAGTCCTCTAAACTTATTCCTGCTGACTCTGATATATTTAGTTTAGCCTCTTTTCTTGACGAAAATCAAATTCTTCGAATTAAGGGTAGATTGGAAGAATCAGAATTCACATTGACCGAGAAGCACCCAATTCTGCTTCCCCGAGATGCTCGGTGAACTGAACTAATAGTGCTTCATGAACACAACAAAGTGTTACATGCCGGAGTTGCAGCTACTTTAACAAAAATAAGAGAGAAATATTGGATACCCAAAGGTCGACAACTTGTAAAAAAAGTCATCAATAATTGCCTGCTATGCCGAAGATTTTCTGCGAAACCAGCCGAGCAAATGACTGGTCAATTACCGAGAGACAGAATTGTAGAAGCCCCCCCTTTCAGTGTCACTGGCGTCGATTTCACTGGCCCAGTCTTCGTTAAATTAGGAACAGAAGTTCAAAAATCTTATATTACGTTGTTTACCTGTGCAATCACGCGAGCCGTCCATTTGGAACTCGTTTCAGACATGTCATCACAAAAATATATTTTAGCTATTAGACGTTTCATTTCCCGACGTGGAAATTGTAAGATATTTTATTCGGATAACGCCAAAACTTTTAAGTACGTTAGTAAAGATATACAACAATTCGTCGATGTTATAAGAAAAAATGAATTTAAGAACTTTCTGTCATCTGAAGGTATAACTTGGAAGTTCATTGTTGAGCTTGCCCCATGGTGGCGAGGGTTTTATGAGCGCTTAATGAGATCGATGAAAGAACCATTGAAGAAAATTCTTGGTCGAGCCCAACTGTCATTTGAAGAAATTATGACCATCCTAGAAGAAATTGAAAACGTTTTGAACCAGAGACCTTTAACCTACGTATACGATGATTCAACTGAACCAGAGCCTCTTTCGCCAACACATTTTATTCTTGCTGGACGCAAGAGTGAATATCCCTTTAACTTCGCAGAAGTTTTAATTCCTGATTCGACAAAGGTGACAAGAGATGCACTTTTAAGGCGTAAGCGTTACCAAACCAAACTTTTGCGTCAACTGTGGACTAAATGGAAGAAGGAATATATGCTGAGCCTTAGAAATTTTCATTATTTCGGAACACCACAGGCGAAAAAAGAACTATCAGTGGACGATGTAGTTCTGGTTGAAGGAAGTCAAAAATAAAAATTTTTGTGGAACTTAGGACGAATTATTGAAGTATTTAAAG
The DNA here is from genome assembly GCA_907164885.2 of Dolomedes plantarius. Classification (NCBI taxonomy): domain Eukaryota; kingdom Metazoa; phylum Arthropoda; class Arachnida; order Araneae; family Dolomedidae; genus Dolomedes; species Dolomedes plantarius. Next base: position 81,670,630 of record OU015499.1, read on the forward strand.
GACGTGATGGACTTATCCGTTCTTGTGTTGTGAAAACTAAAAAAGGACAGTTTAAAAGGCCTATACAGCTAATATATCCTTTGGAACTATATGAATAATTGAACTTTCCTACAGTTTTTTTTAATTGTAACATTTAGAACATTTTCATTCATTATTGTTATATGATATTAATTTTTGTTTTATTTCAGTGTGATAATTTTCAAAGAGAAATTTATCAGGTGGGGAGTGTTGAATAACTCCGACCTCCTCCACCTTCTCTGCCCGCCGTTAGAGGGCGCTGTGTCTAATCTGTTTGTAACTTTTAATGCGTAGTTAGGAATCGAAAGTGTGAACCACCGTCGCTAGTCAGGTTGTAAGATACCTACTCATGTTATGTCCGCTTGGGTTGAAAGATACCTGTTCATGTTCTTCTTCTTGGGTTGAAAGATACCCCACCTGGATTATACATTTTGTTGTGGCACCTATGAATATTAAAGCTTAAAAGAAAAATTAGTGTTTAATGACTGAACTCTTCTACATCATAGCATTCGAAACCCCGTCACCCTCATCTTTTTTTACTTATTGAAGCTTGCTGACTTTTGGAGTCCCCAAGCTCGTTCTTCTTGCGCATGCGCGATGATCTGCCACTGATTCCAACCTCTAGTTTGGTATTCAAAAATGCCAAAACTGTATTGTCCGAGACACTTTTGAGCACCAAATTGAGGCCGGAATAATCTGCCGCAAACATTTTTCAAATAAGTGACGTTAAATTACGTCACCAGAGTTCACGCAGCCATTTTTTTCCTCTTTGTTCTCAAATATTACCCACTTCACGAGTCAACAGGTTCAAAAGAATAACGGCCTTACCCGCGTTGATTCCCACTCTTTCACTACTACATCGGATAATGTTATCTTTTTCTCCATTTACGATATTTTTCCGTCGGGAAATAATCGCCCGATAATCGGCTGACCCTGCACCTCTTGGGTGAAAGAAGCGCTACGCCGTATCGTGTGTCCGACCTTGCCACGTGATCCTTTCCCTCCCCGACAGTATTTTCCTTTACCGTGCAGCTCGAATTTCTGGTTTCTCTCTAGCGCCTTTACTTGCACCTTTTTAAGCATTCCCAACGCACTTTCCTCATTAGGCTCCCTATTATGATCCATTCTCATTAAACCCCGCGGCTCAGCAGGGCCCGCGCGGGGTCATCCTGCTCGCCAAACGATCGCCAAGTGCCCGGGGAGATTCAAATCGAAAGTTTGTAAATAAAGCGCGATATCTGATTGTCTGAAGAGCACGTACACGGGACTTAGGATGAATCATTTTTGGGTATCTCCGAATCGTCTGCGATTAGGCGTGTGGGTGCTTAAGATTTAGAAGACGGATGGTACGTGTGTGACAGTTTGCTTGATATAGAGAGTTTCAGTGCTGTTTTTATTAAGCGGGAAGTTCCTCCGATTCTTTCATGGGCGTGAAGCAAACGCAGTCCGATTCATCATTCGTTTGGAATGAATCAAATTAATGAACAAATTGCTTTGTTACTCATTGCTCGCTTTGTATTCAACACTGGAAATACCCAATCTTAATTGAACATAGTGATGAATATGCGTCAGGACACAAAGCAACGGAATTTCGTACCAGAACGTTTTTCTACGACAACTTAATATGGATAATTTTATCAACATAGTACATAGGATACCAAGATAATTCTATAACTTAAATTTCTTACACATATTCCACCTTAAGCCTAGCCCTAGAAATGGAATAAAAACCAAATGTGTTGTAAAGCCTTCTAAAATTTATTAAAAGCTGTACTTCCCCCCTTATTTATGTATTTCTGAAAAGTCTCAGTTTCTTTCAAATATATACACCTCCTGAGTACCCTATGACCTAGCATGAGGTCCAATGCTGGAGTGTATACATTTGAAACTGAGGCTCCTTGAGGTTCGAATATATCGCTTATTGAAGCTGCTAACTTTCGAGGGTCCCAAGAGCAATCTTCTTGCGCATGTGCGATGATCCGCCACTTTTGAATACCATCCTCTAGTTTGGTATCCAAAAGCGCCAAAACTGTACTGTCTGAGACACTTTTGATCACCAAATTGATGACGGAATAATCTGTCGCAAACATTTTTCAAGTATGTGACGGAAAATTACGTCACCAGAGTTCCCGCAGCCATTTTTTTCCCACTTTGTTTCTCATTCGAGAACGTTTGTTATGCATTTGTCCTCTAGATTTGGTTGTCTGTAATTCAATGCAGAAAAACTAGCGCAAGAAGACTGCCATATTTGTATGAAAACTGTATTCCTGTCATGAACCGAAACAGAAGTGGCCGAGAGCTTGAGGCAGCTTGTAGATAGCGCGTCGGGTTTCGATGCTGTGGAAGCTAGGATCGAATTCCTACAAGCGCCTTTAAATACCACCGGGTCTAGGCCGGATATGAGCACGTTAAATCCGCAAACCTGAAAGTCCCTCCCCAAGTAACACAAAACCGTTGGCAAGTCGTTGGCCAACGCTTTTCGGGCATGGTTGGCCAACGGTGGTTTTTGGCCGTTGGCGCGAGGTTGGCCCAACGGTTGGCGTTCAGTTGGCCCAACGGTTGGCGTTCAGTTGGCCCAACGGTTGGCATTCAGTTGGCCCAACCATTGGATTTACAGGATTTGGCCGTTGGCGTTCTGTTGGCCCAACGGTGGGATTTGTAGGGAAACGGTTGGCGTTCTGTTGGCCCAACGGTGGGATTTGTAGGGAAACGGTTGGCGTTCTGTTGGCCCAACGGTGGATTTGTAGGGAAACGGTTGGCTTTCTGTTGGCCCAACGGTTGGATTTGTAGGGAAACGGTTGGAGTTCTGTTGGCCCAACGGTTGGATTTAAATGATTTGGCCGTTGGCACGAGGTTGGTCAACAGTAGGCATTCAGTTGGCCCAACAGTCAACTTTGTAGGTAAGCCTACATTAAATTTATTTAGGGCTATTATGCATTTTTCAACCCAGCCAGCAACTCTTTGTTCATCAGGCCAACAGTCAAACTATCCAAGGGTCAATAGTTTTGACATTTTGCTATTTTTCAGCAGATCGTTTACAAAGAGGATTTCCCCTTTTTAAACAGTTTATTAAGTTCTAGTATTTAGCCACAAATAATTTATATAAAAATAGTATATTCGAAATTCTATTTTGAATATATGAAATAGGATATTAAAGTATATTTATATAAAAATAGTGTATTCAAAAATGCTTTTTTGAATATACAAAAAGGGAAATCCCCATTGTAAACGGGCTGCTGAAAATTAGCAAAATGTCAAACTATTGACCCTTGAATAGTTTGAAAATTGGCCCAATGAACAAAGAGTTGTTGGCTGGGTTGAAAAATGTATAACTCTTTTCCCCAAAAAGTAGTCTGAAAACTGCAAAATTCACTCTTTTATGAAATCAAAAAGTTTCCATAGTTAAATATTAAAATCTACAAAATGCAACAATACATTTTAATTTTAATGTTATTTTTAACAGTTTATATTTTGCTTGACATTGTTTATATAAAGTGTTTTGTTTTAAACACTTTATATCTTTTTAAAGAGAATAAATCTTATAGATTATATCCTTAGTGATATTATAAATCTCATGTCACTATATATATATATACAATTTATAATATCAATGCTACCTGTTGTTTTTAATCGGTCACTTTACTACATATATAAATTTTTTTAAATAAACACCTTTCCATTATAATCAACTGGTGTCAAATTGCACACTCATGCTGAGTTAATATGACAAATACTTTTTGTAAGATTACCTTTATATAAATATTTTTTTCATTATATATATATATATATATATATATATATATATATATATATTTATAAACACTTTATCTTCCGATTTGTCTTCAGGTCTGATACAATATATACAACTGAGGTCTGATTTTTTTAAAACTTTCCATAAAACTTTTATATCAATTTTTGGACTTACCTTGTTTAATATTTTAAAACAGCATCTTAATAAAGCATGTTATAATAATTTTAATACAACACAACTTTTCATCAATTTTTTTTATTTTAACAAAAAATTTAATAAAATTTAATTTTACATTGTCAGAAATACACAGTTCTTTTATCTCTCCCTCCTTCTCTGTCTTTCGAAAAATGGAAAAATCCCTTTATTAAGTCTTCAACAAATTTTTCCGTTATGACTTCTCCCTGGTAAGCCAGTCCGACAGAAGCTGTTAATATAAAAATAAATTAGTACAGTAAATGAGTCAAAAGAAAAATAGCTATATATGCACCAAACAGTCAAACAAAAATGCCTGATTAAGTTAGTTTTTTTAATTTTTTAGAAACAAGTTAACTTATTATGAAATCTAACCCTAGCATTTACTTCATAATCAAAAATTTCTTCATGTTGCATGAACTTGTCTTAACTATATATATATACAATTTATAATATCAATGCTTCAGGTATGTATCAGTAAAGGTTTATTTATTTGCTAAATTATCAAAGTACAAAATAAAACAACAATTTCAAATATGCAAACACAATTAACACCAGAGGCAAATTAGACACTGCACAGATCTTTAATAATTTTAGTACATATTTATTTACATGAATATATCAACTCTCTGAAAACTTACTTATAATTTAGACATGAAAAATTAAAATATCAAGAGCTATTGGCAGAAATTTCTTTACATTATAGGAACTAATCATCTTAAACTGCTTGTATGTATTTAGCAAAGTTTATTTTCATAAATTAACAGAGCAGAAAATTAAAGAATAATTTGAAATATTTGAACCAAATTAAAATTAGAAAAATAAGACATTGTAGTATATGATAGATAAGATTAATTTCCACATACATTTTACCAATACAACATTGAAAAAATTAAGGTGAAATTTTCCTTCTCTTAACCACACAGTAAACAATATTTTCTCAGTAAAAGTCAAATTAATTCTGTAGCATCAAAAGCCCAACAGTTTGTAAATGTATGTTTGTCAACACAAAGCTTTTTATTAGCACAATATCTTTAAAAAAAACCAACACTTTAATAATTTTAGACAATATTTATAACTCCACGAATATAAAAAAAAATTACAAATTTTGTACAAAATATCAAACCTACTAATGCCTTTCTATCTACTGAACATCACAGTATCTATATATTTAAGTTGCTAAGCCAGACCGATTCTTTGGGCTGTCTGGGAGAGAAAACTACTGCATCAATTTATTTCATTTTGGTCTTAAAAAAAAGATTTTAATCTATAGATGTGTCAAATATGGTTTTTGTAACCATAATCTCTATTAATTAGCGATAATTTATAATCTAAAATTGTTTTCTGTACATGCTCAGCGACATGTTTAAATCTGGCTTTAGATACTCACTAAGCACGAGGCTGCATAAACTAGTGCATAAAATACTGTACTAATTAGATATAACTAAAAAATTTAAAACACATTAACATAATGATTTAAAAATACATATTTAATAAAGTTAATCAAATAATACTGGTAGGAAACAAGGGAAAATAAAAAAGAGTGAGGAACAAGACTTCAGTTTATACAAATAGGCCAAGAATTCAAAGCAAGTTTTTACCTAGATTCAATCATTCATAAGATGATAACCACACTTCCAGGTCTTTCATCTATGGTACTAATGAGATCAGGACTGGCAGTCAAATAAAAATTTCCAGAATTTTCAATTCTGCATACCAGTTCCTTGAATACATGATCTTATAGACAGCTAAAAATAGAAAAATAAGTCATATACCATGGGATTGTCAAAATACAGTCTTTAATATTATGTACAAACTTTATAAAACATAGTGTCAAAAATATTGCAAAAAATGTAAATATTATAATAAGTAGCAGCTAATCAAATGTTAAAGACAAGTGAATTATTTTAATGAGTGATCAGCTTACTTCATAAATAGTCCTTAATATTATGTACAAACTTTATTAAGTACATTGTCAAAAAATTGCTTAAAATGTAAATATTACAATAACTAGCAGATAATCAGATGCTAAAGACAAATGAATTATTTTAATGAGTGATCTGCATACTTCATAAATACTTTGTATTGATATTTTACTTTCAAACAAAATGTTTAACATTAAATACCTGTTCGAGTCTGAGACAGACAATTATTTTAAACTCAAATAAAATACAATTGCAAAGTTGATAGTAAGGAGAGAAAAATTACTGAAATTTCACCAAAACAGACAGCTAATTGTATTTTATCCTTGTATTCATAAGCTATTGATTAACTGACGCTTCTTTATAAATTTGACGATTTAATAGAGAAGGTTTTCTAAATTTATGAAGTAAACTGTGAGATATAAACTTATAAACAACTTAAATCCACTTAGAATAAAAGATTCAACTTCTTATATAAAATGCTCAGAAAACTTTAATAACAGAAATTTGAGCATAAATAAAAGTTTACCATAATGTTTTTATTATAAATACTCTAGTTAGAAATAATCTTACTGAAAGTACAAGGTAAAAATCATAAGTAAACACCAAATTTGGTCAACTATTCAATTTAAAACTTTCTGAACGATCCGATTAACTAATTAACTCAACCATTTAAAATAAATAACATAAACAGATCCATGATTTCAAAAAGTTTAAATACAACCATTCTATAAAGGATTCTAAATATACATATTACTTATTGTGATCTAAAAATAGAGAAACAGCAAATACAATTACAGTAGTTAAATTTATTATTTGAGGAAAGCTTTGGCTGTTTTTATAGAAATTTAACAAAGTATTTTACTTAAATTTACCAAGTTACGCTTCATTTTGCTATGCATTTTAGAAAACTACTTGATGCTACTAATTAGCCAAGTACATAATTTTGTTTACTAAATAAAAGTATATTACTAATAAAATAATATACTTACTCTGGAATTCTTCGTAATATTACAATCACGTGGAACATGGAATGGCCGACATCCATTTCTTTTTACCGTTCATTTCTTCGCAACACGTGCAAACATTTCCCCAAACCAGTTTCTGTCGTAGTGAATAATGCATTTTGTAACTGTTGGCCCAACAGCTTTAATTTGCAGTTGGGCCAACCATATTTTGTAACCGTTGGCCCAACCGCCTCCATTTGCAGTTGGGCCAACCACATTTTGTAACCGTTGGCCCAACCGCTTCCATTTGCAGTTGGGCCAACCATATTTTGTAACCGTTGGCCCAACCGCTTCCATTTGCAGTTGGGCCAACCATATTTTGTGACCGTTGGCCCAACCGCTTTCATTTGCAGTTGGCCCATCTGAATTTCTGGAATTTCTGCCAACGGTAACCATTCCCCAACGATGCCACGAAAATATGCGGTTGGGCCAACGGTGTGTGTTACTTGGGTCTATGAGGTCAGAGAGGGTGAGAGACTGTACGATCTCCCCAGACGCCACCCCCCTGGCGTTCCTCGGTCGAAATTGAGGTGGCACCTGTCTAAATCGGACTCCGAACTTTGTGGTGCCATTCTAAAACCTTAGCCGCACCCCTGAGACCGCTAGCCTATATGGGCCTGGTCTAGAATACGATTCCGGCCAGTGGACATAAGAACAGCAACATAAACAACAGTTTTTGTATCTGTTGCGTTGGAATCAATAATCCCAAACCTGAAACCTTGTCAAACTTCTTGAGCCATTCGACTATTCTGCTTCGCAATTCTGAGTGCGTAGAAAGAGCTTTTTCATGAGCTGATAGAATCAAAACAAAAAACACAAATTATCTTAAACCGAAACCGCAGAAGATAACATGATGGCAGAACAGGCAATATAAAGATATCATCAAAATCGTCATACCTGGATGCCTAAAACACAACTGGATGGACCATCAAAAACGTGTGCCTCAAAACTGTTTACTGTAATAAATACTAGTTCTTTTTTTATTGGGACGAGAATGAATAAAAGAAATCCCATACTGTAATAAATACTAAATATGTTGTGCTGCCGAACAACGGGTACTTTTGAGGTTGTAGTTCCGATGGGCTACCATTTTTTGTTTTCATTTTTTCATTAATTTTTAGCAGAAGTCCGCAAATAAAAAAAGGATTCCATCTAGATCAAGGTTTACAAAAGTGGACGATACGTTCCCCAAAGGGGACTGTCGTAAACTGTAGTGGTTCTTTTGTCATGTACTACTGGACTTATAAAATCTTTTTTCATAGACACAAAAATTAAGTTTATTGACGTACACATAAAACACTCACACAAATAACTTGATGAGAATACAAAGAAATAAATGTTCGTAAGGGGTCAGGTTCGTAAGGTTTGTAGGCATGACCTGCATAATCGAGTTTCTCCTTCCAACTGAACTTCGGATGCGCTGTGCCGATAAATGGCGAAAGGCTTATGCGCATGGGGGTGGGGGGGGGGGCTACCAGAGCAACGTTCCTGACAGGAGCGCTGGAACTATCTGGGGGGCGGTATATTTAAATTCAAACAGAGCTGTCATCAGCATAAAAAGATACCGATACTTATCCTGGATTGTAGGCTAAATTACAAAAGTTTTTAATTGCATTTCCTTCATTCTATTCATATGGACATGGTGCAGTCGCAGATCTGCTTACTAAAAACAGAAACCGATTCCAAACAGCCAATCGCGATGGTATAAAATTCTGCTGTCGAAAATAGAGGCGAACATTAATAAGTTGATAACATTGGACCAGTTGATGTTTCTTATTAGGATTCATTTTAACGTTATTCGTAATTTTTTCTTTAATATCATCCTTTGTTATCTTCATTTTCTGTGTGTAATGTTACTAGGGTTGGTCTTATTAAATAATTTTATAATTTCAAGCCCCAATGTGTCTTGGCATTATTTACGGCATCTTTCTTTACTATGCTGAGGGTTAGGGGTAGAAATATCTCTATAAATAAAAGAAAGACTTTGTCGGTCGACGGAACAGTTCCGGGTGGACCGTTTTCGGTAAGTAATTTCCGGCATGGCATCCGTTATGAAATTCACCCATGTTTGAAAATGTCGAAATCGATGTATTTTTTTTCATGAAAGTACATAAATTTTAAATATTTGGAAAGAGCTTTAAAAACTGATAATTTTTTCTTCGTACACTTATTCTGTTACTTTAATAGCTTTAGAGATATTTCAATTCTAAATGCATACTCCATCGATCACAATTGGCCGAACAAATCGGAATCCGCCATGTTTTAAAAGTTAAAATCGATGTATTCTTTTTTTATAAAAGTACATAAATTGTACATATTTAGGAAGAGCTTTAAAAGCTGATAATTTTTTCTGATTACACTTATTCTGTTACTTCAATAGTTTTAGAGTTATTTGGGTTCTAATGAGGCGTCTCCTGTGTGATCATCCGTCTTTGACGATGTAAACAAAGCGTGATTCTTTCACAGCGTGCTTCTCACTAAAAAATGAATCACTGAAAAGAAATGTTTCATCGTGTGTCTAATTTTTAATTATTTTTCTATTTTTCAAACTTTTAATTAAAATTTTTAAATCATAAATAGATCATTTGAAGATGTACTGATTTTTTGGAAATTTTTTGACAGTTTAAAGTGAAAAAAAAATTAAATACCGTCTGTCTATCATTCCTCCACAACACTGGCGCCCAACGTGGGGCGCCAATGTTGTGGAGAAATGCAGAGATGACACCAAAATTGGCACAAACACACTTTAATTTAAAACAAAACATTGAACAATACTAGTTATTAAAAGAATACATTTTTTAAGGATTTAAAATTAATAGCGCGCGGATGGCGCAAGTCCTCTGTCTCTCCACCTACTACTCTGTAACCCAGACGTTGAGAAGTTGAGTTGAGAGGGTCCTGCTACACCACTCTTATAAGATTCTAAAACTGTTTTACTTCGTCCGATCCTTGGATGAGAATTTACAGCCAATTTAATAAACCGAAAGCGATATTAAAACACAGGAAGTAGCATCTTTAAATACATTGAATTGAGTGTAGGGTCTCTGACGTAAGCACTCAATTGTACTAAAATTTTACAAAAAATTACCTCCATTTTAAAATGTCATGAAATTTTTACCACAATTGTATTTTATTTCATGATTTTATATCCCATTTGAACTAAAAATTTTCTGATTTTATACTCATTTGAAATTTTTACCACAATTATATTTCATTTCATGATTTTATATCCTAATTGAACTAAAAATTTTCTGATTTTATACTCATTTGAAATTTTTACCACAATTATATTTCATTTCATGATTTTATATCCCATTTGAACTTAAAACACATGTATTTAATCACTTCCGCATATTTTTGAAAAAAAAGTGCTTCGAACGTAGACAGATACCTTAAAAAGGAAAATTTCCAGGGGGGAGCTAAGTAATTTTTTTTCTGAAAAGGGGGGTGGATAGTGGGCCAAATAAGTTTGGGATCTCCTGATCTAAATAATTTTCAAAGCAAAAATAAAATTTGAAGATTGCCGTATTTGGCGAGAAATCTTTCCTAATGTTATTGAACCCACATGATCACTAATCGGAAATAATTGCCAAGTCTAATCATATTTCGTCAATGACTTTAAACGAAAAATGGATTCATTACGAATTTCGACATGTATCTTTCTTGAATATTTTATTTTAGGAAATAGGACCAATTTGTCATGCATCTCTGAGCCAAGGAAAGGGAAGAAAATATTCGAGTATACAAATTCGAGTTACAAGTCTTTTTTTTTGGTTGGAACATGACAAATACGAGGCATGTTCAAAAAAAAAAGGACCATACTATTTTTATATAGTAATATCTAATGTTACCATTTAATTTCTCTTAATATTACTTAACATTAATTTAAACGCTGATTACAAACTTTTACAGAAATAATCATATTAATTGTTATCATACATTAAAAAAATTATTAGAACACATAAAATTCAAATTACCTATAATAAATTAGCACTGTACTCTCGCCTGATAAATATAACACAAATAATTATGACTTACCACCACCCTCGTTTGAAATTGAAGCATCTCGTTTCTACTAAGTCGATCAGCGGAATCGGCAAAGCAAGAAAAAAAAATGGCGGATAGTTCTAGATCGGGCCACCACGAGGTCCTCTTCCTGTCGCTGCTTATTCTTCAACTGACTAAGAAACGTTTCTTTTACTTCTTTTAGAACCGGGGAGAGCAGAGGTCAGCTATGTCCTCGAACAAACACCTTTCAGCTCTCATTCTAAAAAGATGTTGCTAGGCCGTTGCTATGGGGACGCTAAGACCCCTTTAATAGAATAAATTAAGAGTAAATTTGCCTCCGGAAGGTACATACCTTTCTTCCAGAAACCGGTACAAAATAAACCATAGGCGCGATCCCAAACACACATACATCTTAGGACATACATAATAAAACAGATACACTAAAATGTGCATGGAACCGAATCAATGCTGTATCAAGACTATGAGATAAGAAAATATATTTACAAAGTCGAATTCCATGTCACACACCTCAATTTCGACTCAGCATCTCCAGGGGCGCCATCTGACGGGATCTTACCTTCTTCCGCCCTCTCTGACATCATATAGGGACTCTCCGATCTACGGATTTAACGTGCTTTTATCCGGCCTAGACACGGAGGTATATAATGGCGCTTGTCGGGATTCGACAATCAGCACCAGAAGCCGACGCGCTACTACTAGGCTACCTCAAGCCCACGCAGTTTCGTGAGTTGTTTAAGCATTTAAATGAGGGCAGAACGTGAGTTTGTGGAGTGTCCAGGCCTGGACGTTTCTTCCACATCAACAGACGACAACAATGTAAGGTGTTAATAATAATTACAAGATTAAAAAGAACTTTTTATATACCATGTTTTTTAATTTTCTGTTGAATCATATAAACTTGACACTTTTATGTATTAATAAATACTTTTTTAAAAATTTTTTTGATGAATTATCCCATCAACTTCAAAAAAAAAAATGAAGTTAACTTGAATTTAACTTTTCGTTCCCGTTCCGGCCAATAGATGGCTGCACCAGTCTACAAAACAAAATTAACTGAAAATTAATTTAATTCTGCTTAAAGATGGCTAAAAGTATTAAAAATTGCATTGTCATCGTGTTCTGAGCTATTCTAAAAGTTTCAAATGTCTAGCTAGTCGGGAAGTTAGTTAAAAATCAATTGCAGGATTTGTACTTGATAAACACACACACAAACAAGAAAGCAAGTTAATAAAAGCATGGTAAAAATAGCCGTTTAATTCCCCAAAAAGTTGCTGACGAATTTGCGGATCAGCATATTATCTTGCCATTAAATTTTAACCAAAAAACTTCAGCTACTTCGCGTCAGAAAAAAATTCGTGCCCCTTTTGTTGAGTGATGATTAGGCCGTCTGCGCACGGGGCAACTCAAAAGAAACTGATATCTGACTCCAGTCGCAAACCAGACCGTGATGAGTCGTAACCTATGTAATTGAATGGAGCCACGCAACTGGTTACAAACTCGTCGGACCAGTTTGTAACCAGTTGCGCCGTGTGCGTGGCTCCATTCAATTACATAGGTTACGACTCATCACAGTCTGGTTTGTGACTGGAATCAGATATCAGTTTCTTTTGAGTTGCCCCGTGTGCAGACGGCCTTAGAGATAGAAGCGTGTTGAAATCAATTAGAAATTGCTTGCCGACGGACTTGGTAATGAAAACTTTCCTGGGAACATCATAACTGAAGATGAGAAGTAGGATTATGGTTATCAGTCTTTTTCATCTTTCCAAAGCATAAAAAGAAATCGAAAACACGTCGTTTCCAAATTATAGAAGAGATTTAGGAAAATGCGGCAACAGAACTGTATGGTATCACATAAGTGCGCTCCAGGAAGCATTCCAAAATGGGAACACATGTTAGAAACGGTGCATTGCCAGTAGAGTGGATAACTTTGCAGGCTAACAATGATTAAAATGTTGTAAAATGAGCAGGGCCCGATTTAGAAATATTCTTGACTATAGGCAAAACTCGGGATGCCCCCCCTCCCCCCCAATACTGATGTGGGCGTAAAATTTCTAAAATTGACACAAAAAAAATAATTGTGAATCATTGTAAATGTACCATTTTACCAAGAATTGGCTATTAGAAGGGTAGAAGCCTAGAACATTATCCAATAACGAAAAGCGATACAACATATTAACTTCATCATTAAAACACCAATACAATGCAACCAGAAAAACTTATTAATCCCCTATATACACTATAACATACATATGATGAACTAGAGATATAACTATATATATGATGAACCAATCAATCAATCAAATTTGAAAGGATATATAAAAAAATTACTATTAAAAAAGGTAAAATAATAAAAAAAAATGAATTGGGAATTTTTTCTTTTTTTCCTTTTAAAATTAAAATTTTTCGGGGGGGCCCAACATTCGGGGGCCCCTAGGCCTTGGTCTACCGGGCCTAATGGAAAATCAGGGCATGAAAATGAGCAATAGGGCCTGCATAGCAAAAGTTATTTGAACACGCCTTGTATGTCATCAAAAACACTATTTCGGGAAAGCAGACAAATTATCCAATTATTGGGCAGAAAAAAAATCCAATCGTAGAGAATTCTCGATAACAGATTGAAATAATAATTGATTCTAGCATCTTAAACCTTGCACCAACTGGTATTGGCGTACAGCAGTGCTTGAAGTACGCAGAGTACAATAACCATTTCTTGATCCAATACGCCAACTGAGGCGATAAATTTCACCAAATAGTAGACGAATTGAACAGTTGGACTTTATCACCTGCAGTAATTAATTTTATCGCTGTTAGTGTTTTTATAACTTTGAAGCACAATGTTGCATCGCTTGGCCTTTGTCAGTGCACATAATGGTTCGACTGATATTTGGCCGCCTTCCCTATACACGAACATCAAGGTTAAATTTTATTGCCACACTATAAATCTTAATATTGGGGCTATATTGAAATTGAGCTGAATTATTTAAAACGCACGAATAGTGGGTCCCAACAGATTACCTGCGGTCTAATGATAACTAAAGGCAATTTTACACTGCAAAGTTTCCCACTGCATTATACGGATACATTTCTATCTTTTGTGTTAAAACTGGAGAAGTATTTTAGTGAGATAGAACTCAAGGGACTGTTTAAAAAAGTCGGATAAGTTACTTCAACTGTTTCTGAGTATATGTATTTCGTCCTCTGTCCTGAAGCACGGCGTTTCCTGCTTTACTTGTCCTGTTATTTTTCTCAAATATTTTTACATCGGAGTTGTAAAAACACGTAAGCCCCGAGCAGAGAAAAAGGAGGTGTGGTGACAGGAGATTTTATACCACGAAACAAACAAAGCTTCACTGTATATTCATCTTGAAATTGGGAGATAGAGGGGCACAGCTTATAGCTAACCCGTTGACTAGTTGTAGTCTTTAACCCGTGACACGTAACTAAATTTCTGTAGCCCACTGGACCAGTTCACGTCATTTTAAATTGAAATATAAGTTAAAATTCTAAAAATCTTAAAAAGGGGGGGGGGGGGGGGGGCCTAGAACATAGCAGTCGAAAAAAGTGGAATAGAGACGAAAAGGCAAAGGGTTGGGTGAACAATTTTCCCTCATCTCTTACAGATGTTCGCGGTATAGTTGCAAGGAATACAACCATAATAGGGTAAGTTGGGGTAACTGGGCCATAGATTTTCAATTTTTTTATATACTATACTTTTAACGCATTAAAATTATACTAACATGTATAATTTTCAAATATCTTTGTATTACATGCATTTTAGTAAGTCTCAGGGAGTCTGTTTCAGCAATGATATTGATTTTTATAATATATATATTATATATAAATATTGTATATATTTTTAAATACAGGTGGGCCCAGTTTCCCTGATAAATGGGGTAAGTGGACCACCCAGGTCTATTTTTCATAACAAACTACAGAATCTGTGACTGGGTAACTGGTCCAATGCTTGTATATCTAGAAAAAGAAAAAAAAATCTGACCCCATTTAAAAATAATTTTTCAAAGCAATTACCAGTTTTGTACGATAGAACAGTGTTGCCACAACAGAGTGGAATTCCCACCTAATATGTAAAGGAAAAATCTGGGAGGGGATGGCCCAGTTACACCAACTTACCTTATATCGTCTGTAAACAATTTTTGTGTTATGAATGTTAACAAATGCTCTAAAAATACTCAACATGAAATTCCTTAAATATTTGAGGTGTTCTAGCATCATATAATTTTTTGTCATTACGTAATCCATTGTAGCAATTGAATACCTAAATTTTATAAATATAAGTATAAATATTTAATATATATATAACATAAATAGTTAAGGAATTTATACAATTTTTATTTCACTATCGCTGTAGATTTTAGTTATTTCTGCGAGTGTCAGTGAATAAGAGAAACCTCAAACTAGAATGGATTCTAAATAACCGCATCTCTAAGTAGAACATAAAATCGAAGTCAAAAACACGTTACTGACGTGAAAACGTGGGGAGGACGAACACTTTGCAAATAGCGGTTGGCACATGTTTTTGTAGCCGTAGACAAATAATAAAAAAATATGGCATGTGTTTGAACAATTTCTTCCACAAACAAGAAATAAACGTGTCTCAAAATTATTTATTGCTATCTGCGATATTTCTGATTTCTGGGAACGAGAACGAATAAAAGAAAGGCCTAACTATAATGGATACTATATAAGGTGTGTTTCTAAGGTGAACATAAAATTGAAATCAAAACCAAAACTATTTATTGTAATAAATGCTAGTATTTTTCCTTGGGACGAGACTGAATAAAAGAAATCGCAAACTGTAATAGATAATAAATGTGCTGTGTTTCTACGAAAAGCATAAAATCAAAATCAAAAATGTGTGTCTCAAAACTATTTATTCTAATAAATGCTAGTTCTTTTTCCTAGGAACAAGAATGAATAAAAGAATTCCAAACTGTAATAGATATTTAATATGTTATGTTGTGTTTCTACGAAGAACATGAAATCAAAATCAAAAGTATGCCTCTCAAAACTATTTATTGTAATAAATGCTAGTTCTTTTTCCTAGGGGCGAGAATGAATAAAAGAAATCCCAAACTGTAAGATATACTAAATATGTTGTGTTTCTACGAAGAACTAAAATCAAAATCAAAAATGTGTCTCAAAATTATTTATTGTAATAAATGCTAGTTCTATTTTCTTGGGACGAGAATGAATAAAAGAAATCCTGTAATAGATATTTAATATATTGTGATTCTGGAATGAAGAACAGGAAATAAAAATCAAAAATGCGTGTCTCAAAACTATTTATTGTAATAAATGCTAGTTCTTTTTCTGGGACGAGAATAAAAAAAGAAATCCCAAACTGTAATAGATACTAAATATGTTGTGTTTCTACGATAAATATAAAATCATAGCTCAAAATGTGCGTCTCAAAACTATTTTTTGCTATAAGAGTTAGTATTATTTTCTGGAGATGAGAATGAATAAAATAAATTCCAAACTCTAATGGATACTATATAAGTTGTTTTTCCAAGAACAAAAACTGAAAATAATAAACATATTTTTCACAGAAGGCATCTAAAGTGCTCATTGAGAATAACGTATGACGCCTACATTTGTAACGTGATGCTAAATAAAAGGGATGCGGTTTGCTAAATAAAAGGGATGACAAGTTTCACTTAAAGAATGCAATAACATGCATCCCTGCTGAGAGCTTTATTGACTAGATTTTACGTGTCATAAAGTATATTTTTGCTGTTTCATAACGTGCAAAGTATGTTCTTACTAAATATGTCAAAATGCACAGGAAATGCCTTCGTGGGAGGAACCAACAATTGCAAATACGTGATTTCCGCTTATAAGAATCACGTTTGTTATTACTGTTTTTGATTCTTATAAGCGGTTGATTCTTATAGCCGAAATTTAGGTTTTTGGATAGGGATACACACACCTATATATACATATAAGATAATTTACCATAAAATACTCTTTAATTTACGTTAATTATCTTTTAGTAAAATTAATATGTATAATTTTAAAAATACAACTTAATTTCTATGCCTATAAGTAGATACGCATGATTATAGTAAGAGAAGAAACAAATTCAATATTTGTTACAACATACCTGCTTAACAGCTTTAACATTTCAACTACAGGAAGGGTGCAAGAAAAAGTTTTCAATGGTAGTTTGACGTAATGAAGTTTTCAGGAGGCTGTTTATAGAGAAGATTTATGTGCTTCAGGGTCCAGGAAGCCGCAACTAGGATGTGGGAGGTGGGGAAAAAACATTCCCTGTCTTTGCTTGTCAGTGGAGAAAAGTGAAATCGGACCCGGACGGGTAACGATGCTCCTGGGTCAAGCTAATAGGACAGTGTTTAGCTAAAGCGTTTAAGGGAAAACTATTATATTATGTCTAACAAAGAAAGGGATGCATTTTACGACTGTATTCCATCCCTTCTTATCAATCTTTCTTTTTTTTAAAGAAAGAACTTCGTGCCTTTTGAGGGTTTAAGAAGCTTTTTTGGAAAAATGAAAGGAAAGTGAAGAGTGTAAACTGATTCTTAAAACCGGTGGATTGATTCTTTAAAGCGAAAATTTTAACATGGAAATAATACATTTGTTTTCGTTTTTGCGATATTGATTCTTATAAACGGTTGATTCTTATAACCACTGATCACTATAAGCGGTGGTTACTGTATTTCCATGCATCTTGACATCGCCAAGTATTTTGTACCGCGATTCGTAATACACGAAATTTCCATCCGTTGTGGGCTGGATATCTTGCACTTTTTATCAGTCCCCGATAAAAATTTAGAAAAATTCCGCGTGTGAAATTCTTGCAGGCCTTGGTTTTCCCCTTGTAGGTTAAAAATGTAGCAAGAATATTTATATTTATTTATCAAAATAAGCAAAATTTAAATACAGTAATATAATTTTAATGAAAAAAAGGTAGCTTACAATGTCATTAGTATGTGACTGGAACATGATTCAAATGACAATCATTTCGATAAAATCATGATATACAGTGATACCTCTTCATTCGCCGCTAATTGGTTCCAGAAGAAACGTCGGATACCCAACAAATTTTTACTCATGAGAAGTGATGTAAATTGAATTAATTCGTTCCTGAAAAGAAGAAATTTCACATCTTCCTGGGCAATTTATAAATGGAGAGGTTGGTTTTTTATACAAAATCTTTAAACTTAACAGACATAATTTACAACAATAATTATATAATATAAAATAAAATTCATCTTCTCTCAACCTGGAGTGGTTAAGGGCACACAGAATATCTAGACAACCAAAATGGAGCTATTTTAGTTTTATGTTTATGAGCATATATTTAACTAGAAGGTAACCCGTCATTTTGACGTAATAATACTAATAATGACGTCATAATGGAAAAAGTATATGAAAGTTAAAAAATATCCCGAATTATCTAACAATATTGCATTTAATCCACACCTTGTAAAAGCAAACCCTTTCATTATTTTTTATTTATTTAGTTTTTCATGCGATTGGAGTAGTAGACTGCCATCCAGTTTTTTACAGTTCACTACGCGATATGAATACTTGAGCTACTTGATTCATTCACATTCAAGTTTGTGTACTTTCAGAATTCATCGCAAAAGTAAACAGATTTTCAAAAACTGTTAAATATACAGCTAAAAGCACCCAATTTTTTTTAGTTCTGAATGTTTTATAGAAAAATAGGCTGAACAAACGTGATTTGATGGCGAAGATATTAGTTTTTAGGTAAGAAAAATTTCTAATCCACATCTGAAATTGAAATTAAGCATAACCGGATGTTTGTTTACTGAGGGCTTCAATTGAAAGATGAGTACAGCCCGGAAGTGTTATACAGAGACAACGGCTATTATATATATAATTGCGGAATAGAGATATATGCAAATATTTATGTACCAGTACATGCATACATAATATTTTATATTTAAAGTGAAATGGAAGAATTATGTTAAAAATTTAGTTTATTGTAGCAATTTAATTATTTTCAAAAACTTGTTAAATTTTTTATACTATATGTCAGTTAGGTACACCTTTCTAAAAATCTATTGAATTTATCTCTTCCATATTTGGTATGGTAACATAAAATGTATCAGTTGAAATATAATACGAATCACTTTGCGTCTAGGTTAGAAAAAAATTAAAAATTTGTTAGTGGAAAACTTCAAAAAAACATAAAAATTTTAATTACATAATTTTTGTCATTTTCAACTTCACAACAATTTCACTACACCTAGAAGCAAAATACTTCGTATTATTGTCAACTGATATATTCTTTTTACCATACCAAATTTGGAAGAGATAAATTCAATAGATTTTTAGAAAAGTCTGCCTAACTGACATATACTATCAAACATTTAACAAATTTTTGAAAATAATTAAATTGCTACAATAAACTAAATTTTTATCATAATTCTTCCATTTTACTTAAAATATGAAATATAATGTATGTATTTATTGGTATATATCTTTTGCATATATCTGTATTCTGCAATTAAATACATGCTCTTAAACATTTCACTAAAATCGCTCTATTTTGGTTGTCGAGATGTTCTTGTGTGCCTTTAATGCTTGGAAGAGGAGTCTCCTTCCAATAAAACAGCATGCACTTTGGACATCAATTCTCTCTCTTTTCTGTCTCTTAACACTACCGATCCCTGTTGTAGACTCAGATTGAGGGAGTTTCGCTACAAACCTATCGAGAGAAACTTGCTTCTGCCTATGTTTGAAAATGTTTCTAAAGTGAGACATTATTTTATCCATAAATAAGGCCACATTTCGGCTTGATAGAGCTTGGTCAGGGTGATAATTTTGAACAAAATTCTGCAATTCAACCCAGTAGAAAACATTTCAAGATGTGTGATGAGCAAACGTTGAGTTCCAAGGTATGACTGTATCTCTCTCTTGCTAAACCATCCCAGAATTTTGGTATCTGTTGCATTGGATTGAAAAATCCCAAACAAGAAATATTATCAAACTTCATGACCCATTTGACTATTCTGCCTCGCAATTCTGAGTGCGTAGAAAGAGTTCTTTCATAAGCTGATACTGTAGAATCAAAACAAAAAAACACAAATTCTCTTAAACTGAAACAGTAAAAGATAACGGGATGACAAAACAGGCAATGTAAAGATTATCATCAAAATTGTCATATCTGCGTACCTAAAACAGAACTACATGGAGCATCAAAAATGCATGTCTCAAAACTATTTATTGTAATAAATGCTAGTCCTTTTTTCTTGGGACGTGAATGAATAAAATAAATCCCATACTGTAATAGATACTAAATATGTTGTGTTTCTACGAAGAATAAAAATCAAAACAAAATATCTGTCTCAAAACTATTTATTCTAATAAATTCTGGTTCTATTTTCTAGGTACGAGAATGAATAAAATAAATCCCATACTGTAACAGATACTAAATGTGATGTGTTTCTACGAAGAACTAAAATCAAAATCAAAAATGTGTCTCAAAACTATTTATTGTAATAAATACTAGTCCTTTTTTCTTGGGACGAGAATGAATAAAATAAATCCCATACTGTAATAGATACTAAATGTGTTGTGTTTCTACGAAGAACTAAAATCAAAATAAAAAATGTGTCTCAAAACTATTTATTGTAATAAATGCTAGTTCTATTTTCTTGGGATAATTCCAAACTGTAATAGATATTTAATATGTTGTATTTCTACAACGAACATGAAATCAAAATCAAAAATGTGTGTTTCAAAACTGTTTGTTTCAATAATTGCTAGTTCTTTTTTTCTTTGGACGAGATTGAATAGAATGAATGACTAGAGGAAGCAGGAACTAGATGAAGTATGAATCAGGGTTGACAAAACTGTTGCTCGCGAACTGCATACGGAACCTTTCCTCCTTTTTTTGGGGGGGGAGGGGGTCTCATGGTTTAGTGATTAGTTTTTCAAATAATGTATTCAGGGATCTCTCATAAATTGCTCTCGGAATTTTTGTTAATATATTTTCTTATTTCCCACCTTTTTCCCTATAGCTATAATTAACGTTTAACCGAATTGCCACGAACTGCAACAACTCAGTGTATGACAGATTTGAATAATTTGGCTAAACAATTAAAAGAAATATAATAAAAGATTTAAACTGCTTAAGGAGGTCCAGGACACAAAATTGTTCAAATTTTCTAAAAAAAATTTATTGCATCAAAAATTTCTGTGTTCTTTTAGGCTTAAAATGTCGTTTAAATCATGATTTTATCTTAATTAGAACAGCAGAAATTATTATATTTTTTTTGCAATATTCTTATAGTAGCCAAGCGTTGTTTAAACCTAAGTGCGTTTTTCCTTATGATAGGTGTTTTACCCCATTTCTCGTCTTTCAAATTGTTATAAGTCAAGAACCGTTAAAGATAAATGGCTGAAACTTGGAACATGTCTTTTTCAAATATTTTACTTTAATTTTGATTCAGAAAATTTTAAAAAAATATTTACTTTTGAAAATATGATTTTTTAAAAATAAGTTACATAATTTATTTTGTAATTTTTAATCTAAATATTTTTAATTTTTTTAATATTAATATTTAAAAAAATGCTGAATCAACATTAAAACTTATATATGTCTGTTTATTTAAATGAAAAAATTTTGAAATTCGACAAATAATATTCAGAGTTATAACAATTTTAAATTACCCCACTTTTTTTTTACTTTAAAATTTTAAAATTTTTTAAAAACATTTTGAGAAGTTTTATGATGTGATTTTGTTTGCAAATTATATTGTTAACCATCACAAAAAAATTCAAAATTTTATCTCAATGAATGAATTTTTTTTAAAAATATGTCCCAGACCCCCTTAAGAATTCATAAACAGTAATTATTCTAACAATTGGAGAGTATTATATTAAATAGGAACATTAAAAAACCTCTCTTAAAATTTCTTTAATATCAAATACAATCTTTTTTGTGTTTTTGGTTCTTTCTTAGTATGTATGGCATTTCCAAAGGGCTCTTAACACTGTGTATATCCACCAACTCTGTTATAGACGATAAGAAGCACGCATTGCATTTTTTTAAAGTACATTAAAACCTCGTTTATCCTGTCCTCGTTGATCCGGATCAGATTTGTTGACATTTTTATTTAATGTTCACATTAGATATTAATTTTTAACTATGATAGCAAGACCGTAACTATAAGTACGCCAAATATTCGCTTTTCAGTTTGATTCAATGTACAGTTCCTGCCTAGATTGCATAATAAAGTATGGTAATAAAATGCCTTTTGTTGAGTTTGAGAAAGCTTTGCCGTGACGTTGACGTGGATTGCATTGGTCAGAAAAGTTATTTTTATATTTTTTAATGTCTTGTAAACAATACTATGTAATTTTGTTACAAAACATAGTTCTTTAACAAACACAGTTTTACAAAACATAGTTTTTTATCGTAATAAACGGTAAGTCTGCTGAGTTAAGGATTTTGTTTTGCTTATTACCCATATTACCCGGATTTTCGATAGTCTAGATTGCCTATGGTCCCAGTTAGTCCGGATAAACGAGGTTTTACTGTATTCAGAAAATTAATTTGGAGTTGAATAATGAAATGGGTTCAATCTGCTGACAATTAAATACAATAACTTTAATTTGAACGTCAAGTAATCTTACAAAATGGGGTGCGTATTATCTTATTTGTATGTGGGAAAAAGTCTGATTCAAAGGCTAAAAATCCGTTGTAAGGTTTGGACTCACAAGCGAAAGTGACATCACGTCTTAAGGCGCATCTACACACAAGCGAATCAGCTCCACCCGTCGCCTCTTGACACATTTTGGTGTCGATTAGTCCCCCCTCCAACGTGGGGGGAAGTATTTCGTGGCTTTGATCATTCTTCTAAAACCGCTCTCCGGGGCGAGCTGAGGCGAATCATTAAAGGCGCGAGGGACGCCATAAAACCTCCTCTCGGCGACGGAACCAATAAATCACTGCTATCCCCTACACTTGCTCTCTCTTTCGCGAATGTGTGCTTGCTGGGTTAGATTTATCTCTTTTGAGAGTCTTGTGTGTCTACAGTATATTTCTGATCTTTTTGAGTTTTTGTTTATTGGCGCCTGCCGGATGTGAAAAGGTTTACGCGTGAAAAAGTGTTAAGGGGACAGTGGACCTTCAAACCTAATTTTTTTTAATGGATTTTCTTGAAATTTTAATGTGTGATTAGTACCACAGATATGTAAAAGTGGTAAAAACTTAAAGATGAAATATTAATAATTTATGAATTGTGAATTATCAATTATATCAAAAATTGACCTAATTAAAAATGTTCCATGCTCATTTCTTTTGCATATAATATGGTAATTTTTATTTACAGGATACCTTGTAGAACTAACAATGAAACTTATTGCTTATTTTAAGAATTCATTAAATATATAAAGAGAACAAAATAATGATAGTGAAAACACCCTTTTTATTACGTAAAATACCTATCAATCATCTTTTCAAGTACAAAATTTAGAAATTCTGAGCTACAAAGCATAATTTTATTCAATAAGATTTATTTTATATATAGTTAAGTATATAAAACTTAAATTTCGAAGCAATACGATAATTAGAAATGCGCCTGGAGCAGTTTGAATATTGCTGCTATTAGTAACCACATAATATCTAAATTACAATGCTGGCCACCCAAATTGCAACACCAAGAAAGACAAGAGATATCACAACAAAATTTATTTTGTAGATAACATGTTGACCAAGTATCAAATGATTAAATTTATAGATTTCTGTGAAGTGTGGTTCCTGCCAAAATCAGTAGCCAGAGTAGCCGCCATTGTTGGAGATCACCGCTGCCACACGCCTCGGCATTGATTCAAAGAGACTTGGATGAGTTCTTGGGGTACAGCAGACCAAGCAGCTTCCACACGTTGCTAAAGTTGATCTGCTGTGGCAGCTGGGGATGGAATCTGGGTCAATCGTAGAGCAACCATGGACCACATGTTTTCTATCGGCGAAAGATTCGGAGAGCGAGGCGGCCAGGGAAGCAATTCAATCTGGCGATTGACGAAGAACCGTTGGACAATGCGTGCCACATGTGGTCGCGCATTATCCTGTTGAAATATGGCTGTGGGCAAGCCCTGAAGGTAAGGAAGGACAACTGGCTCCAACACCTCGGAGATGTAGCGCTGGCTGTTTAAAGTACCGGCAATGCGTACTAGAGGTGTGCGAGAGTGATATCCAATACCGCCCCATACCATAATACCCGGTGCAGGGCCAGTGTGGCGGTGCATAACGCAGCTATTCAGCATCCTCTCTTCACGGTGTCTCCAGACTCGATTGCGACCATCGTGGTGTTGCAGACAGAAGCGTAACTCGTCAGTAAAGACAATTTCATTCGATTCTGTCGTCCACATCCTTCTGTCATCGCACCATTGGCGGCGGAGACGTCTGTGGTTCTGCGTCAAGGGTAGACAAAGCAATGGACGTCTTGCGGATAGACCACTCTGCTGTAAACGGCGTCGAATGGTACGCGCAGACACTGGATGATGCGTTACAGACTGCATGTGCTGTGTTATGGTTCGTGATGTGCCTGAGCGATCCGTCACTGCCATGCGCACAATTTGCCTGTCATCACGTGAAGTGGTGCGCTGAGGTGGATGCGATCGAACACGCCGGTCCGTCGTACCCTCCTGCATCCAACGATCACATATCCGCATCACAGTTGTTTGGTTTCGTCCAACACGACTACCGATTTCCCTGAAAGATAATCCACAATCTCGGTAGGCCACTATCCTTCCTCTGTCGAACTCGGATTCTTGATCAAAAGATGATCGCTGTTTTCGACGAGGCATAATTGATCGTTTTTTTTAAAAAAACCACAAGAAAAACACAATTGCCGAACTTGAAATCGCCGAAATCTCCAAGCCTTAAATAGCGCTTTGAAGTGGCGCCACAGGTGCGCGTGATGTGCGCCTGCGCTGAAATTCTAATCATTTGCATATCTCACCTACGCTAATGCATGTTGTAAATTTCATGTTATTTGCATGTTTCCTTCAGAGTGTTGCATTTACAGTGGCCAGCAGTGTAAATACAAATGCCTATAACTAGGAAAGTAATCACAGAAATTAAAAATTCGTTTTGCAACACATTCTTACTCGTCCGTAGTTTCACAAGTCAATAAAATAAAAAAAATCAAATTTTTGGAGAAATTTCACAATTTTGAAAGTCCACTGTCCCCTTAAAATGGAAGATTTTTCTGGGAGATGTTGTGTTGGGGTCAAGTCGTATCAGACCATTAGTGCTCCCGTTATGGAATTGTTATTGTGATTTCGTTTTGTAAATATGTTTATATATAATTGTTATTGGGATTTTGTTTTGTAAATATGTATCTGTATAATTGTTATTGTGATTTTGTTTTGTAAATATGTATCTAGTGTATAATTGTTATTGTGATTTCGTTTTGTAAATATGTATCTATATAATTGTTATTGTGATTTTGTTCTGTAAATATGTATCTATATACAGAAAACCCCGTTTATCCGGACTAACTGGGACCACAGGCAATCCGGATAATCCGAGTAATATGGGTAATAAGCAAAACAAAATCCTTAACTAAGCAGGCTTACCATTTATTACGATAAAAAACTATGTTTTGTAACAAAATGACATAGTATTGTTTACAAGACATTAAAAAATATCAAAATAACTTTTCACGTCATTTCTTAACAAAAAATTGGTAAATCTAGTAAAGCTTTCTTAAACTCGATAAAAACCATTTCATTGCCATAATTTATCGTACATTCTATGCAGGAACAGTACATTGAATCAAACTAAAAAGCAAATATTTGGCGTACTTATAGTTACGTTCTTACTACCATAGTTAAAAATTATTATCTAATGTGAACATTAAAAAAAATAATGTCTACAAATCTGATCTGGATAAACGGGGGCCGGATAAACGAGGTTTTACTATATATATACTCAAGAGCCAAAAGATTATGACCACCTGTCAATAACGAGTTGGCCCACCTTTGGCGCGCAACACAGCTTCAACCCGCTTTGACATGGATGCCACAAGTCCTTGGTAGATGGCCGGAGACAGATTGTACCAGATGTTTAAGCAACGGTCACGCAAATCCGAGATATTGCGAATTAGTGGTCTTTGAACTCTGAGCTGCCGTCCCATGACATCCCAAATGTGTTCTATCGGATTGAGATCCGGTGAGTTACGCGGCAGGAAATTAACTGGAATTCAGCATCATGTTCCTGGAATCACTCCAACACAATTTTAGCCTGTGACACGGGGCGTTGTCCTGTTGGAACATTCCATTTCCAGCTGGAAAAACAGAGGCCATGTAAGGGTGCAACTGGCCCGCAATGATGTTCAGATACCCTGTAGCATTCATGGTCTGCTCTACCACAACCACGGTTCCCAGAGACGCCCAAGAGAACGTCCCCCAAAGCATAATACCGCCACCACCGGCCTGTGTATGACCTACTGTACATTGAGGGAGCAACAGTTCGCCTGGAAGACGGCGTATCCTGACACGGCCATCGGCGTGATGAATGACAAACCGTGATTCATCTGACCAGGCAACTCTCTCCCACTGATCCATGGACCAGTCGCGATGTTCCCGGGCCCAGCGCAGGCGCAGTTGGCGATGACGCTTGGTCAGCAAAGGCACACGAGTGGGACGTTTGCTGCGTAGCCCCATATCCAACAGTGTCCGCTGAACAGTGTGCTGCGATACTATTCTACTTGGCCCTGCATTGTAGTGGGCTGTCAGCTGAGCCACTGTCTGGCTCCGGTTTTGCTTCACCATGCGAGACAGTCTCCGACGACCTTTTTCTTTGATAGCGTGTGGACGTCCAACACCATGTCGTCTACTGCTGGTTTCACCGTCATTCATCCACTTTGCATAAGTACTAACAACTGTAAGTTGCGAACAACCCACGAGTCGTGCAGTTTCGGAAATACTTGTTCCGAGCCTTCGAGCCATTACAATCTGCCCTCTATCAAAATCGCTTAGATCCGTAGCCTTTCCCATCACACACAGAAGTAAGTGAAAGAATGGTTCTTCAGACTCTCCAGCAGCAGTTAAATACCACTTCCACCTGATCACGTGCCTTCCACGTCATCCAGGCGAATTCATTGCAAAATGTAGGGGTGGTCATAATGTTTTGGCTCTTGAGTGTATATATATATATATATATATATATATAATTAAATGTGTTTGATTAAGTTAAGACTTCGTTTTTATTTGGCAAAGTAAGAATGTTTATATTTTAATGATAATTCATATTCGACCATGGAGCAAATTATTTTTGTCATTATAATAATTTGTTTATTGCAATTATTTAATAATAATGATAATAATAACAATGTGCCCGAGGTAGCCTTGTGGTAGCACGTCGGATTTCAGTATTGAGGTTTCTCGGATCGAATCCCAACAAGCGACATTAAATACCTCCGAGTCTAGGCCGGATATGGACACGTTAAATCCGTAGACCGGAGAGTACTTCTATGAGGTCGATGGGTGGGGAAGGTACGATACCCCAGGTGTCACCTCTGGGGGTGCTCGGTCAAAATTGTGGTGGCAACTAGCTAAGACAGACTCCAACCCTCGTGATGCTATTATAAACTGGAGCCGCAATGCTCAGCCCGTGGCCTATATGGACCTGGTCTGGAACTTCCGTCCAGGGGGCATTAGGAACAACAACAACAACAATTCACTTAGTTAAATGCAAAAAAAAAGACTTTTGAATTTTTTATAAACATTTTAATTTTATAATCAGAATAATATAGCAAAAGAACATTTTTAAAAATATCATTCAAGTTTAGTTGCTTAAGGTGCAGGCCGGAGGTCACTCCCTTTAAGACAGCTTCGGAATTGTACGTTCACATTTTTATTGCGTGATTAAAATATTATACTACACTAGCGGCCCGTCCCGACTTTGTCCGGATTGAACAAAATATTATACCAATAAATTTCCAGTTGATAGCCAATAAATTGTAAATCTTTTTTTACCTTAATAATAACCTAAATAATACCTTAATTTTATGTTAGTTAATAATTAAAATAAATTTTTTAAAGGAAAAAGGCATGCCGGAGAACGGCTAGGTTCGAACCGCTAGCGTCAGAACAGAAGCCCACCGCGATAGCACCACGATAAGGATCGTTGAAATCTTCGGAACAAAAACCGGTAGAAGACAGTACCGAAAACAATGGAGATTGTTAGGATTAAGCCCCTAACTTTATTTCTACTGATCAGATATACATAATATATAGCCTATGTCCATCTGGAATAATGTACCTTTCAAACAGTGAAGGACTTTTTCAAATAGGTACAGTGGTTCTGAAGATTACCCTCCACGTACAAAATCGCTCTCTCTTTATATATAAGTATAGATGGGGTGAAAAGCCCCGGGACTAGCAATGAAAAAAACATTTTTTTTGTCAAAAAACGATTTTATCCTTCAACATAGTTTCCTTCAAGAGCGACACACTTATTGCAATGGTCCACTAACAATTGAATACCTTTCATATACTACGATTTGTCAAGGGCTTAAAAATGCACATCAGTTTCGCATTTGACATCCTCATTTGATGAAAATCTCTTCCCCTGAAGCCATCTCTTTAAGTTAGGAAACAAATAACTGTCACTGGGGCTCAGATCTGGAGAATACGGGGGATGATGAAGCAATTCGTATTTTAATTTATTAAATTTTACCACTTTTACTTATGTGTCAGCCGGTGAATTGTCTTGGTGAAACAGCACTTTTTTTTCGCCATGTGCAGCCTTTTTTTTCTTGAAATCGCGTCCTTCAAGCTGTCCAATAATGTTGCTTAATACTCTCCTGTGATTGTTTTACTTTCTCAAGATAGTCGATGAGTGTTGTGCCACGTGCATCCCCAAAAATACTGATGGCCAAGAGCTTTCCAGCCGATTGCTGCGTCTTTGGTCGCTATGGTCGGCTTTTGCGAGCTTCTAACCGCCCTGCAGACCGCTTTTCTGATTAAAGTGTGCAGTAATGGAACCATGTTTCATCCATTGTTACGAATCGGTGGGAAAACCCTTTTGGATTACGCTTTTATAGCCAAAGCACGCTCTAAGCCCGTCTGCACACGGAGCAACTCAAAAGAAACCGATAACTGACTCAAATCACAAACCAGTCCGTGATGAGTCGCAACCTATGTAATTGAATGGAGCCACGCACACGGCGCAACTGATTACAAACCCGTCGGACGGGTTTGTAATCAGTTGCGCCGTGTGCGTGGCTCCATTCAATTACATAGGTTGCGACTCATCACGGACTGGTTTGTGATTTGAGTCAGTTATCGGTTTCTTTTGAGTTGCTCCGTGTGCAGACGGCCTAAATTATCGACACGTTGCTGTTTTTGGTCAATTGTTAGAAAACGCGGCACCCATCTCGCACAAAGCTTTTTCATATTTAAATGCTCATGCAAAATATGTCTCACCCATTCTGTTGATATCTTTACTATGTCAGCTATCTCCCTTACTTCCACTTTGCGGTCTTCCAACTAAATACGGTGAACTTTTTTGATGTTCTCTGGAGTTGTTGCCTCAATTGGACGTCCAGAACGTGCGGCATCATCGGTGAACGTACGACCATTTTTAAACTCGCTAAACCATCGACGAATGGTTTTTTTCGACTGATCAGATGTGCTGTGATGTTTTTCGAGCCATTCTTGGGTTTGGATGGTATTTTTTTTTCATCAAAAAGCAATATCTAATTAAGACGCGAAATTCTTTTTGATCCCTTGTTTACACAAAATCAAAAGTAGCGTTACTTACACGACCACAACTCGAAAAAAAATGACCGACATGCCATGAAACTTTGATAGCAGTCTTTTGAAGGTTAGTACTAATAGAACATTATAAGGAAACTGATGCGATGATGATTTCATTGCGGATGCCATTTAGTGGCAAGTCCAAGGACGTTTCACCCCATGTAGTCTATATACAGGGTGATTATAATTAAAGTTTAAGTTTCAAAACGCTATAAAAAAAGAACCACTGATGAGAATGACGTCAAATTTGAACGGCATGTTATTGAAGAAGGCGGAAAGCGTATGGCAGAAGAAAAAAATTTAGTTTCAAATTTCAGCAACAGATGGCGTTGTAAGCGGCAGAATCGCGACGAGAAATGAGAAATGATTCGTAAACCAACGGCTAAGGTGTAAGTTACACATTAAAACGCATTGACAAATTAGAATTGTTGAGTAATTTTATTTGCATGACAACATATCACATCGAAAGGGGCAAATCGATTTCAAGAGTTTTGCGGCGACATACCGCATAAGAACCATTCATCAGAGAAGTTCGAAAATGTTGCGAGACTGGCGCAAAACATGTTCAATATGGTGTCCACCGTTGTGTGCAACAAGTTGAAAACGACAAACAGCATGTTCCACAACGGATCGCAGTGTCTCCGGAGTGATGTTCAGATGTGTTGCGAAATGCGTGCCTTTAATTCCGCTAAATTTGCAATTGGAGTACGGAACACAGCATCTTTGAGATAACCCCACAGCCAGAAGTCACACGGAGTAAGATCAGGTGATCGGGACGTAAAACAGTTACGTAACTGACTCACTGACATACAACGCACAGACCAAACCGCTGGACCTGAAGGGCTGAAATTTTGCATTGCGATTCTTCTAATAGTGTAGGGGTGCACTAAGAAAGATTTTGGAAAAATTCCTCTTAGATTTTTTAAAATTAAATTTTTAAGCTGTTTTTTAAACTTTTTTTAAGTTTGCATTTAAAATAATAATTTGAGTGTTATAAAATTTATATCAGCAGAAAGATCATAAAAATTCCTTTAAAATGAAATCTTTTTCGAATCTTTACCTCCATTTCCTGATTTTTGGTGAATTTTTAAATATTCATTTATAGAATTTAATTTATTAAATGCTGATCACGTGATTTCTTTTTCTGGTACTTTAAATAAATTTATCGTTCACGTGCATAAAAACGAAATAGATAAAAAAAAATATATATTTTTTTTTTTGCTAATGCGGCAGACGATTCGACATTATCCAAAAACATATTAAAATACAGTAAAGTTCCTCAAACTGTTCTATATTAACTGTACTATATTCTTTAGTATGTACTATTAAATTTACTTTGACTATTTTCTTCTACATTATTTTGTCTATTAAAATATCTCTTACGATTTTTTTATAAATATATATATTTTTTGTTTTTTTTACATCAATTGCATACATTTATCGTTGTATTTATTACAAATATATATATATATATATTTATTTATTTGGCATTAATTGCATCATACATTGACCATAGTATTTAATTTGAATGTACTCCGTAGCGAAGTGCGGGTTTTCAGCTAGTATAATATAAAGCTATACATAAATAAATTTAATAGAAAAATCAGTAAAAACACAGTGTTCGCTCTCACTGACATTCGCCCCGAGAGATGGCACGCCAGGCAGTCCGTGATGAGTCGTAACCCATGTAATTGAATGGAGCCACGCACACGGCGCAACTGGTTACAAACCCGTGGGACGGGTTTGTAACCAGTTGCGCCGTGTGCGTGGCTCCATTCAATTACATGGGTTACGACTCATCACGGACTGGTTTGTGATTGGAGTCGGTTGTCAGTTTCTTTTGAGTTGCTCTGTGTGCAGACGGCCTTATTGTTCAGATTTGTTCTGTAATGTGAGTCGTTGCAGTAGCTTCGCATTAAATAGTCTTATCTTTAATTGTCAACGCCTTAATCACCTATGTTCCTTTGCTTCGCAGTAACACAGCACTCCACAGCGTACTCACAAAGCGAATGACTTAAAATAGGCAATGACAGTCCAGATAAGAATAATATACAGACCGCAAGGATTCTGGGGTCAGGTTAAGGGTGTCGGTGTCGGTCCAGGTAGTGTAATATCCTTTCTTAACATTCTTGTCAAAAATCATCTCGGAGTTTTTTAAAAATTAAAATAAAGTAAAGCTCACATAATAAGAATGCCAAAACTACAACGCACGAGCATTTAATTACAGGACATAACAGAACACTATACATGTTGATACAAAAGTAACGAACTAGCTAGAAGTATGAACTCTGGACTCGTGGTCACGTGACATAGTAGGTGCTTGAAAAGAACAGTCTATTTGTGTGTGTGGGAGGGGAGGAAAGCAGTCCGCTACACTTTATTTACATACCATTTCGGAGTTTCCAAATCTGTTTAAATCATTATGCAAGCGTTAGACCCCCAATTCTACGAATTTCCAAGGGAAACTGTATGTTTTTGCCTTCAAAGTGTACACAATAATGACTACCTAAATAAAAAATTTTAACATGTGAGTAGCTAAAATTATTTGGTTGTTGATTTTGGGGCTGCGGGGGCCCGAGGCTTGCGCCTTCACCGCCTGTGCGGAAATCCGTCACTGCCTACGACATAGAACAAGTTCGTGTGTTTGCGCGGGCCTACTTACTGGCGTGGCTATGAGAGATTGGGGACAAACCTGTGAGCGCGCTAGCTTTCGGTGCTGTGTGTGCTCGGATCGAATCCCGGCGTCGCGCCACTAAAATGCCTCCCGTTTGTGTCGTCCCTACATACTTGCCAATTGAAATCCAGCTTGCAGACAGCCATTGACTCCACCCCCAACAGCGTATCAACTCGAAGATCCAGGAGACATCCAATCAGAACTGCCCATTTTCACCCTCCTATGTACAGACCAGAAGACTCATTGCTTCACTTTTTGTGTAGCATTTCCTGAACTTTTGACGTCCCACAACGAACTTTTTCTACTTCTGAACATTTCCAGCTCTTCGTTGCTATAATTATGAAATATCTGAGTTTGAAGGCGGTGGCCTAGGTAACTCAGTTAAAACACTTGAACTATGGTCCTATGGTCCCTACCTAGGGGGTAATGCAGGTCCACCTATATGGTGCCCCCATGCTAAAATGGCCAGCAAAACTACGGTAGAGAGATCGGGGACATCTACCCTAGATGCCGGTACGTTATTTACTCGACGTGCAGATCGGACGTGGATTTGATGGTGAAGTAGCAGATAGCGAGCGGCCAGATGATGCCCCAGTGGCTAGGGCGTGGCATTCGGTTCAGATCCTGTGGGCTCTCGAGTACCATTGTTGGCATGGATGTTTGTAGCCGTTCGGAATCGGCTTTAAACTTTTTTTGATTATTATTACAAATGCCTGGAAGATCGGCTGTGAAGCCCTTTTTTCCCAGTAAAAGGGCGAGACTGCTGGCCATTAATTCAAGGGAGCACCGTATAGATCAGAGGTGGGGAACCTGTTTACCATTAGAGGCCACATGTAAATTAGGTAGTAATAAAGGAGGCCGCATTAAGTTGATGTACCTATAAATGCAACTTTTATGAAATTATTATAGTTAGATATAGTTTTAACAATTTGGTGCATTATATAGAAAAATAACAAACAAAAAAATGTAAGTCATTATTTATTTATTATTTGACTTAAAAAGTTTCAATCTATACTTATATATAAAGAGAGAGCGATTTTGTACGTGGAGGGTAATCTTCAGAACCACTGTACCTATTTGAAAAATTCTTTCACTGTTTGAAAGGTACATTATTCCAGATGGACATAGGCTATATATTATGTATATCTGATCAGTAGAAATAAAGTTAAGGGCTTAATCCTAACAATCTCCATTGTTACCACTACTGTCCTCTACCGCGTTTTGTGTCGAAGTCTTCAACTATCCTTAGCGTGGTGCTATCGCGGTGGGCTTCTGTTCTGACGTTAGTGGTTCGAACCTAGCCGTTCTCCGGCACGCCTTTTTCTTTTAAAAAATTAACTTTAATTATTTACTAACGTAATATTAATTTGAATATTATTTTAGGAATATTATTTGAAAAAAACTTTAATATTTCCAAAAAAAACATTCTTTACTTAAAATCCTTTTTTTATTTTTGTAGTTTTATTTCATCTCTTAACTTCTTTCTTTTAAAAAATTAACTTTAATTAATAACTAACGTAATATTAATTTGAATACTATTTTAGGTGCTTAAAATAATTAAAAAAACATTCTTTACTTAAAATCCTTTTTTATTTTTGAATAAAACTACGGTCTCAATCGCACCTCTTTCTTTTAAAAAATTAACTATAATTAATAAATAACGTAATATTACTTTGAATAATATTTTAGGTGCTTAAAAAAATTTTTTAAAAATTCTTTACTTAAAATTCTTTTTTATTTTTTTATTTTTATTTCATCTCTTATTCTAATTTTGGGATACCAATGTGTATCTATATTTCTATAATAATACAGAAAGAGAGAGAGCAGATTTTGTATGTGGAGGGTAATGTACAACTTTTGTACATTAAAATGTACCTTACATCTTTTACTTTGTCAACCTCAGTCAAGTAACCATAGCAACACCCTTTAGCTTAAGGGGTCCGTTTTACGAAATCGCTCTTTACAACGGGAAAATGTTATCTACTTCCTATCCCAATTTTACGTGGGGGACATTCAGCGTGGGGGGTCAGGGGAAAGAGTGGTTAATTGCTTTCTTATTGCTTTCTTAATATTGAAGAAGAATTTCAATAGTAGTTCATCGGCACTCCGTGCCTCTTTCATCTCTCAAAAGGCTGTGAATGGATGAACCGCGGGTGAACCGACCTTCTGATGTCTCTCGCCTGAAAAGAAATAACATCTAGGTAGAATGACAAAAGATTATTATTCAGTCCTATTCGGCAAGATTCACCCTCCGTTCCCAGAATGTCACCCAATTGTTGTTTGGGGGCAAAGACGTTAGGAAAGTCACAACGAAGTGGAATTCGAGACTATATCTCTGCCGACATCACACTGTATTTTTCGAGAGTATGTGCTTCGGATATATGCTATCCCACCCCGTAAGGAAAAGGTTTAATATTTTTTAGATTCAAGTAGAGGAGGTATTCATAAATACAAAAAGGATTTTTGAAACTAGCAACGTTAAAGGGATTATTGAAGAAAACTAGATTTGGAACTACGCTTTTTATTGGACAATTAAGGTAAAAAAATATTTACAATTTATTGGCTATCAACTGGAAATTTATTGGTATAATATTTTGTTCAACCCGGACAAAGTCGGGACGGGCCGCTAGTATAAAATATTTTTTATTCACATAAGGGTAAAAACTTGCTATAAACATTAATCATTAATTATTATTTTCTTTATAAAATTATTAGATTCTTAGATACCGCTGTAATTTTTTATATTTCACTGTTACTATTTTTATTTATGTAAGCAAGCACACACGCATACACACACACACATTATATATATATATATATATATATATATATATATATATATATATATATATATATATATATTAATCCAGATTTTTAAATTTTAATAAACAACTACATATTTAAATGCCACTTCAAATATAAATAATAAAGTAGAAGTATTTTTAAATAATTTTAACATTATAAAGAAATACAATAGAAAAATAATAGTATTAAATTATAAATAACTGACATAGCAACAATTCGTAAAATAATTTTAAAATCCGATGGAAAATTTTAGTTAGTGGGATATTTGCATTTGTTTCTTGCCTTCAAAGAAATGCCTTCAAAGAAATGCTTCAAAGAAATGCCTTCAAAGAAATTGAATATTTGGATCAAGCTTCGTAACTCGAAGTACATACATTCATCTGTACATAAATTCATGCCGTTCTATATTTAATTCCATTGATTTCCAAATTGTTGTAATCTATAAAATTAAGATTAATTAATACAAGTGCTAGCTTTTATGAAGGCCGCACAAGAATATCACGCAGGCCACGCGTTCCCCACCTCTGGTATACAGAGGCTGTTCACACATTTTTTAGACGATGTATATTGTATTCACAAAACTAAATTACATAAAATTCTTGTGTTTTAAATGTTTTGTTTGACATCCCTTATTCTGAACTATCTTTCGACACCGCAATTTCCAGGATAATAATGCCTTTTGAAGTGTCAGAAGAGGTATTCTATCTCATTCCTCCTGAACAGATTTCCAGAGTCCTGTTAGGGTTTTGGGACGACGTTTGGATAATGCAGATTTTAAAAGTCCGAAAGCACAAAAATCCATAGGTGATACATCGGGAGATTTAGTAGGGATATCAGTGAAGGGTATGGCCTTGATACCAGTTTTTTGTTCCATTTTTTTTAGGAAATTTACAGTGGATTTTGATGTGTGACTGCTAGCTTTGTCCTGATGGAGTCTCACAGATTGATGGCACTGTGGGTAAAGCGATGGTATTTCATTCAGAAAAATTGGCGATAAAATATGTTCCTGATAGTATTTGGAGTTAATCTTGACATTTTTTTTCCACTCTCTTTATTTTTAACTTGCCATTATAAGAAAAACCAGCAACAATAATGAATCCCTTAGAAAAACTTTCTTTCGACTCTTTGAACCATGTACTTACATTTTTTTCTCCCCTTTTATGATAATAAATGGCTCTTTTTTTGTTGCAATCATTTAAATACACCAATGATTCATCTATTGTGACAATTGTTTTCCCTTTTTCTTTGGATAAGTGCTTCTCATATAGAATTCTGCAGCGTGTCCTACGTTCAGCGATATGATTTGGAAGAAGACGATGCACATTGCGTTTTTTCGCTTTCTTAAGATTTAAATCAACGTTTATCATTTTGTTTACAGTGGACACCGAGCATTTTAATAATTTTGCAACTGTCCTTTGACTAGGGGGATTTTCTTTTAACATTGAACAACGTACCTTTGCAATAGTCGAAGATGTCCGTTTTTTCCTTGGATACTTGTTTGGAATTTTTGTCCCACTTCAGGCTCCAATTTGATGTTTTTTTCCTTTCTTGGTGACGATATTACCTATCGACGCTTTAGATATCTCAAAACCATGACTCTCACATCGTTTTTGGCTAACGGAGTATGCATATTTATCTTCGGAAAGAGCATAAATGTAGCCTTCGAACCACTGCTTTGTTAAAAACGCCATTTTGAATAAAAACAAGACTTTCAAGCCGCAGACGATAATTTTGACTTTTAAAAACATAGTACAATTGCAATTATTTCTTTTGCAGCAAACGATTTTTTATTACCGCTTACCAAAATCGTCTAAAAAATGTGCGAACAGCCTATATATATATATATATATATATATATATATATATATATATATGATAATAATCACATTTGGAAAATTTAGCACAAGGGAATTGATGAGCAGAACATATCGGAGATGCAGTCGGCACGAGGGAGTGATGCAGTAAATCGCTGCGCACAACATGGAGAGATTTAGGGAGAAACAAACACATATGCAGTCGCTCGTTCAGTGATGAGAGTAACAAACATGGGGCCAGAGAAGAAGAACACAGATTTCAGAAGATATCCAGGAAATCACCTTTATTGAATCAGTAGGCATTACGAAGGTATTAGCTGCAGTGGCCACATGACTTGTCCGGCGTCCATGCCAGGACGGGACGTGTTAACAGCAGTGTTTACATGCCAGACTTAAGAGAAGAGCGTTGTCGCCACCGGACTGTTGACAGGAGGTCCGACAGCAACGAAAGTTAGAAACGAAGAGAGAGAAAAGTCTTCTGTCCATGCAATATTAAATGGGTGTTTTGCGATATTGTCGCCAGAGGGCCTAAACTACTTAATTATTAATTGGGCGACTTTAGATTCTTGGAGTTCACGTGTTCACTTCAGTTTCCCGGGGACTTTATTGCTAGATCCCACTCACAGAGTGGTTCGAGGGCTCTTCAAGAATTTTGACATTACACTGACATTCGGAATCTCATAAACTTTGAACACTCGTATCTGAGGATGTTATTGAGTTCCGATACTTCACATGCCTGCTTAATGATCTGCAGGAATACGATAAATTATCTTATTTTACTTTTAGGTTGCAATTTTTGGAAAAGGGGACGTTCTTTATTAACAAGAGAATATTCTTTAAAGTAAAGTAATTTAGGAAGACGCGTTTTCTTGTTACATATATATAGATATGTTACCGGCAAAGTATGAAACGCCCTCATTGTATAGAATGCCTAGGCATTGTATATAATGCTGGACGTTTTTAGACAAAGTATGAAATATGAGAATTATTACATACTTTCCCTAGGCATTCTATAGAATGACAAATGCTATTTAGGCAAAGTATGAAAAA
This sequence comes from Dolomedes plantarius, assembly GCA_907164885.2. Classification (NCBI taxonomy): domain Eukaryota; kingdom Metazoa; phylum Arthropoda; class Arachnida; order Araneae; family Dolomedidae; genus Dolomedes; species Dolomedes plantarius. Next base: position 81,708,681 of record OU015499.1, read on the forward strand.
AGGTTCTGATAAGGCTATTTTATCTAAATGACGTTCCCATGGACGATCTTCAGTGCTGGCCAAAACTCCTTCAAGCTTGTCACCACATTATTAGCAAATTCCCTACCATTGTCAGACTGTAATATAGATGGCGCTCCAAGCAACGAGTATATGTCCACTATGTAGAAGTGAAAATAGTGTAATTCCCCACGGTGTGTGGACAATAAAGAATGTGTCATAAAGGATGCAGAGGCAGGGGCAAATACAGGATTGTAAAACAATAAAAAAATAGAAGAATAGCTGTCGGTGTGGCCAGTGATAGCGATCTGAAGTTTATATTTTACAAGATGGATGGTCGTTGTTTTATGGCCCACAGTAAAAACGTCAGAGGAGAAGAATCAAAGTTGTTTTACAAAATAAACGTATGTGGGGGGAGGTACTATATAGCCTATGGACAGAGGCGGCAGAGGCGGTATAATAAAGGACCAATTAGGGATAGGAACCACTGAAGGAGAAACAGCCCACTGCCCAATGAAAGTGAGGGGCGTGCTAGAATGGCCCCCTGTAAACGGACAACAGCTTCGCTAAGGACGAGAGGAAAAAAAAAAAAAAAAAAGGAGACGGTCTTCAGATTGGGTTCCTGAGAGTTAGATGTCGGAGGCTGTCGTCTGCCATATATCCGTGGAGAAGTGCCAATATACTGCCAACGTTTTCATACACTGGAGATGATACTGGGTCCCGGTCGCCGATGCTACGATCGTCGTTGCATACATCCGTGATAGTAAGTGCCTCCCCGTTAGATTCTAAAAATCATATTTGACTCTATAGTTTGCCTCTGCTTCTGGGTATTGTACGTCAAAATTATTAACATAAAACAGATTGTAATACTATAGTTCTGACATGTAAATTGAAATTTAGGTTGTCTAATAAACGTATGTGTAAGGTCAATGCGTTGTATTCCTTGCGTATTCCAACCCTTGCATGCATCTATTGCTTCTAGGTGATTAACTCCTACACACTAGGCTGTAGGCTACTTCTTCAGCTCTTTTTGACGTTAGAGACTTGAGAATCACAAATTTTGTGAGATGATCTTGGTGCAGCATAATAAATTTGTATTCTCTATCTGGCTGAGACGGAAAGTCAATGAGATCTACCTGACAACGGTAATTAAATTTTTAAAAAATCATAGGTTTCCCAACAATGTCTTTTTTAATACCTTTCTGTTTTTTTTTTTTTTTTTTTTTTTTTGGGGGGGGGGGGGCAAGGTCCCCAATGGTAGATGTACAGTTCAATATCATGACGTGTAATGTTTTTGTATTTGGTTGAAAGTTCTTTCAACATTCTATCACGTCCTCCGTGTCCATTAGCCAAATGAGCTTCATGAAGTACGAGAAATTACTCAAGAGGCCGTGACGTAATACTGTATAGTACTGACGCCTTCTTTAACAGGATAAATGAGTTTACTTTTGTTTTCCACAATCACCACATCATAGCGATTCAGCAACTAATAGTCCCTGGGTTTCTTCTTAGTAGTCATCTTGGCTTTTTGAACATCATTTATTTACTTCTGGTAAGTAGTTTCGGTGAAGAAAGAACTGTTTTTTGCAGCATTAACTCGAATTTTGGACAGTTCATCGTCGAATCGTTGTTTCATGTTTATATGACCATGACTTCTTCTCCAACACTACAGCTTGCTCCTCCATTTTCATGCAGAACAGTTAAAAACTAATTTTTTGTTGAACAAATTTAAGGAAAATTGCGTGTTTTGACACTCCCGAACAAACCGCAAAATGCAACTGACAAATTCTGAGCCTGAGGCGTGCGTTAAATGTCACGTGCCTTGCCAAGTGATATTCGAAACGAATCGGAGATGCATCTCATACTTTGCCGGTTTCTCATTTGGCATTCTATAGAATGCCTAGGAAAAATGTAAAATATGAATCTTTTCATACATTGCCGACTAGTTTTAGGCATTATATACAATGCCTAGGCATTCTATAGAATACCGGATTTCATACTTTATCGGTAACATATATATATATATATATATATATATATATATATATATATATATATATATATATATATATATATATATATATCAATTGTATACATGGACCTTTGTATTTAAGGCTGCTATGTACTAAATCCATTGGATTCGCTCACCTCATTGTTAACATATGGAGAAAATTTGTCCATGGATTGCCGACTTGGATTCAAAGATTTTAAAAAAAAATTGTATTCCGTCATAGAGAAAGAAATTTTACATTTGTGTACATTTTTCGTTTTTTTTTTAAACATGCAATTAATATTTTAAAATTTAAATTATTCGGGGAAAAATGTGGTATAGTGTGTTTTAAACGCTCATAAATTCCTTCGGTGGATGAAATTTATAAAATGAATCCTGTAGCGCTTTGCAGAAAAGTTCGGGCTATCCGACAATACCAATTTTATTGGATTATCGGCATTTATGTACCCGTAAATAGTTGACAAAAATATATTTTAAATAAAATATTTGGGGGCAGCGATTAACCCCCCTATAGAGAGAGAGCCATTACAATCCCTCAAAATGTCAATCCTAAGGGGGGTGGAATTCTCGAACTGTCAACTGGACTCCTCCCACCACTAGAGTCTGCAAGAACAGGAAAGGGAAATACGATTTTTTTTCTTAGTACATAGCAGCCTTAATTTGAATGTACTCCGTAGCGAAGAGCGGGTTTTCAGCTAGTTTAATATAAAAATAAATATGTATGTTCTTATTGTTATAGCAAAATCTTGTTATTATTCTGTTAATTGTAGTTTTCTATTTTTTGTAACAAAGTTATTATTATTTAAAGTGTCTATATTATTATATCTTTTAAAAGATAGGGAGGCACAGAATTTTTTTTTTCTAGGGAGGCAGGGAAAAAAAAGTTTTGGTTGGCGTAGTAGCTTAAAGACTGGAAACCGCTGTTTTAAACTGTAGGTCTCGGTCTAATGAGGCCTCGTGTAGCAAAATTTGACCGTAGCACTCCAAACCAAACCAAGCAGACAGCGAGTGAAATTGATTTTTTACGGAGAATTTCATTTTGGCAGAGAGTAAAGCTAAAAGTGAAAGTATGTATTTTAGCACTTTAATACCCATTACCCTTTGGGGGAATTCGAGAACTTTCCGAAGCGAAACGTAACTTTAATTCGACATTCGCAGAAGCGTGATAGCCATCATACTATAATTTTTCAGGAAATGTACGGAAAAGCCGGTCATCTATTACTCATCCATTCATAATTTTTTCTTCTACGGAAAGGCCATTTCATTCATACTGAGAATTCAAAAGTATAGGAAATGCCAAACCATCGTCGGCTTGTTCTCTTTTTTTTTTCAGAATCTTTTACACCCCTCCCCCCCCCAAAAAAAAAAAATGGAAATAAACCATCGATCAATTCTACAATTGACCACGACTCCCACGTTCAGGAGAGGCCAGGAATTAATTGGCAGAGATAATGTTTCTCTCCACGACTGCAAGACGTGATGCGACGCCAAGTTCGGCTCCGAAACCAGTTTTGGCGGGAAGTTGTCAAAACGTTCTTACAAGGTACCTTTGTAGAAAAATGGCTAGTGTAAAGTGAGGGGGGGAAGAGGGGGGAGTTGCTGCTTGTCGAGGGAATTGCGTGAGTGTAATAATTCGGAGCACGAGGAGGAAAAAAAAAAAAAGAAAATAACGTACGTCGCTGGACCTCATAAAGAGACGAGAACATAAGTTGGACAGACATCATAAAAGACGCACGCCAGTGTTTAGCAGCAAAGGAATATGCACAGAGAAACGGGATAAAGGTAAGTTGCTGTTTAGTAGTGGGGTTTGTTTACGTTTTCGGGCGTGTTTGGGTTGTCTGTATAGCGATCACTTGGAGAATGAAATTAGAAAGTTTGCTTGCAAAATTTCGACTTGAGGGATAAAGCAACAGATTCGGGAGAAATGCATTTTTATTTACTTATTTATTTTTAATCTCTTGATAGGTGCTAGTTTTTCTACAAAGTACAAAATTCAAGACTTCGTGTAAATAACGTTCAGGAATAACTGTTGTTAAACAGAAAAAGAGTTTACAAATAGGATTTGTTAACATTTTTGGACGCGTATGCGTGGATTTTTTAACATTTTTGGACACGTATGCATAGATTTGTTAACATTTCTGGATGGGAAATTCCTACGTTAACTTTATTATGATCACTCGAAGAATGAAACCAGAAGAAAGTTATATCGCGACAGTGTGAGAGAACGTATGTGAACGTGTTCTATAGGAAGTTTATACCTTAACTTCATTGCGATCACTTGGAGAATGAAATTAGAAAGTTTGCTTGAAAAATTCGGTTAGACAGGATAACGCAACAAATTCATGAGACATACCATGTGTGTCTCTTTTTTAATTTGTTGATAGGTGCTAGTTTTTCCACAAAGTACAAAAATCCAAAACTCTGTAAATAACGTTCAGAATAACTATTAAACATAAAAAATGTGCCTTTCAATTAGGATTTGTTAACATTTTCAGACACGTTTTATGGGAAGTTGATACGTTAACTCTATTACGATCACTCGGAGAATGAAGTCAGAAGAAAGTTATATCGCAACGGTGTGAGAGAATGAATGTGAACATGATCTATAGGAAGTTAATACCTTAACTTCATTACGATCACTTGGAGAAAGAAATTAGAAAGTTTGCTTGCAAAATTCAATTAGACACGATAACGCAACAGATTCATGAGACATGCCATGTGTGTTTATTTTTAATCTGTTCATAGGTGCTAGTTTTTCCCCAAAGTACAAAATTCAAGACTCCCTGTAAATAACGTTCAGGAATAACTGTTAAACAGAAAAAAAAATATGCTTATGAATTAGGATTTGTTAACATTTTCGGATGCGTTTTATGAGAAGTTGATACGTTAACTTTATTACGATCACTCGGAGAATGAAGTCAGAAGAAAGTTATATCGCAACATCGTGAGAGAATGTATATGAACGTGTTGTATGGGAAGTTAATACCTTAACTTCATTGCGATGTCTTGAAGAATGAAATTAGAAAGTTTGCTTGCAAAATTCGATTAGACAGGATAACTCAACAGATTCATGAGACATGCCATATGAGTATATTTTTTACTCTGCTCATAGGTGCTAGTTTTTCCACAAAGTACAAAATTCCAGACTTTGTGTAAATAACGTTCATGAATAACTGTTAAACAGAAAAATGTGTCTTTCAATTGGGATTTGTTAACATTTTTGGACGCGTGTTATGGGAAGTTGATACGTTAACATTATCACGATAACTCGGAGAATGAAGAAAGTTATATCGCAGCAGTGTGTGAGAATGTATGTGAACGTGTTCTATGGGAAGTTAATACCTTAACTTCATTGCGATCACTTGGAGAATGAAATTAGAAAGTTTGCTTGCAAAATTTCGACTGGACGGGAAAATGCAACAGATTCTTGAGAAATGCATGTGTTTTTTTAATGTGTTGATAGGTACTAGTTTTTCAAAGTAGAAAAATCCAAAACTTCGTGTAAATAATGTCCAGGAATAACTGTTAAACATAAAAAATGTGCCTTTCAATTAGGATTTCTTAACATTTTCGGACGCGATTTATGAGAAGTTGATACGTTAACTTTATTACGATCACTCGGAAAATGAAGTCAGAAGAAAGTTATATCGCAACAGTGTGAGACAATGTATGTGAACGTGTTGTATGGGAAGTTAATACCTTAACTTCATTGCGATCACTTGGAGAATGAAATTAGAAAGTTTACTTGCAAAATTCGACTAGACGGGATTTCGCAACATATTCACGAGGAATGTGTGTGTTTTTCTTTTAATCTGTTGACAGGTACTAATTTTCGAGAGTATAAAATTCAAGGCTCTGCGTGCATAACATCTAGAATAATTGTTAACCAGATAGGAAAGTAAAGTATCTTCCAAATAGGGTTTGTCAACATTCTTGGACGTGTTTATCGGAAGTTAACACATTAACTTTATTACGATCACTTGGAGAATGAAATTAAAAAGTTTGCTTACGATGTTCGAGGCTCTGTGTATATAAGATCCATCAATATTCGTAAAGAAGGGGAGAAAGTATCTTTCAAATTGGATTTCTTTTCTCTTTTTGGATGTATTTTATCCATCCAAAATATTAATTGTAAGAATAATTGTAACAATTAAGATAGAAAGTTTGTTTGCAAAAATTCGATTAAATGGAACATCGCAAAATATTCGGAAGAATATATGCATGTTTTTCTGAAACTGCTGATACGTACTAGTTTTTCACAGTACAAAATTAAAGGCTCCGTGTAAATAACGTCTAGAATAATCGTTTACCAGAAAAAATATTTCAAATAGGATTTGTTAGCCTTTATGGACGTGTTTAATCTGTAGATAACACGCTAACTTTATTACGATCATTCAGAGAATGAAATTAGGAAGTTTGCTTGAAAAAATTCGATTAAACGGGATATAGCAAAAGATTCGGAAAGAATGTATACGCGTTTTCTTAAACTGTTGATACTTACTAGTTTTTCACAGTACAAAATTCAAGGCTTCGTGTAAATAACTTCCAGAATAACTGTTAACCATAAAAAAAACCATCTTTCAAATAGGATTTGTTGGCATTTTGGATACATTTAATTACGCTAATTTTATTACGATCACTTGAAGAATGAAATAAGGAAGTTTGCGTGCAAAATTCAACTAAACAGGATATCGCAACAGATACGTGAGTTATATAGGGTGTCTCAAAAATCTTGACACATTTTAAAAATTTATATAATAAAAGGTGCTCATGATAGGAACTAGAAATTCACGTACGTGTTACCTTATATATTAGAGTTATTTTTAGTATAGTCAATAAATTTCAATATGTGCTCCTTTTGTGGCACGGAGAATATGCATTCTGTAATCCCTTTCAGTCCATGTGCGTTCCAAAATGGATTCCGTAACACATGAAATTGCAGTAATTGTGCGTTTTTTGAGTACTTTAAGGCTGTCCACTTTTGTTGAATAAATATTGTCTTTGACAAGTCCCCAAAGGAAAAAGTCAAGAGGTGTAATGTCTGAAGATCGGGACGGCCATTGGACGGGACCCTCTCGTCTAATCCCCCTGTTTGGAAATTCCTCATTTAAAAAGTCTCGTACAATCATACCCCCAATGAGACGGTGCACCATCTTGTCGCCAAATGATTTTGGGGTGCAAATAATAAATTTGTGGGACAGCAAAAATTTTGCAACTTTTACATTCATTTTACAACTTTCGCTTTCACGGAACAATTAGCGCCCTCTGTTGAACATTTTTGACGCATAAAAAACTCTATATGCGGTAACACATTTGTTAATTTCCAGTTTCTACCTTGTATACTTTTTTTTATAAATTTTTAAAATGTGTCAAGGTTTTTGAAACACCCTGTATATACTTTTCTTTCTTTAAGCTGTTGATAAGTACTAATATTTCATATTGCAAAAATTAAGGATCTATCTATATACATAACGTCCATCGGTAATTGTCAACAGTGGAAAAAGTATATTCCACGAAGGATTTTTTTGTGTTTTTGGAAGTGTTTTGTCCTAAGATAATATGTTAACTGTAAGAGTGAATTTAAAAAAAAATTAATTGCCTGAAGGATTTACCATGAGTTATTAAAGTTTTCCTGCAGGGTCGTAAATGGTATGCGCAACAAGTCTTAGTATCTCACAAGTACAGTCTTTGAAAAAAATTATATTATTATCAGAATTCATAATAAACATTTGTCTACTTGATAACAACTAGTTTTTTATAGTGCTAAATTCATGGCCTCGTTACATCAATTAATAGCTTTCGTTGTCGGACCAGGACTAAAAAGAATCTTTCTTGGCACGTTAGTTTACGTTTTTATGCGCGTTTTCTCCGCATGATCCGCAGATAATACAATACCTTTTCTTTATAAATGAAGTCAGACAGTTTTCACGCGGTCGTAAACGGAATTTCGCAACAGACATTCTATCTGTAAAGCTTTGGAAACAACTTCTATTACTACCAAAATTTGAGAGGAAAGTCAGCTTCTTTAAAATGTTAGTAACATTCTTTTTCGCACTTAAAAATTTCAGACCTTGTTCTCCTCCATTTAAAAATGGTTGTTGCATGAGCCAGGAAAAAAAATGTCTTCCTGGTAAGGTTTGTTTAAAAGGGGGCACAGGACCTTGAAGTTCGACAAAATGACTATGGTCTTATTCTAACCACAAAAACTCATATAATATTAGAAAAAAAATTCTTTCTTTATACATATAAAGAACAAATCTTTTAATATGTCATATATGAAAACGAAATTATAAATATAGAAATAATTTTCAAATTAGGAGTTTAGAATTTTATATGATTAATTGCTAATTTTTAGTTTGTATGCAGCATTACTTTTAAACTATCAATATGAAACTGATAAAACTACACTCATGTATATTTCCTGGTACTCTACATTTTTAAACCAGAAAAATGTGCCATTCTGGAATACTTTTTTTATGCCGGAAAATTATGCAAACAATTGTGACAATTTTTTATGGTTTCCAATTTTAAGCTCAATTTTTAATTTAAATATTATTTATTACAATTTATTTGGTTTTACATTACAGGGAAATATATTATAAGTGTATTCTGACCATTCATTATTTTCTGTAAGCATATATCTCAATTTTATGATGCGCGCAGCACTTTAAGATTTTTAATCACCAGTTAATCATATAAAATTTTAAACTGCTAATTTGAAAATTATTTACAGATTTATAATTTTCATTTTTATATATGACATATTTGAAGATGTGTACTTTATATGTACAAAGAAAGAAAATTTCTCTTTCCAATATTATTTGAGTTTTTGTAATTAGAATTTGACCGTATTTAGTGTCATTTCTTCGAGCCTCAAGATCCTGTGCCTCCTTTTAAACTTTAGGATGTATCTACTCCGTTTAATCTGTAGTGAATACATTCACTTTGAGAATGAAGTCAAACTATTTGCCTGCAAAGTTTGATTAAAGGTTTTTCAGGGGCGTTTAAAGTTTCCATAGGGTAGCACATAGCCTATCGCGTCAAGGCTGCTATGTACTAACCCCAATGGATTTGCACACCTAAGGCCGTCTGCACACGGAGCTACTCAAAAGAAACTGATAACTGACTCGAATCCAAAACCAGTCCGTGTTGAGTCGTAACCTATGTAATTGAATGGAGCCACGCACACGGCGCAACTGGTTACAAACCCGTCCGGACGGGTTTGTAACCAGTCGCGCCGTGTGCTTGGCTCCATTCAATTACATAGGTTACGACTCAACACGGACTGGTTTTGTATTCGAGTCAGTTATCAGTTTCTTTTGAGTTGCTCCGTGTGCAGACGGCCTAAGAGTTAACCTATGAAGAAAATGTGTCCAAGGATTGCCGACTCGGATTCCGAGATATTTTTTTAAAAAAATTGTACTTTGTAATAGAGAAAGAAATTTTACACCTTGGGACATTTTTCGTTTTTCTTTAAAAATGCAAATAAAATTTTAAAATTTAAATTATTAGGGGAAAAAATCTGGTATAGAGTGTTTTAAACGCTCCTCAATTCTTTTGGTGGACGAAATTTATAAAATGAATCCTGTTGCAAAGTGCAGAAAAGTTCAAGCTGTCTGGAAATATATATATTTAAGTTACTAAGCCGACTTCATCCATTTACTTCATTTTAGTCTTAGACGAAAGATCGTAATCTGTAGATTTGTCAAATGTTTACTTACAACATGTTTTACTGATAAACACGATTATTCCAAGGAGTCTCTCTAGATATCTCTCTCTCTGTGTCTCTCTCTCTCTGCCATTTTTATTTTTATGATAATTATGTTTATGAAATATAAGATTAAACCAGATAGAAATTGTTTATTTCGCGCTGTTTAACTAGCAATAATTTACAATTAAAAAAAATTGCTTTCTGCGCATGCTCAATGACATTTTTATATCTGGCTTTAGATACTCACTAAGCACGAGGCCGCTTAAACACATTAATTTGTTTCTGCGCATTATTATGATTTTCAACATTTGGCCATGATGTGCTGAGTATAATTTGTGTATTAGTGCGTTTACTTACTATCTAGCCGTCATGTTTTGACGGGCACCAAATAGCACCATTTTTATTGGATTATTAGCATTTATGTAACTGTCAATAGTAGACAATTTCTCCATAGGTTAACATTGAGATTGGCGAATTCAATAGAACAAACAGGAAATCCAACGTAAATAAAGCACAAATAGCAGTAAGGTGCAATTTTGCATACGGCCGTTTCGAAGATGCAAAGGAGATTCTTCATCAGTGCAAAGAGATTAGTGGCAGCTCCAAAATGCCGAAAACTAAGCCTTTGCAATTTTGCATACGGCCGTTTCGAAGCTCCAAAAAACTAAGCCAAGGCTTAGTTTTCGGCTTTTTGGAGCTGCCACTAAGTTCTTTTCACTGATGAAGAAGCTCCTTTGCAGCTTCGAAACGGCCGTATGCAAATTTGCACCTTACTGCTATTTGTGATTTATTTGCGTTGGATTTCCTGTTTATTCCTCGAGCACAAAGGTTTTGTCTTTTATTTTCGAATTCATTAGAGTCACTACACAACAGCCTTACGTCATTGTATCTAACAAATACAGGCTTTGAAAACAACTTTTATTACTGCCAGAATACGCGAGGAGTATTTCCATGCTCTTATCAACTTGTTTTTCTTCGTGCAAAACTCAGGCTCTATTCACGTCACTTTATAATTGTTGTTGTCTCAGAGAGACGGGGGAAAATATCTTCCGAATAGCGTTTGTGAACGTCTTGGGACATGTTTTCTACGCTTAATCCGCAGACTACGTGTTCACCCAGAGACTGAAATTAGAATGGGTTTTTTTATTGAGAAATTTGACTGAAGGTTTTTCAAAAGGGTTGTAAAATTCCAACAGGATCGTAAATGGAGATTACTGTAACTTTCATGTACAAAAGGCCGTTAGCACTTTATGGAAAAGATTTTGATAGTTAAGTTTTATGTATAAAATCACTAATACATAATAGGCCGGGCCTATTTCGCCAAAGTGTAAACGCGGTCTAATGGTAACACTGGCTGGACAGTACATCCATAAATGGGCCGGGCCTATTTCGTCAAAGTGTAAACGCGGTCTAATGGTAACACTGGCTGGACAGTACATCCTAAATAGTTCCTGCATGCAATGTAATCATCGCAGAAACATGTGGTTAGTGTTATTTGATTTTAAAATCTCTTTAGTACATTTTCTAAGCAAAGAAATATAGTAGGGTTTTTTTTCAGAGTAAATTTAAGTCACCAAACTACATACGGGAAAGAGTTCATAAAGAACAAAACTGCCACACTTTTTAAAATTTTTTGATAAGATCAGGAATCTAACAATATTTTTGGAAGAGTCGCGTAGCTGTTTAGGTCGACTACGTGCATCCTCAGGAGTTGAGATGCTTCGCTTACTGCAGCACAGAAATTAATCTTTAAACCCTAAATCAGGGGCTCCCAACCTTTTTCCTACATCGACCTCTTTTAAAAGAATGATTTCCTTCATCGACCACCTCACATTTTTCTCTATAATATGCAGTATACAACATAATTATTATGCTAATAATTGCACATAAAACACTTAAAAGATAACAATTTGACTAAGAATATGAACAAAAAATTAGAAAAGGTGGTTCATTAGGTTTATGTTTTATTATTTTTGTACTATTTTCATTTTCAATTTCACATATATAAACAAGATTTCAGAAACACAGATTGTAATTGCACAAAAGTTCGATTTCTATTAATGTGGGGGTTGTGCTTGATACAATGATACAATTTTTTTTAATGTTTTGCCTGAAATTGCTTATCATTGTATGGTCACAATAACTAACATAACGAATATTATATATATATATATAATAGCCGTTGTCTCTGTATAACACTTCCGGGCTGTACTCATCTTTCAATTGAAGCCCTCAGTAAACAAACGGCCGGTTAGGCTTAATTTCAATTTCAGATGTGGATTAGAATTATTTCTTACCTAAAAACTAATATCTTCTCCATCAAATCATGTTTGTTCAGCCTATTTTTCTATAAAACATTCAGAACTAAAAAAAATTGGATGCTTTTAGCTGTATATTTAACAGTTTTTAAAAATCTGTTTACTTTTGCGATGAATTCTGAAAGTAAACAAACTTGAATGTGAATGAATCAAGTAGCTCAAGTATTCATATCACTTAGTGAGCTGTAAAAAACTGGATGGCAGTCTACTACTCCAATCGCATGAAAAACTAAATAAATAAAAAATAATGAAAGGGTTTGCTTTTACAAGGTGTGGATTAAATACAATATTGTTAGATAATTCGGGATATTTTTTAACTTTCATATACTTTTTCCATTATGACATCATTATTAGTATTATGACGTCAAAATGACGGGTTACCTTCTAGTAAATATATATTTTACCAAACAATTTTACTGATTTCATTTTTTAAAAGATTCCTTACATTCCATTCTTTAAAATTAAATCATAATAAATGAGTTTCTGGAAGGTTTTAAAGTGATCTCCCCCCTTAACGTGGATTTCCCCAGTTCTGCCTAGTTGTTGGTACACAAATTAAAGCCGACGGCGGCATTCGACGCATATACAAAATCGCCATAACAATAGACTTCAGATGCATGGATCACTCCGCCCTATGCAAATCTGTATTTATACATATTAAAACGGATATTATTATGTAATAGTTACATTCCTAAAAAATTGAATTAAATTTTAAAGCAGAAGAATTTATCATCCACCTCCAACAGATCCCTGGAATACTATGGACCCTTTTTAAACTTCCATCGACCCCCAAGGGGTCCACCTGTACCCTGTTAAGCGGACTCACTACCCTTAAATCTTTAAAAGATTCGATTTTTTGAAAAAAAAATATGTTAAAGCGTGATAATTTCTGAACAAAATAAAGCAAACCGCATAAAAATATTCCGTTTAGTTCCGGAGATATTGATATTCTAAATATTCAATTACTGATCAAGTATATGGTTAAGAAAAATGTTAAACTCATTTTTCTCAAAATGTAATTTTGCATCATTCCGCAACTGATATCTCAAAAACTATGAAACATAATTCGATGAAATTTTTATCACCGCGTAATCATATTATTTTATTGCGTCTGAACTAGAATTATTGCAATCACTGCACATTTTGTTATTTTTTTTCAGGGGTAAATTAATGCAAAAATTTAAGGAAATTTTAAGTATATTTTGAGCAGTTTTAAAAAAAATTGAAAAAATATTTTAATGTTGAATGTTTTACTATATGTTCAATTGTATTTTTCATTATTTATTTTAAATATAAAACAGGAATTATACATTTAAGTGTAAAATTAATTTCATACTTCTGCGCGCAAGCCAGTATACACTAAAACTACTTAAAAAACAAGGTATATCTAAAGCATTTAAAAAAAATTATTTAAAATTATTTTTAGAGTTGAAAATTTATTAAAATAAATATATAAATTTATCATATACAGTAACCACCGCTTATAGTGATCAGTGGTTATAAGAATCAACCGTTTATAAGAATCAATATCGCGAAAACAAAAACAAATGTATTATTTGCATGTTAAAATTTTCGCTTTAAAGAATCATTCCACCGGTTTTAAGAATCAGCTTACACTCTTCGCTTTCCTTTCATTTTTCCCAAAAAGCCACTTAAACCCTCAAAAGGCAGGAAGTACTTTTTTTTTAAAAAAAGAAAGATTGATAAGATGGGATGGAATATAGTCATAAAATTCATCCCTTTCTTTGTTATACATAACATAATAGTTTCCCCTTAAACGCTTTAGCACAACACTGTCCTATTAGCTTGACCCGCGGGCATCTTTACCCGTCCGGGTCCAATTTCACTTTTGTCCACTGACAAACAAAAATAGGGACTCTTTTTCCCCACCTCCCACATCCTGGTTTCTGCTTACTGGACCCCGAAACACATAAATCTTCGGCTAAGTGTCCACTATCATTTAGGCAAACGTGACATTAGTAGATTCAGCACGTTATCAAACGACAAAACGTAAGCTAGAATGTGGATCTCGTCTGAGACTATTGGTATTGAAAGAGGTATAAACAGCCTCTTGAAAACTTCATTACGTCAAACTACCATAGTAAACTTTTTCTTGCTCCCTTCCTGTAGTTGAAATGTTAAAACTGTTAAGCAGGTATGTTGTAACATATATGGGGTTTTTTCTTCTCTTACTATAATCATGTGTATCAATTTATAGGTCTAAAAATAAAGTTGAATTTTTAAAATTATAAAAATAATTTTAATAAAAGATAATTTACGTAAATTAAAGAGTATTTAATGGTAAATTATCTAATATATGTATATATAGGTGTGTGTGTGTGCCTGTCCCAAAACCTAAATTTCGGCTAGAAGAATCAACCGCTTATAAGAATCAAAAACAGTAATAACAAACGTGATTCTTATAAGCGGAAATAACTGTATATAAAATTTGGAAAAATTGGGAGTAAATTGAAATAGTTACAAAGAGTCAAAAAGTATGAAAATATGCCTTATTTCCTCGACTTAAGGGTCGTGAGTCCCCTTAAGAATCCCTGCGCTAAATGTTTTCAAATGCGCGATGTATGAAGAAATTTGTCGATACCACTAACAAAATAATTCATAAAAACGAAATGGGTGATCTGTTTCTCTTTCTTTGTGCGCGTGCGTGTTTTTGTTGTTTGTGGTTGGTAATTGTACACCCAAATTATGATATAACTGAATTCTGCGGTTTTTCGCTCACTGATAATTTCTCTAATAGTTTCTTCTCCTGCGATGATAGCAGAAGGGCATTCCCTGCGCATTTAGCGCAGGGATTCTTAAGGGGACTCACGACCCTTATGTCGAGGAAATAAGGCGTATTTTCATACTTTTTGACTCTTTGTAACTATTTCAATTTACACCCAATTTTTCAAAATTTTATATATATGATAAATTGATATATTTATTTTAATAAACAAATTTTCAACTCTAAAAATAATTTTAAATAATTTTTTTTTTAATGCTTTAGATATACCTTGTTTTTTAAGCAGTTTTATTGTACACTGGCTTGCGCGCAGAACTATGAAATTAATTTTACACTTAAATGTATAATTCCTGTTTTATATTTAAAATAAATAATGAAAAATGCAATTGATAAAGCAGTATTTGCTTATTCTTTCTGTCAGGGAATTTTTGCATATAACCATTCTTATTTGAATTCATTGAAGTTCTATAGAGATTTAATGAATTTATAAACAGAATGGTTCATTTAAAAAAAAAAGCACAATATCTTAACATTTAACCAAATAATCACCAAAAAACAAAATAAACCAAATAAATGATCACCAAATAATTCATAAAAACTAAATGGGTGATCTGTTTCTCTTTCTTTGTGCGCGTGTGTGTGCTTGTAGTTTGTGGTTGGTAATTGTACACCCAAATTATGATATAACTGTATTCTGCGGTTTTTCGCTCACTGATAATTTCTCTAATAGATTCTTGTCCTGCGATGACCCGATCTTATCGCTCCAGGGATGGAAGAGTTCTTGTATGCTTGTGGATTTTATTGCATCTTTGCACCGGTAAGTCACGTGCAATCCGAAGCAGTATTTGCTTATTCTTTCTTTCAGGGAATTTTTGCATATAACCATTCTTATTTGAAGTCATTGAGGTTTTATAGTGATTTAATGAATTTACAAACAGAATGGTTCATTTAAAAAAAAAACACAATCTTAACATTTTATTGTAATGCAATCTATAAAGAACGTTTAATTTTAATCTGAAGAGCTCTTTGTTTAACTAGAATTTACCAGTATTTCATAACAAGGTTTTTATTAAGGTTTATTGATAGATTTGGAAGCAAACGCGTAGTTTCTTAGGGCTTGTTCACATAGAATACGTCAGCGTCAGCGTAAAATTTTTTAAATCAATCCTATACCAATCATTGACTCATTTAATCAATCAGCGCCAACGGAATCTTTAACGCTGATGTATAGTAAAATTTTATGACCAATCCTATACCAATCATTGGCCCATTTAATCAATCAGCGCCAACGAAATCTTTAACGCTGATGGATAGTAAAATTTTATAACCAATCCTATACCAATCATTGGCCCATTTAATCAATCAGCGCCAACGAAATCTTTAACGCTGATGGATAGTAAAATTTTATAACCAATCCTATACCAATCATTGGCCCATTTAATCAATCAGTGCCAACGGAATCTTTAACGCTGACGGATTCTATGTGAACAGGCCCTTAGCCCTCATTCTATCATAAGTACGAAAATTCTGGCCATTTTTAAAATTTTACATGAAATAAAATAAATATGATATATCTCCCGTTCATGTTATAAAAAATTTATTTATAAAAAATTATATAAAATTTATAAAAAGTATATTGAATGTAAACCATAATTATCTCGGTGCAACCACATCTGGCGTTCTCAAAAGCTCGCAAGCCATTTCTAATAAAACAGCGATTCGTTTGCGTTGTTCACAATTCCTAATTTTATCCACTCAAATTTGAAACTCGATAAGTTTGTATTGAAGTATAAACAAAAAGAGCGCACAGTTCTGTCATATTTGATATATTTCAGCCGTCAGATAGCGGCAATTAAATTTCGAACAAACTGCCATTTTATCGTCTATCTTCACGATCAACACAGACTGAATGACTTAAAAAAGATATGCGTTTTAGATAACGTAAAAAATAATCTACGGAAAAAAATACTCTTAAACTACGCAGAGTTTTTCTATTTTAGTAGTTTCCTAGTCACGGATTAGTAAATGCGTGTTTTTGAATACCATTTTCTGCATTGTAAGAAGAATCTTTAAATCAAACCCGCGTGTCATTCAGAAATATTTTCTTCTTAATTATAATATTCTCCAGAAAAAATTTTAAAATTGGGGTGATCCATAATTTAAATTCCTAGAAAAAATGAAATACTACAGATTTAAAAGTTTTAAAAAATGACTCGCTCATTATCTAAACGTTTACCTTCAAAATGTTCCCCAGAAAAACACAGAGAGGAAAATTTCCTAAGGCTTTAAGGCTGTTGTGTGCTAACCCAATTGGATTCGCTCACCTCAGTGTTAAACTACCGAGAAAATTTGTTTACTATTGACAGCTGCATAAATGCGGATAATCCAATAAAAATGGTATTTTCAGATAGCCTGAACCTTTCTGTACATTGCAACAGGATTCATTTTATAAATTTCGTCCACCAAATGAATTTCATCGTCATCATATTTGGCACGACAACCCCAGGGTGGGCCACGGTCTTCTGTTGAAAATTCCTCTAGGGCAGCCTATTTCTAAACCTGGTCTGCCAGTTCCCTCTAAAATCTGACTCAATAGAGTCGAACAATCTTAGTTTTGGCCTTCCTCTTTTCCGACTAGCAAAGGGCCTTGCAACAACAATCTTCTTTACTGGATTTTTTTTACATCCACTCGCGCTCTTTAAAAAATCTATATATTTCTGAATTAAAACGTCTCAGCCATAGGCCATTTTCTTTGACACCACCAAGGATGCTTCTGAGAACCCTTCTCTTGAAGACTGGAATTCTGTATTCTCCATTTCTCGTTAGAGACCAACTTTCCGAACCATACATTAAAATCGGCCTAATGATAGTTTTATAGAAAAGAAGCTTTGTTTTTCTGGAGAGGAAATGAGGCTTAAAATAAAGAGCGAAGTCCAAAGAAGGGTTTGTTGGACAGTGAGGTACGATTTTGAACTTCAGAAATGATATCTTTTTTTTTGCATTAACAAAAGTTCTAAGGTAATTAAAACCAGGAACAGTTTCAAATTCATGAGGGCCTCTTGCATGATCACTGCCAATTAACAGTTAGTAGTACGGGCAAACACGTTTAAATCTGAAGGCGTGGCTATGTTGCCAACTCGCAACAGTTGTGTACTGTCTCAACTGCTCCACGACACAAAATTGAAATAGCTGGATAGCAAACAGTGTACGCGGTCTCACATGTTTCTATTGGCATCACTTGCCCAACTTTCAGATGTACAACTGAAAATCGACAGTGTGCGGCCAACCTAAGTGAGTCGGTCAAGAATGATGACCCAACAGAGCCGGCGGGTAGTACCTTCATACCGAATGCATGTGAGGGAAAACTTAGGTTAAATTTTAAAACAAATGGTTGAAAAGGAGAAGTGAATTCCGAACCTCAATACTGCGCCCTTATACACTTGTCGCACGTGTAAGGGTCATCTGTGTTTAACACTGTGGCTGAAAATCTGCGGTGACGCTGCCAGCCCCGCCCTAACTCAGTTTTCAAACCTCCTTTTTCCAGTTCACGAAGGACGTCGATATGATAAGTGCCTCACCAGAGACGGCAGGCAGGGTGTGTGTGTAGTGCTGCGGTACTGCCGGGAGGCCAACCACCACGCCCTGCTGCCCTGCGATGGGGACGCGGAAAACTACTGCTGCCCCTTACCAACCACCCAGAGGTCGGCACAACCCCAGCAGCCTCCCGATCGAAACGAGCCGCGTGGGTCCGACCAGGAAGAAAAGACCAAGCATCGCCCCTCGGCCCCGCGGGATCCCGACAGGGATGACAGGCTGAACAAGACGCCCCCACCGGGCGACAGAAGGTAACTATGGCATTTCCCATATTTGATCCGTGTATTTTACATAACCACGGCGGCAACGTGCGTTCAAAAAGAGATCCTGCTTGGTTAGCAATTCTTGAGACAGGACCCGTGTCATCTGCAGAGGATTTCAAGGTTTTTATCTGGTTGATCACTTGTGAGGTCCCTTTTTACCCTTTCGTAAAGCGTGAAATTAGAACTACCCTATAACATATGAGGGATAAAAATAGCTATAGAATCAGTGCAGGTTATGCAGGGAATGACTTTATTATGACTACACATGGCCCTATGATGAAGTATCGGTGGTAACTAACGTACTAAAAGTGCCCTGAAGAGACTGAGGAGAACTAGAGCTTGAAGCCGGCATCGAACAGCTAACAAACTACCTTGCAACCATGATTCGATACCTCAGACTCGGGTTCCTAATACCGGAGTACTAGCTATCCAGCCATCGTCTGCCATGCTTTAGTTGCCTTGCGGAGTAATTATTAGGGGGAAAAACGAAATTTCGACACTTACTTCGGTCACAACTCGACTGAGTGATGGGCACTATCAATCTAGAATGGTTGGTTTTGGGTGAATACCTTCCAAGTGGTCTCCTTTCTAGAGGAGAAAATGATAGACATTACTTACTTGCAAAGAGTAAAAAAATGTAAGCTCCAGTTAGTCAACGAAGTTTACGACGGTTTAAATTAGAACTAGCAGTTTTACATCCAAATATTTTTTTAACATCCCCCCCCCCCTTCATTTCCTCTGATGAGACCCATCAGTGAAGGGGAAAAACGTCTGAGGGGATCTTCACATTACATCCGTCAGTATGGCTCCTATGGAAAATTTTTAACCAATTACAGAACTCAACATGATTCGCCCCGAATTCGTTTAGCCCTGTGATTGGTTAGAAAAAATCCGATGTGGGTATAGCCTCCAAATTTCTAAGATAATGAAACAGACTTTACTTCTGAAATGGTTAAAATGGTGAAACAACATCTATTTCGCATTCGCTAAATTTGTTCTTAATGAATATCTAAAGGATTCTTACCTGTCAGACGGTAATAAGTCAATCCACACTTTCATGCTTTTATGCAAGTTTTATTTACAAACACAACAACAAGAAACATCTTTCTTTTTTTTAAATGCGGAGGCACTTGTCACGAAGACAGCACAAGAAACGTAGAATAGGACATCGTGGTTTATCACCTCGTTCTCGGAAATTCTAACTACGGGCATCTAAAATCCAGCATCCATCATTCTAAAACCATCAATCGCAAGCCAGAGCGCACGCAGCGCCCTCTGGTCTCAGTATTTGAGTTTCAACAAATGGGCTTATTGCCCGTTGTAAGACTTCGTGAAATGTAACACACATTTTAACAACTGATAAAAATAAAGAAGCCAGACCCCTTTTTTCGTCAATGAGGCCTGACGTTTAATTGGAGGCACAATTTTAACCATCTCGCGTAATGACAAACTGAAAACTAACGCGTGTTGTTTCACAGGTCACCTTCAAGACATGCCAGTGACCCGCCAAAGAAGCACCTTACCAGAGATAAGGAAGATGATAACGGAAGGAATAGGCCGATCCAACCACCGGACTACCCCCAAGAAGTTCATTCGGAAAGACATGACTATAACAGGTATTTTTTTTCTCATTTTGTATCTATTTCATTCGACTGCAGAATTTTAGTTAAGGGATAAGGCAGTTGCATGACACATTTCAACTCGAGCAAAAACGAAAGGCGAAACGTTTTGTTGTTGCTTATGCCTCTTGACCAACAGCAACATCAGATCAAAGCCATTATAGGCTGTTCGGCTGAGTGATGAGGCTCCGGTTTTAGGTTACCACCACACCGGTTAACCTAAAACCGGTTATCAGTTTCTTTTGAGTTGCTCCGTGTGCAGACGGCCTAAACGTTTGTTGTTAAACGCATAGATAATTCGTATTTGAAATCCACACACACAGGAGTTACACGTGTAAAACACTTGATATCCATATTCTGCCCTTACGTGGTTGCTTCAGTGACGCTGCATGAAATTGCTTTATTGAACAATGTACGATATACAGATAATTATTTTGACTATGACGTCATGTGGCTGACCTCAAAATTTATTCCGATTGTGATTTGAGACTGAACGGAATTTTTTCTATAAATGTAAAGAATATGCTACATAACGTAGAATTTAAAATATCAAATCATTTATTGCTCTTTTCGAAGGGGAAAAATACCCTCTTTCGATCGTCCTGTAAATAAAGCAAACATTTTCTTGCGAGAGAACAGTCACTTTTCCTCTCCATTTCTCGATCTAACATTCTCGATTGAATATCTGTCATGAATCTGGATGTACATACAGATGGTTTGGTTTGGAGCGCTACGGTCAACTTTTGCTACACGAGGACTAATTAAACCGGGACATACTGATTAAAGCCGATTCGAAACGGATACAAACGTCCATGCCAAGAGTGGGACTTGAACCCACAGATTCTGGTACCGAATCCAGCATCCTGGCCATTTGGCAATTGTCGGGCGTAAATACAGATGGAGTGAATTATTATGTGATTTATACACACACACACACACACACACACATATATCTATCTATCTATCTATCTACCTATCCCTCTCTCTCTCTCTCTCTCTCTCTATATATATATATATATATATATATATATATATATATATATATACTAGCTGAGAACCCGCGCTTCGCTACGGAGTACATTCAAATTAAATACAACGGTCAACGTATGCAATTTATGCCAAAAAATAAATATATATATTTATAACAAATGCGATGATCAATGTATACAATTGATGTAAAATATATATCTATCTATATATATATATTTATAAAAAAATCGTAAGGGATATGCATTTTTTTTGGATAATATCCAATCGTCTGCTGCATTAGAAAGAGAAAAAAATATTTTTTTTGTCTATTTAGTTGTTACGCACGTGACGATAAATTTATTGAAAGTACCAGAAAAAGAAATCACGTGATCGGCATTTAATAAATTAAATTCTAAAAATTAATCTTTAAAAATTCACCAAAAATCAGAAAATGGAGGTAAAAATTCGAAAAAATATTCATTTTGAAGGAATTTTTATGATCTTTCTCGTGATATAAATTTTATAACCCTCAATGTCTTATTTTAAATGCAAACGTAAAAAAAGTTAAAAAAACAGCTTAAAAATTTAATTAAAAAAAATCTAAGAAGAATTTTTGAAAAATCTTTCTTAGTGCACCCCTACACTATTAGAAGAATCGCCATGCAAAATTTCTGCCCTTTAGGTCCAGCGGTTTGGTCTGTGCGTTGTATGTCAGTCAGTCAGTGAATGAATGAATGAATGAATGAGTCAGTTACGGAACTGTTTTATATATATATATATATATATATATATATATATATATATATATATATATATATAATTATATAGATGGAGTGAAATAGTTATTTCCTGCTTATTCAGAAACCACATATACACAGTTCGTCATTTCTTAATTATAAACTATTTTTCTGACGGTTTTGTTCATTTCGAGTTGGTTGAATTCGTTGAGAGCGTTACAGTCAACTGCTGCTACTCACGGGATAATTAGACCGAGACCTACAGTTTAAAGCCGATTCCGAACGGCAACGATCCATGCCCACACTGGGACACGAACCCACGGGCTCTAGGACCAAATACAGCGCTTTAGTTATTTGGTCACTACCTGTCTCTGTCTACTTTAATGCGATTATAAAAGGAAATGATCTTGCTATGTATTAACATCCATATGTAATATGAAGCTTTTAATTGCTGCTGTGTACTAACCCTATAGGATTCGCTCACATCAGTGCTAACCTATGGAGAAAATGTGTCGACTATTTAAAGCTCCATAAATGCTGATAATCCAATAAAAATGGTATTTTCAGATAGCCTGACCTTTTCTGCACCTTGCAACAGGATTCATTTTAAAAATTGCGTCCACAAAAGGAATTTAGGAGCATTTACAACACACTACATCACATTTTTCCGTCCAAATAATTTAAATTTAAGAATATTATTTGCATTTTCCTTTTTTTAAATGAAAAATATCCGAAGGTGTAAAATTTCTTTCTCTACGGAGTACAATTTTAAAAGAAAAAAAAACCTTTCAATCCAAGTCGGCAATCCTTGGACACATATTTTCCATAGATTAACATTGAGGTGAGTGAATCCAATAGGGTTAGTACACAGAAGCCTTAATGCCAAACTAAAAACTGATGAATGTTGTTTCATAGGCCACCCTCGAGGCATGCCGTTGACCCGCCAAAGAAGCATCTTACCAGAGATAGGGAAGATGATAACGGAAGGAATAGGCCGATCCAACCACCAGACTACCCCCAAGAAGTTCATTCGGAAAGACATGACTACAACGGGTATTTATTTTATCATTCCTTATCTGTTTCATTCGATTGCAGAGCTTAAGTTAAGGGATAAGGCAGTTGCACAGAGCTTGTCACATCTTAACTCGAACAAAATCAAAGAGCGGAACGTTTGTCGTTACACTTCGTCTATGCGTTTGTCGTTAAACGCATAGATAAATCGTATTGAAATGCATACAGGAGCTGCACGTGTAAAACGCTTGATATCCATATTCTGCCCTTCGTTTTTCACGTGGTTGCTTCAGTGACGTTGCATGAAACTACCTTATTGAACAGTGTACGATATACAATAAGTAGTTTTGACTAGGACGTCATATGACTGTCCTTTAATTTATTGCGACTGCGATTTAAGACTGGACGGAATTTTTTTCCTAAATGTAAATAATCTGTTACATAACGTAGAGTTTAAAATATCAAATCATTTATTTCTCTTCTTTTCGGAGGGAAACAAACACTCTTTTGATCGTCCTGTAAATCAAAAGAATGTTTGTTTCCCTTCGAAAAGAGCAATAAATGATTTGATCGCAAACATTTTCTTGAGAGAGAACCTTCACTTTTCCTTTCCATTTCTCGATCTAACATTTTGACATCATATTAGCATCTGTCCGCAGTCTGGATGTAAATTCAGATGGTTTGGTTTGGAGCGTTACGGTCAGCTTTTGCTACACGAAGACTAATCAGATCAGGACCTACTGCTTAAAGCCGATTCCGAACAACTACAAACGTCCATGCCAAGAGTGGGACTCGAACCCACAGACTCTGGTACCGAAAGCCAGCACCCTAGCCATTCGGCCATTGTCCGGAGTAAATGCAAATGGAGTTAATTATTATGTGAATTATACACACTCACACACGCACGAATATATATATATATATATATGTCGGATTTGCTTTCCCGCCTTTTATTAGATCCTGAGTTTACCAAGTTACTAAATCATATAACAGTCGAGGACCGGAATATTAAACTTTCAAAGTGCAATCAGTCATCATATTGCAGTCAATGGTCCGGTGGCGATATCACTTAGCTTAAACTTAACTAATCCCACCAATGCATTCATCAAATCTCCCGAAAACACACAAATATGAGTGCATAAACTTTTCCGAAATACTTATTAAATTCACATAAGAATTCTCGATTCCATAATTAATCCTATCGTTTCACTATTTATCCATAATGCCTAAACTTTTATAATTTTGAATTCCCTACAACATTCAATCTCTTAGGCTGTCAAACGGCACCCTCACTCCTCGCAGCATTCATTGTCTCTGATTCTTATTCCTTTCTCCGTAACGCGCCTAATATAAAGTGTTTAGGTTGCACGGAAAGTTCTACAATGTTCTTTTTGCTGACACTGCGGAAAAGAGCCCGCTTCGTTTCATCTGAACACCTACTCAAATTCTATTAATAGCTTCAATGCTATTCATTTCGATATTTCCTCGTTGCATTGCTGCGGTGTGTTATTAAATGTAGATAATTCCGGCGTTTAACGTTGAAAACTCTAGATCTATTCTGAAAACTCCCCTTTTTAGCCCCCTTAAATTATCCAACCCATAAAACTCCTTGTCATATATATATATATATATATATATATATATATATATATATATATATATATATATATATATATATATATATATATATATATATATATATATATATTTCAAATTATATAGATGAAATGAAAATAGTTATTTCATGTTTATTCATAAACCACATATGTACAGTTAGTCATTTCTTAGTTATAAACTTTTTTTCTGACGGTTCTGTCCATTTTATTTTGAGTTGGTTGAATTGAGAGTATTACAGTCAACTGCCGCTACACAAGAGATAATTAGACCGGGACCTACAGTTTAAAGCCGATTCCGAACGGCCGCAAACCATGCCCACACTGGGAATCGAACCCATGGGCTCTGAGACCGAATGCAGCGCTTTAGTCATTTGGCCTTTACCTGTCTCTGTCTATTTTAATCCGATTATAAAAGGAAAGAATCTTGCTATGTATTAACATCCATATATAATATGAAGCTTTTAATTGCTGCTGTGTACCAACCCTATAGGATTCACTCACATCAGTGTTAACCCATGGAGAAATTGTGTCTACTATTGAGAGCTGCATAAATGCTGATAATCCAATAAAAATGGTATTTTCAGATAGCCTGACCTTTTCTGCACCTTGCAACAGGATTCATTTTATAAATTCCGCCCACTAAAGGAATTTAGGGGCATTTAAAACACACTACATCATATTTTTTCACCCAAATAATTTAAATTTAAGAATATTATTTGCATTTTTCTTTTTTTTTTGTATAAATGAAAAATGTCCGAAGGTGTAAAATTTCTTTCTCTACGGACTACAATTTAAAAAGAAAAAAAAATCTTTCAATCGTAGTTGGCAATCCTTGGACACATTTTCTCCATAGGTTAACATTGAGGTGAGCGAATCCAATAGGGTTAGTACATAGAAGCCTTAATGCCAAACTAAAAACTGATGAATGTTGTTTCATAGGCCACCCCCAAGGCATGCCGGTGACCCGCCAAAGAAGCATCTTACCAGAGATAGGGAAGATGATAACGGAAGGAATAGGCCAGTCCAACCACCGGACTACCCCCAAGAAGTTCATTCGGAAAGACATGACTACAACGGGTATTTTTTTTCTCATTCCTTATCTGTTTCATTCGATTGCAGAATTTTAGTTAAGGGATAAGGTAGTTTCACAGAGATTGTCACATCTAAACTCGAACAAAAACGAAGAGGAAACGTTTGTTGTTAAACGCATAGATAACTCGTATTCAAATGCATACTGGAGTATTTGAAATGCCTTAACAGTTTCGTTGTTAATCGTTTGGAGGTTTGTAATTGGTTAAATATGTTTCAATACAATTAACGTTAACGCTGACGGATTCTATGTGAACAGGCCCTAATTCTCAGCAACCTTAAGAGTACTATCGACCTTATTTGACACGCACAAATAAAAACAGCATTCAAATACGCTGTTATTTTACAGTATGATATATGCTGTACTACAACGTATAATACTCTGTTATTTTACGGTATGATATATGGTGTATTATAACGTATAATACGCTGTTATTTTACAGTATGATATATGCTGCACTATAACGTATAATACACTATTATTTTACAGTATAATAGTATATGCTGTACTACAACGTATAATACTCTGTTATTTTACAGTATGATATATGGTGTATTATAACGTATAATACGCTGTTATTTTATAGTATGATATATGTAGTACTATAACGTATAATCAGTTATTTTTCAGTATGCTATACGCTGTTATTTTATAGTATGATATATGCTGTACTATAACGTATATTACGCTGTTATTTTACAGTATGATATATGGTGTATTATAACGTATAATACGCTGTTATTTTACAGTATGATATATGCTGTACTATAATGTATAATCCGCTGTTATTTTACAGTATGATATATGCTGTACTATAATGTATAATTCGCTGTTATTCTACAGTATGATATATGGTGTACTATAACGTATAATACGCTCTTATTTTACAGTATAAAAATCTAAAACTGCAGTATAAGCAAAGTAAATCAACAGACACACTCAGAGAGACAGAAGCAATGAAGCTTTAGTACGTCATTTGGAAAGCAATAAAATTACATAACTTAACAAAATTACAGGTACACGTGATACAGTACAATATGGTTCACTACTGAATTTGATGACCTACAACAGTTTTGCATAAAAACATTAAGCTGCAGATACCGCACACAGTTTCGTGTATGAATTATTCATAGCGAGCTCGTGATTAATGAACGAAACACGGAAAAGTTGAAGTTGAAGGTTGAATGTGTTGTGGGATCGAAGGATAAATTACAACGTACAAAAACTTTACACAAAATATCAGCCTCTCTCTAATGATTTTTAAAACCTGTATAACTAGATGATTATATTAGAAGAGTTATAAAATTCAAACCTGTTTCTGTGCAGTAGATAGGGTCCGTAGAACAAAAAAATACGCACAAAAAATCGCTTAAAAAAACTTAAAATTCCCATTTAGTTTATTTCTTAATCAATTTAGTTAATTTCTGACTGTTTATTCATGTGTATTTTCATGGACATTTTTTACATATACAGCACAAAAAAAATGGCACAAAATAAATCTCTTAAAATAACTTGAAATTCCCATTTAGTTAATTTCTTACTGTTTATTCATATATTTTCATGGACATTTTTTTACATATACTGCACAAACACAAATCGCACAAAAAAAATTGCTCAAAATAACTTAAAATTCCCATTTGGTTTATTTCTTAATCAATTTAGTTAATTTCTGACTGTCTATTCATGTGTATTTTCATGGACATTTTTTACATATACAGCACAAAAAAATGGCACAAAATAAATCTCTTAAAATAACTTGAAATTCCCATTTAGTTAATTTCTTACTGTTTATTCATATATTTTCATGGACATTTTTTTACATATACTGCACAAACACAAATCGCACAAAAAAAAATTGCTCAAAATAACTTAAAATTCCCATTTAGTTTATTTCTTACTTAATTTTGTTAATTTCGTACTTTTTATTCTTACGTCTGTTAATTAGTAGCATCTATACAAGTGAAAAGGATTTTTATATGTATTGTTTTGGACTGTATTTAATTTAATTTCCTCTTAGCCCGTCTGCACACGGAGCAACTCAAAAGAAACTGATAACCGACTCAAATCACAAACCAGACCGTGATGAGTCGCAACCTATGTAATTGAATGGAGCCACGCACACGGCGCAACTGGTTACAAACCCGTCCGACGGGTTTGTAACCAGTTGCGCCGTGTGCGTGGTTACAACCCCGTGTGTTCTATATTAACTGTACTATAGTCTTTAGTATGTACTATTAAATTCAATTTGACTATTTTCTTCTACATTATTTTGTCTATAAAAATATCTCTTACAATTTTTTTATAAATATATTTTTTTTGTTTTTTTTACATCAATTGCATACATTTATCGCTGTATTTATTACAAATATATATATATATATTTATTTATTTGGCATTAATTGCATCATACATTGACCATTGTATTTAATTTGAATGTACTCCGTAGCGAAGTGCGGGTTTTCAGCTAGTATAATATAAAGCTATACATAAATAAATTTAATAGAAAAATCAGTAAAAACACAGTGTTCGCTCTCACTGACATTCTCCCCGAGAGATGGCACGCCAGGCAGTCCGTGATGAGTCGTAACCCATGTAATTGAATGGAGCCACGCACAGGGCGCAACTGGCTACAAACCCGTCGGACAGGTTTGTAACCAGTTGCGTCGTGTGAGTGGCTCCATTCAATTACATGGGTTACGACTCATCACGGACTGGTTTGTGATTTGAGTCGGTTACCAGTTTCTTTTGAGTTGCTCCGTGTGCAGACGGCCTAACAGTTGGTACTTCTGTAGGTAAGTGAAAACCTTTGACATTTATAAAACTAACAACCTGTATGAGCATGGAAAAACCTATTTTTACATAAAATTTTTACTTAACCCGCTCCACTGTTGCTATATGAATAAGCAGCATTTTTTTGCCTTTCAACTTAGGTTAAGGAATGTGTAACTTATTGTTCGAAACATTTTCCGATAGCAAAAAAGGGAAAATGCTTGAAATATCTGGAGACCTTTTCTGCATTTATTCAGAAAAAATCTCTTTTTTTTAACGCATTTACATACTTTAACTCTAAAAAACTATATAATAAACTAGCTGAAAACCTGCACTTTGCTACGGAGTACATTGAAATTAAATACAACGGTCAATATATGCAATTAATGCCAAAATAAATAAATAAATAAATACGACAATCAATGTATACAATTGATGTAAAAAAAATTATACATTTATAAAAAAATCTATAGGGATATTTTTAGACAAAATAATATAGAAAAAAATATTCAAATTAAATCTAACAGGACATACTAAAGAATATGGTACAGTTAATATAGTACAGTTTGAGGAACATAATATTTTTTATTGTATTTTAAATTTTTTTGGGTAATGCCCAATCGTCTGCCGCAATAGCAAGAAAAAAAAATTTTTTTTGTCCATTTGGTATGCACGTGACGATAAATTTATTTAAAGTACCAGAAAAAGAAATCACGTGATCAGCATTTAATAAATTAAATTCTAAAAATTGATCTTTAAAAATTCACCAAAAATCTGAAAATGAAGGTAAAAATTCAAAAAAGATCTCATTTTAAAGGACTTTTTATGATCTTTCTCGTGATATAAATTTTATAACCCTCAAATTATTATTTTAACTGCAAACTTAAAAAAAGTTACTATAACAGCTTAAAAATTTAATTTAAAAAATCTAAAAAGAATTTTTCCAAAATCTTTCTTAGTGCACCCCTTCACTATAAGAAGAATCTGCATGCAAAATTTCATCCGTTTAGGTCCAGCGGTTTGGTCTGTGCGTTGTATGTCAGTCAGTGAGTCAGTCAGTTACGGAACTGTTTTATATATATAGATTACTAGCTGAAAACTCGCACTTCGCTACGGAGTACATACAAATTAAATACAACGGTCAATGTATGCAATTAATGCCTATATACAGCTCATATTCAAAATATTAGAATAATTACATTTTTTTACAAATTGAAAATATTGTTTGGTAATTTAATGTCTTTTAATGCAAATATGCAAATGATATTTTTATTAAGAACTTATTGTTGATTAAACTTATTTATTATCTTAAAATAAATATCATTTTTGAAAAGATTAATTGAAAAAAAAATTATTTTGAAAAGTCAAAATATTAGAATATTTATTCAAGTGGTTCAAAATATTAGAATATTTCACATTAATCTCCTTTAATTATCACCAATTCATAACTGGTGGCAACACAGATTAAATTGAGACGATTTTATTTAAAATCAGTATTATTTTTGCAGTTTGTTTGCTTTTTCGTCTTAAAATGGGTCGTGTGAGTGATATTCCTGAATCTATTAAACTTCGTTTGGTGGATTTGTATCGGCACGGTAAAAATCAATGTTATATAGCGAATTATTTACATTGTTCGCAATCAAGTGTTAGTAAAATACTAACACAATATTCAAAAAATGGAAAATTTCAAAATAATCGCCGAAATGGCGGCCGAAAACCAAAAACGTCCGCTAGAGATGACAGGAAACTGAAGCGTATAGTTAAGAAAAACCGTTTTAAAAGTGTGCGATTCTTGCACCGAAAACGGAAAGAAGAAGCAGTTCAAGTTTCTAAATTGACAACATTAAGACGTCTCCATAAATTTAAGTTTGAATCTCGTGTACCGAAAACAAAACCTCTCATGACTGCAAAACAAAAGCGTATAAGATTGAATTGGTGTAAATCAAGACGTCTATGGAGCGTATAAGATTGAATTGGTGTAAATCAAGACGTTTATGGAGCGAAGAAGATTGGAAAAAAATATTATTTAGTGATGAAAGTATGTTTTGTGTTTCATATGGTAATCAAGGTATTCGAGTTTGGAGAATGAAGCAAGAAGCATTTGATAAAGAATGCCTTAAACGTTCGGTAAAATTTGCTGGTAGTGTCATGGTTTGGGGTTGCATGATCGCAGAAGGACCTGGAAAGTTATGCCTTGTCTACGAAAATCTTCTGATGATTCCATCATCAGAAGATTTATTTGAAGATGATTTCATCTTTCAACAAGATTTAGCATCACCGCATATCTCTGTGTCAACTAAGAATTGGTTCCGCCAACGTAAAATTAAGGTACTTCCTTGGCCACCAAACTCACCAGACATTAATCCCATCGAAAACTTATGGGGTATAATGAAGAAAAAACTCCAAGAAAATCCTCCTTCAAGTTAAACTGAATTAGTGGCACGTATACAGTCTATTTGGGCTAATATTGATAGAAACGTTTGTAAAAACCTTGTATATAGTATGCAAGATCGATTGTATGCTGTTATTAAAGCTAAAGGGGATGCTACAAAATATTAACTACCATTTACTTCATATTCATAAGGTAATATTTTTTGGGTAAAATAAAATATTCTAATATTTTGAACCAATCTAAATTTTATTCTAATATTTTGATTTGTTTCAGAAAGCTGCTGTATACCTAATTTATTGTACTTTATATTTTGTAAATGTTAAAAACCTTATCTAAACATTCCAGATTTAATTTATAAGAAATTTAATTGCATTTACTTAGTATCAAAAATAAATAAATGGAAAATAATTTCTTTCTTATTACTTTTTCTCAATTATTCTAATATTTTGAATCTGAGCTGTACACTCATGGACAAAAAAATTAGCGCACCAAGAAATAATTGCGGGATCGTAACGAAACTTGCAATGAAGGTACATGTCGGGGAGATATGCAAATGATTAGAAATGCAGCGTGATTGCGCATTACGTATAGACGGTAGAGGGCGTTGAACATCGTATTCTGTGGAGTATTGGACCTCCTCTAGCGCGAATGCACGATGCGATACGATCGGGCATTGAGTCATACAAGTTCTGTATTATGTCTTGGGACATTTCGTTCCATATTTGTTGTAACCTTGCCTCTAGTTCGTTCAAACTCGTGGGATGTCCAACTCGTCGTCCCAAATGATCCCAGATATGCTCGATTGGATACAAATCTGGGGATCGGGCAGGCCAAGGAAGGGTAGTAACAGTGCGGAGACAGTCTTGTGACACCCTTGCCGTATGAGGCCGAGCATTGTCTTGTTGAAAAATGGCTCCTGGGAGTCGTTGCATGAGTGGCAACACATGTGGTTGCAGGATTTCATGAACATACCGCTAGGCTGTCATGGTGCCACGGAACAGTACTAGGGGTGACCGTGTATTGTAGGCAATGGCACCCCATACCATCACACCAGCTGTGGGAGCGATGTGTCGCTGTACAGCAAAGGCAGGATTGAAGCGTTCACCACGGGCTCTCCACACACGAACACGATTGTCATCACTGCCGAGATTGAATCTGAATTCGTCGCTAAAGACGACCTGGTTCCATTCCGCTTCAGTCCAGTTTCCTCGTGCGCGGCAAAACTCCAAACGGAGGCGTCGATGGGTGGGCGTCAAGGGCAGCACACGTAATGGGCGCCGCGATACCAACTGTCCTTCGACCAGGCACCTTCGTATGGTTCGAGAAGACACAGAGGCCCCTAGTGAAGGTGCTACCTGTGCCTGGATGGCGGCCGATGAAGCAGTTGGCTCTACGCGTGCATTTCTTACGATGTGGCGGTTACGATGGTCTGTCGAGGGCGTCCTGAGCCTGGTCTTCGTGTACATGACATCTCTCGGGTCCACTGGTCCCAACACCTCCTCACAACACAATCAGAGCGGCCTAATTAACGAGCTACTCGCCTAGCTGACCACCCAGCTTCCATCATCCCGACGATTCTCCCCCTCTCAAACTGCGACAACTGCTTATATTGTCTTCGAACACGGCGTAATGGCATGTCTATCTCAGCTCTTCCTTTGTAAATGATTCAGCACACTCAAACAAGCTTTGGTTACCTGTTTTATACTCCACAGAGTACGATGTTCAACGCCTTCTACCGGCTATACGTAATGCGCAATCACGCTGCATTTCTAATCATTTGCATATCTCCCTGACATGTACCTTCATTGCAAGTTTCGTTAAGATCCCGCCATTATTTCTTGGTGCGCTAATTTTTTTGTCCATAAGTGTATATATATATATATATATATATTTCTAATAAATGCGACGATCAATATATACAATTGATGTAGAAAAAAATATATATATTTATAAAAAAATCGTAAGGGATATTTTTATAGACAAAATAAAGTCCAATCGTCTGCCGCATTAGCAAGAAAAAAACGTATTTTTTTGTCTATTTAGTTGTTATGCACGTGACGATAAATTTATTTAAAGTACCATAAAAAGAAATTACGTGATCGGCAGATTTATTTTTATATTGTAAATTTTCTTTCTCTATTACGGAGTACATCTTGGGACATTTTTCGTTTTCTTAATCAACCCTTCATCGGGCGCGCCAATTTTCGAAACACCAGAGGGCGCGCGTGGCACAACGTACAACATCACTTTCCACCTTAGTTTCTCCTTTTGTAATGGACTTTTTTGCCTCAAATTGAAAATAATTATGCTGCGTTTAATGACAAGATATAAAATGTTGATAATATTTAGATGTACTTTTTATAATTAAAGGCCAAAGAATGCAGATAGAATCGCCTTATTTCAAAACTGTCCGATTCATTGGATATAAGAACAACTTGGGAATGGATTCCTATTATGTCCAAAACCCTAAAACACAATGATATTGTCCATCTTCGCGATATGCGGGATACCGTGTAATAGCTGCACATTTGATCGACTCCATCAACTCCTGCTTTTGTCGTATTGTAATCCAGTATAGTCGCTGTTTTACCACGGTTGAATCACGGCTAACGATGAATGGAAAGGAATACAAGGGTCAGAAAATCAGACCTGCATTAGAAAGGGTGTAGCTATAAATGAAAACTGCTTATAACATTCAACCCTTACATATAAAAAAAACCCACTAAAAATAACGAAAATGTTGCACTCTGTACACGGGCGCGCCCGCTGAAGCAATATAAAAATATTTTTTAATTTAAATTATTCGGGGAAAAAATATGGTGTAGTGTGTTTTAAAAGCTCCTAAATTCCCAGACGAAATTTATAAAATGAATCCTGTTGCACGGTGCAGAAAAGTTACGGCTATCTCAAAATACCATTTTTGTTGGATTATCAGTATTAATTGAGCTGTCAATAGTCGATACATTTTCTCCACAGAGGTGAGGAATCTAATAGGGTTAGCAAACATCAGCCTTGGGGTCATACGGCTATTAAACCGTCAAAAAAAAATTTTTTTTCGAAAAAAATATATATTAAAGACTAGCTGAAAACCCGCGCTTCGCTACGGAGTACATTCAAATTAAATACAACGGTCAATGTATGCAATTAATGCAAAAAATAATAAATATATATATTTATAATAAATGCGACGATCATTGTATACAATTGATGTAAATATATATATATATATATATATATATATATATATATATATATTTATAAAAATATCGTAAGGGATATTTTTTTGGATAATATCCAATCGTCTGCTGCATTAGAAAAAAAAATATTGTTTTTGTCTATTTAGTTGTTATGCACGTGACGATAAGTTTATTTAAAGTATCAGAAAATGAAATCACGTGATCAGCATTTAATAAATTAAATTCTAAAAATTAATCTTTAAAAATTCACCAAAAAGCAGACAATCGAGGTAAAGGTTCGAAAAAGATTTCATTTTAAAGGAATATTTATGATCTTTCTCGTGATATAAATTTTATAACCCTCAAATTATTATTTTAAATGCAAACTTAAAAAAAGTTACAAAAACAAATTTAAAATTTAATTTTTAAAAAATCTAAGAAGAATTTTTCAAAAATCTCTCTTAGTGCAACCCCTACACCATAAGAAGAATCGCCATGCAAAATTTCAGCCCTTTAGATTCAGCGGTTTGGTCTGTGCGTTTTATGTCAGTGAGTCAGTTACGGAACTGCTTTATATATATAGATTAACCTTTTCTGAGTATTTTAAGACAATCCGCTTGAAAAAATTCCAATAATTACGGAAGTTACGAATAAAAACGTGTCAGATGTTTACTGTAAACAGATTTAAAGGGCAATACTTCAAAGTGATTTATCTCAAAATGTGTCTTTTTTTTCATATAACACACTTATCTCTAGAACTATTTCATATTTTTGAATGAAATTTTCACAGGTGGTACATATTATCATTTGCTTGAAACTGTACCTAAATTCGTTTACAGATCTCTAGAGAATGCATTTTTTTATGCATAGATAAAATTTAATTTATTAAGAAAAAAATGCACTATTTTCAGTTTCATAGTAAAAATAGAAATATACCTTAAACATATACAAATTTAGGTTCAAATTAAACTTTAGTTTCTGTAGTATGTGTTAAAAGCAGAAATTTTGTCTTAAACTCAGCTTTTCTGGAGTATTTATGTGCGTTAGCTTTAATATCACTTTTGTCCAAAGCAAACTGCTTATTATTTATGACTATCTAACACAAATTACTTTTAACTATCAAACAAGAAACAGGTATGTATTCATAAATCAAACATTGCTCTATTAACACAAAAAAAAAATTTATGATTTTAAATCGTATACTTTTCAAGATATAGAATGTCGAAAGTGACACAATTTTTATACTTTTTCGACTTTTAACAGTTGTATGACCCCCTAAAGTGATTGCCTACGTTCGGAGTCAATTTTTTAAAAAAATAATTTTTTAAAGGATTTTTTTGGACTTTTATGGTAAAATAGCACTTAAAAATTAAAAAAGGAACAAAAACTTACTTGTAAGAAGCATACCTTTTTACTAATTGGTCAATTTGAAGTAATTTTCAATGAAATTTAGCTAAAAAATCTATCACTCTGCACGAAATCCTAATGCTACTATTTTAATTTCCTTCTCACACTTGATATATATGACAGTTATCTTCAAAAGGACCTGTAATATAAGAGACATTTTAAAATGCAAAAATAATACATGCAATTTTATGTTCCAATATGAAAATTTTCCCCAATTCGCCATTCCTTTCCTTATAAAAACAGCCCCAAATAAAAAAACTATTTATTATACACCAATTATTGTGCGTCATTTCATTAACAATAGCATCTAAAATATTTCCCAAAAATTTTATCAAATTATATACATTACTAGCTGTAAATCCGCACTTCGCTACGGAGTACATTCAAATTAAATACAAAACGTCAATGTATGCAATTAATGCCAAAAAATAAATATATATATTTATAATAAATGCGACGATCAGTGTATACAACTGATGTAATATATATATATATATATATTTATAAAAATATCGTAAGGGATATTTATATTTTGGGATAATATCCAATCGTCTGCTGCATTAGAAAAAAAATTATATTTTGTCTATTTGGTTGTTATGCACGTGACGATAAATTTATTTAAAGTACCAGAAAAAGAAATCACATGATCGGCATTTACTGAATT
The DNA here is from genome assembly GCA_907164885.2 of Dolomedes plantarius. Lineage (NCBI taxonomy): Eukaryota > Metazoa > Arthropoda > Arachnida > Araneae > Dolomedidae > Dolomedes > Dolomedes plantarius. The sequence continues at coordinate 81,744,768 of OU015499.1, forward strand.
AAATTCTAAAAATTAATCTTTAAAAATTCACCAAAAATCAGAAAATAGAGGTAAAGATTCCAAAAAGATCTCCTTTTAAAGAAATTTTTATGATCTTTCTCGTGATATAAATGTTATAACCCTCAAAGTATTATTTTAAATGCAAACATAAAAAAAGTTTCAAAAAAAGCTTAAAAATTTAATTTCAAAAAATCTAAGAAGAATTTTTCAAAAATCTTTCTTAGTGCACCCCTACACCATAAGAAGAATCGCCATGCAAAATTTCAGCCCTTTAGGCCCAGCGGTTTGGTCTGTGCGTTGTATGTCAGTCAGTCAGTCAGTGAGTGAGTCAGTTACGGAACTGTTTTATATATAGAGACTAGCTGAAAACCCGTACTTCCCTACGGAGTACATTCAAATTAAATACAACGGTCAATGTATGCAATTAATGCCAAAAATATGTTTAAATATATTTATAATAAATACAATGATCAATGTATGCAATTGATGTAAAAAAAAAGAAAAAATATATTTATAACAAAAATCGTACAGTTAATACAGTACAGTTTGAGGAACATATATTTTACTGTATTTTAATATTTTTTTGGATAATATCCAATCGTCTGCTGCATTAGAAAGAGAAAAAAATACATTTTTTGTCTATTTAGTTGTTACGCACGTGACGATAAATTTATTGAAAGTACCAGAAAAAGAAATCACGTGATCAGCATTTAATAAATTAAATTCTAAAAATTAATCTTTAAAAATTCACCAAAAATCAGGAAATAGAGGTAAAAATTCGAAAAAAATTTCATTTTGAAGGAATTTTTATGATCTTTCTCGTGATATAAATTTTATAACCCTCAATGTATTATTTTAAATGCAAACGTAAAAAAAGTTTAAAAAACAGCTTAAAAATTTAATTTAAAAAAATCAATGAAGAATTTTTGAAAAATCTTTCTTAGTGCACCCCTACACTATTAGAAGAATCGCCATGCAAAATTTCAGCCCTTTAGATCCAGCAGTTTGGTCTGTGCGTTGTATGTCAGTCAGTCAGTCAGTCAGTCAGTTAATGAATGAGTCAGTTACGGAACTGTTTTATATATGGAGATTATGCGAGATATCATGATAACCGTAGAGATTTGTGCTAAAAACCATAATTCTGAGATAAACGCATTGAAAGTTGTTTGCACTTCATTTTTGTAGCAGATGTATTTTTAAATAGCTATAACTCTGCTTCTAATTGATGTAGAGTGAAAATCAAAACAGTTTTGAAAAGAGAAAAGATTGAATTATACGATTCTCGCAAAAAAATTAAATTGACTAAAATAGTTTTAAAAAATGACATTTTCAACGTAGGCAATCACCTTAAATCACTTTCAAATTTTTCGTCACATCTGCGATGAAGCAGTTATCGTAAATTCACGGATACATGGGTAGATTGATACTGTGCAGGGATCCGAAATCATTAATATTTCCCGTTGCAGGTACGGGGGCCAGACCCAACCTCCAGCGAGACCCAGTAACCCTGATCGACGGGATAATCCTTCCAGGCGACCGGGCAGCGGCCGGAGACATCCGACAAAGGACGAAGACAAAGCTGCGAGGAACAACAGCGCTATCAATACCTCAACGGCTCCCATCAGGTTCCCGGAACCCTACCAGTTTTCCGTTCCGAGTCCTAAAGTGCCCGGTAAGTTCTAGAACAGCACTGTGGTCACAGTGTGACTTATGTTTGCAGTGACGTTGTTGTCAAGTTTCAGCAATGTAGACTGATGATGAGTATGATTATGATATAGGCCCCCCTTTTTGGAATGTTACTATGCGTCATCGGAATTATCCGAAAGATGTTGTGTTTCATATTAGTCTTTATCTACGCCAGATCTCTTAAGGCAGTGGTGGCCAACCTTTTACAGGGTGATTTTTTACCATGTTTTTTTTAACTCGCTTTCTTGTTTGTGTGTGTGTTTGTCAAGTACAAATCTTGCAATCGATTTTTAACTAACTTCCCGACTAGCTAGACATTTGAAACTTTTAGAATAGCTCAGAACACGTTGACAATGCATTATTTTAATACTTTTAACCATCTTTAAGCAGAAATTGAATTCATTTTCAGTTAATTTTGTTTTGTAGACTGGTGCAGTCATCTATCGGCCAGAACGGGAACGAAAAGTTAAACGCAAATTAACTTCCAATTAACTTCTTTCAAGTTGATGGGATAATTCATCAAAAAAAATTTTAAAAAGTATTTATTAATACATAGAATTGTCAAGTTCATATCATTCAACAGAAAAATTAAAAACATGGTATATAAAAAGATCTTTTTATCTTGTTAAAACTGACCCTACTACCAACAAAATTGATAGAGGGACTAAGGACGACATGGGAAAGAGTTTCCGTGAAAAAAAATAGCTCCAAAAGTCGCCGATAGGGGAAGATAGGGCACTGTTGTTGTCGGAGCACATGAAATTTCTTTGTTATTCATTTGCCTGCTTACAACTTTTTCGGTATTCATCCCTTATCTTTATAGCCCGAAATACTGGCGCTGCTGTCGACTACGTAGTCGTGAATTTGTATTTTGATGTTTTATTTGCCTTTTATGCAAATTCTCGGGTGCGCCGACAACAACAGCGCCATATCTTCCCCTATCGACGACTTTTGGAACTAATTTTTTTTTTCACGGAAACTCTTTCCCGTGTCGTCGTTAGTCCCTCTATCAATTTTGGTGGAATTCCGACTGATAGATCGCTCTACAGATGGGTCTGTGTAGTGTCAGTTTTTAAAAAATCACCCAGTACATACCATGCGTCAATATGTTTCACATACCAGTTCAGATGCGCCATACAACTGAAGCAATTTTTTCCACTTTCTAACGTTCATGGTTGGGGTTAGGGATGCGATGTTGATGTCATTGATGCGTCATTGATGTCGATGTTTTCAAAACATCGATGTTTTAAACATCGATTTATTGAAGCCGATTTTTTTTAACATCGATGTTTTGTGCTCGATGTTTTACGTTGTCTCGATGTTTTTTTTTTTTTAAATGAAAATGTACCATAATAAAAAAAAATTTTACCACGTAGCATAATTTTCCCACTCAGTAAAAGTCTGAATTCTGAAAAGGACGAATACAAAAGGGGGAACGATTAGAGACAAATGGCAATGAACAACCAATGAATAATAATTATATGCCCATATAGCCCCAATAATTGTTATTTACAGTAAAGAAAAAATAAGCTTGTTCAGTTTTTCCCCATACGTTGGTTTTGCATCAGTACTTCAAATAGGTGTAAATATATGTAATTTTCTTTTGTATTATTTAATTTGAAAAAGAAGATTTGTTTATAAATTGCAATAATTTCTTCCTCAATTTTCTAGTAAAAGTAATAAAATGTGTAATGGATATTCTGCGATACTCGCTGTCTCTAGCAACCAAGTTTTTATCATTTGTGTCAGCCCGACCTGAGAGTTAAAATTACCCCCCCCCCCTCCATGACTAGACGAAGTAACATTAATCTTAGAGGTTACTAAACCAGTTTTAAAAAATGAAAGTTCGTAAACATCGATGTTTAAAAACGTCGATGGTTTTGGGGCGATGTTTTATTAGCATCGATGTTTTAATATTGAATATCGATGTTTCAAAACATCGATGTTTTGTTGTCGATGTCGCATCCCTAGTTGGGGTTGGAAAATAAGGGTAGGGTTAGAATCTGCTTAACTTAGGGGAGTAAAAGGGATAACTCAAACACTCAATTAACATTTGTAAATTATTTGATTATTGTACGTAAAACAATATCTATTACAGAGCATAAACATTTTTACCATTAATGAGACTTTTGACTCTGTTTGGATTTCACTAGTCTTCCGATGTTTTCTGTTAAATTTGTGATTGACAGCAACAGAGACTTTTGAATCAGTCATTCGCGACCTCGTTTTGCTTCTAATCCATTTCGCGGAGGAACATGCTTGTTTATATCTGTATGCTGTTCCGAAACGACATATATAAATGTTTACAAATTATCTTAGTTCTAGGTTATACAGGGTTCCCACCTACTATATCCGTTACACCCCCCTTAACTTCTAAACAGTGATAGCTTAGGCCGTAAAGTTGGTTTGGTTTGGTTTGGAGCGCTACGGTCAACTTTTTGCTACACGAGGGCTAATTAGACCGGGACCTACAGTTTAAAGCCGATTCCGAACGGCTACAAACATCCATGCCAACAGTGGGACTCGAACCCACAGGATCTGAACCGAATGCCAGCGCCCTAGCCATTCGGCCATCGCCTGGCCCGGTCATAAAGTTGGTGTCTAGGTATAGTAAAAAGGCTATGCGCTACTCGATGACACAACTTACAACGCCATTTATAGGCAAATTTTAGAATTCTCTTTTTTATCTCAAAAACGGTACGAGATATGGGGAAAAAAATCAATTACAAAGTTGTTCAGCATCATCGATTTAGTAAGAAAAGATACCTTGCGCACATTAATACTTAAAACAAAATGTAGAAAATGAACATTTGTTTGGTCGTGATTTTCAACACTACTAGCCGCTGCGCGACCAGTATGGTCGCTTTCAGTTTTATATTTTCTTTTGCAAAACAACTCAACTGCACGTGACATATGTAAGTGATGTTACCATTACCTGTCATCATAAATATACGCTGTTAAGGAATATTCTCCATAAGGCTGATTTTAAAACATCTTGATTAAAAATATGAATTTCCATTGCTTCAGAACAGAGTTAAAGATAAAGACTGAGAAACCCAACACCAATGATTTTAAAAATTACACCCTTCTCTGTATGTACTATTTTTCAAAATTTAGATATCTACACGTTATCATTACATCAAATAAGAAATTGTTGAGGAAAAATGTTCAGCAAATTTTTAAAAGAGGAGTAAAAATTCAGCAAGTACTAAAATATAATGTGGATTGCATCACTTTCTGTATGTACTATTATTCATAATTCAGATATCTCCACTTAATTATATCAAATAATAAATTGTTGGGAAAATTTCTTCACTTACAAAATTGAGTAAAAATTTAGCTATTTTTAGTCAATTTTATAAGTGAACTAAAATATAATGTGAACTAAAATATAATAGTACTAAAATATAATGTGGATTGCATAACTCTCTGTATGTACTATTATTCACAATTCAGATATCTACGCTTAATTATATCAAATAATAAATTGTTCAGAAAATTTCTTCACTTATAAAATTGAGTAAAACTTTAGCAAGTACTAAAATATAATGTGGATTGCATCACTCTCTGTATGTACTATTAATCACAATTCAGATATCTCCACTTAATTATATCAAATAATAAATTGTTGAGAAAATTTCTTCACTTATAAAATTGCGTAAAAGTTCAGCAAGTACTGAAAAAAGTGTAGAAAATTAACTATCACTGGCTCTCGGTTGCTATGCCGGCGACGGTTAAGCCTAACTTCGCGGTCATTTATGCTCTCTCTTTCACGCCTCTCTCTTAATGAATTATTTGTTCTTCGCTTTCTTTCTTGAGACCCAATTTTCACTTGATCGTGCAGCTTGATCAAGATTCCTTATTTCAGTTCGTAAACCCATGCTGACACGCGGTTGCAAATTGCGGACGGCCGCTTATGTTCACATCTGGTAGTTTCAGCCGTTGCCATTCGGAGTTTAGAAATATCGTCGATTTTTGTGCCGCATACCTACGTGTTTTATATATATAGATGGCGTCATTGCACAAATGTGCAGCGAGAAATCCAGTCCAGAGTGTAAATGTGTATAGATCCTAATGGAGAGCATTTTCAGCAACATAAATAAATGATCCTGAAGATGGGGAAGTGTTTTGTTTATTTCATTCACACTTTATGACATGATAATTTTCGAAATCGTGACTAAACAAATGTTCATTTTCTACATTCTGTTTTAAAGTGTATTGGGTGGTTCACTCAATGAAAATGGGTTTATGACTGCGAGCATGCAGTCTTCTTCTTTAACCAAATCATGAAAACGACTTTCAAATGACCCTTGCTATAACTTGATTTTTTACCATGTTTTTATTTACTCGCTTTCTTGTTTGTTTCTGTGTGTGTGTTTGTTTGTCCGGTACAAATCTTGCAATCGATTTTTAACTAACTTCCCGACTAGCTAGACATTTCAAACTTTTAGAATAGCTCAAAACACGATGACAATGCATTCTTTTGCTACTTTTAGCCATCTTTAAGCAGTATTGAATTCATTTTCAGTTAATTTTGTTCTGTAGACTGGTGCAGCCATCTATCGACCGGGACGGGAACGAAAAGTTAAACACAAATTAACTTCCAATTAACTTCATTTTCTTTCAAGTTGATGGGATAATTCATCAAAAAAAATTGAAAAAAAGTATCTATTAATACTTATAATTTTCAAGTTTATATGATTCAACAGAAAATTTAAAAACATGGTATATAAAAAGTTCTTTTTATCTTGTAATTATTTTCAGTATATTTTGTCAAATTGCTACTACCCGCACTACATAGAATATCAATTGTAAACAAAACAAACTATTTGCGCACGACCGCAATTGCGAAAAGTACACACATGAAGTCTGTGCCACGAACTAGAATTGAATTGTGATAATTCTGCTGATGAATAGATGGATTTAGCTATGGCGCCTACTTCAGTAAGTAGGTGCAAGGATGCAATGCGCCACTTGTAATCAGCCAATGCCCAACAGGTTGGCCACCATTGTCTTAAGCTATCTGCCTACGTTTGGGGCACTTTTATTTTAAAAAAACACAGTACTGTTTAATACATATATTTTTAAGTTCAAATGGGATAAAAAAATCATGAACACAAACATGATTTTCGTAAATATTTCATAGCATTTTAAAATAGAGGGAATTTTTTTTATAAATTTTTAGTATAATTGAGTGCTTATGCGAGAGACCCTTCACTAAATATCCAACTAAATATATTTTGATTTCCTTTATAATATACACTACTGTGACATTTAAATGTGTTCTGAAGTAAAAGTTTTACAACATTTCCAATAATTACAAGATAAAAAGAACTTTTTATATACCATGTTTTTAAATTTTCTGTCGAATCATATAAACTTGACAAATCTATGTATTAATAAATACTTCTTTAGAATTTTTTTGATGAATTTTCCCATCAAGTTGAAAGAAAATGAAGTTAATTGGAAGTTAACTTGCGTTTAACTTTTAGTTCCCGTTCCGGCCGATAGATGGCTGCACCAGTCTACAAAATAAAATTAACTGAAAATTAATTCAATACTTTTTAAAGATGGCTAAAAGTATTAAAATAATGCATTGTCATCGTGTTCTGAGCTATTCTAAAAGTTTCAAATATCTAGCTAGTCGGGAAGTTAGTCAAAAATCGATTGCAAGATTTGTACTGGACAAACACACACACACACACAAACAAACAAGAAAGCGAGATAATAAAAACATGGTAAAAAAATGGTATTTTCAAATAGCCTGGATAATTTCTGCACCTTGCAACAGGATTCATTTTATAATTATCTTCCACCAGAGGAATTTAGGAGCATTTACAACACACTGTACCAGATTTTTTTTCTCCGAATAATTTAAATTTCGAAATATTAAATGCATTTTTTTAATTAAAACGAAAAATACCGCAAGGTGTAAAATTTCTTTCTGTATTACGGAGTACAATAAAAAAAATATTTCATTCCAAGTCGGCAATCTCTGGGCACATTTTCTCCATAGGTTAACATTGAGGTGAGCGAATCCGATAGGGTTAGTACACAGCTAACTATCAGCCAGAAGGGTTATAAAACCCTGGAGTAGCAAGCTACGAATTTCTCACTCATAAAATTAACAATTTGATTAGCTGACAAATAAGTAAGAATAGAAAATTTTTATACCTTTACCCTTTCCCCTTGCAACTCATGGTCTTTTTTCCTCTTGCATTTTCAGTCTGCAAGCAATTCTTTTTTCGTATAGCTCTTTCGAAACTTAGCCTCCCTTTTAACTTAACAAGACATGGTCCATAGAAATGCGAGTGGTGAAATATCAGCGGGCTTCCTGACTCTCAGGTATTAACTCCTAAGCTATTAACTTAAAATACATTCTCAGTAAATATAATTCTCCGTAAAATAAAAATAAAGAAATAATAATTACAAAATAAAAAAACCTTTTTATATACCATGTTTTTAAATTTTCTGTTGAATCATATAAACTTGACAATTCTATGTATTAATAAATACTTTTTAATTTTTTTGATGAATTATCCCATCAACTTTAAAGACAATGAAGTTAATTCGAAGTTAACTTGCGTTTAACTTTTCGTTCCCGTCCCGGCCAATAGATGGTTGTGCTAGTCTGCAATACAAAATTAACTGAAAATAACTGAAAATTAATTCAATCCTGCTTAAAGATGGCTAAAAGTATTAAAAAAATGCATTGTCATCGTGTTCTGAGCTATTCTAAAAGTTTCAAATGTGTAGCTAGTCGGGAAGTTAGTTAAAAATCGATTGCAAGATTTGTAAGGGACAAACACACAAACAAACAAGAAAGCAAGTTAATAAAAACATGGTAAAAACACAAAATGAAAACTTTGAGATCCTCGAAACATCATACAGATAAAAAGGTCAAGAAAATACGCCTGGTAATGACTGAAGAGACAGCTGTTGCCTGTCTAAGAATTCCTAAATGTGCAAGTTTGGCTGTTCAGCATCCGTCTTCTTTCCCAACCTCGCTAAAACAGTCGCTACAGAATACTTTTGTTGCCGATTTATCGCAAATGTCTAAGGCCGTCTGCACACGGAGCAACTCAAAAGAAACTAATTACCGACTCAAATCACTAACCAGTCCGTAATGAGTCGCAACCTATGTAATTGAATGGAGCCACGCACACGACGCAACTGGTTACAAACCCGTCGGACGGGTTTAAAACAAAATTCGGTTATAAAAACAAAATTCGACAAATATACAGATTATAATCTTTTGTTAAAGACCAAAATGAAGTAAATTGGTGCAGTAGTTTTCTTACACGGACTGCCCAAAAAGTCGGCTTAGCAACTTAAATATATAGATGTCAAATACAGGGTGTTTCAAAAGGAATCACCCGATTTGAAATGAGTATATTATGAAAAATATTGAATATAGAAACTTAAAATCAATTTTATATTACATGGCTAATCATAAAGTTTTATTACAAACCAAATTAAAGGTGCTCAATATGCCCACATTTGGATGCACGACATATGTCTATATGGTAGGCAAATTCATCCCAAACATTTGCGAGCATTCACTGCTTCTACGGCTGTTATGCGTACACAGACAACCATAGGACAAGTGTTTTAACTGAGCTGCCTAGGCCAACGCCTTCAAACTCAGATATTTGATAAATATAGCAACGAAGAGCTGGAAATGTTCAGAAGTAGAAAAAGTTCGTTGTGGGACGTCAAAAGTTCAGGAAATGCTACACAAAAAGTGAAGCAAAGAGTCTTCTGGTCTGTACATAGGAGGGTGAAAATGGGCAGATGTCTCCTGGATCTTCGAGTTGATACGCTGGTAGGGGTGGAGTCAATGGCTGTCCGTAAGCTGGATTTCAATTGGCAAGTTTAGAGAGAATAGAGTAAAGTGATTGGATAGAGAGATAAGGTTTGGAATCCGTGAGTTCTAATAATACGAAATGAGCAAAGCCAAAGGATTTGCTCTGAGACAAAAATAATTAAGCTAAAAGAAAGTTTAAGGATAGAAAATAGGTATTTATTTTATTTTATAAAATTTTTTGATTTTTTTGCATTGGCAAGCCAAGTATAGTTTTTTATATATTTTATTTTTTATTTAAATGACGAGGACAAACAAAAATTAAGACGGAAGACTCAGGATGGCACGAGGCCTTTTCCTGTTAGCGGGGTCAGCGTGATCATAATTTGCAAGATTAGATAACAGTTCCCTGTCAATTGAATTGTGAAAGTTTATAGCTTGGTTTTTGAGATAATTTCGAATAGTAGGGTACACAGACAACCCGTGTCTTGGAATTGTTTATACCATCGCCTAATGCTCTGAGAGGTGGGAACTTCAATCTACGAGGGTTTTGTCGACGAAAATCACTCTGAACAGTTGTTACGGACTCACACTTCGCATAGCGTAGAACACGTAATTACAAGATAAAAAGAACTTTTTATATACCCTGTTTTTAAATTTTCTGTTCAGTCATATAAACTTGACAATTCTATGTGTTAATAAATACTTTTAAAAAATTTTTTTTGGTGAATTATCCCATCAACTTGAAAGAAAATGAAGTTAATTGAAAGTTAACTTGCATATAACTTTTCGTTCCCGTTCCGGCCAATAGATGGCTGCACCAGTCTAAAAACAAAATCAAATTAAAATAACTGAAAATTAATTTAATTCTGCTTAAAGATGGCTAAAAGTATTAAAAAATGCATTGTCATTGTGTCCTGAGCTATTCTAAAAGTTTCGAATGTCTAGCTAGTCGGGAAGTTAGTTAAAATTCGATTGCAAGATTTGTACTTGACAAACACACAAACAAGAAAGCAAGTTAATAAAAACATGGTAAAAATGATTTCTGTTGTGCAGTCGTCATCTTTACAAACACTAAAGTGGCGAGCAAAGGAAGAGCGTTAGCGTTACTCATCGGCAACTCCGTGAAACTCGAGATTTCCCTCTTTCTGCCTATACATTATTCGATCAAAATGGATTAAAAGATGAATAGTTATGATTTTTTAAAAATCGAATGATTCTTTGATTTCTGTTGTGCAGTCGCCATCTTTAGAAACACTAAAGTAGCCGGTGAAGGAAGAGCATTAGCGTTACTTTTCGGCAACTGCGTGAAACTCGAGATTTCCATCTTTCTGCCTATACATTATTCGATCAAAATGGATTAAAAGATGAATAGTCATGATTTTTTAAAATCGAATGATTCTTTGATTTCTGTTGTGCAGTCGCCATCTTTAGAAACACTAAAGTAGCCGGCGAAGGAAGAGCATTAGCGTTACTTGTCGCCAACTGCGTGAAACTCGAGATTCTGTCTTTCTGCCTATACATTATTCGATCAAAACCGATTAAAAGATGAATAGTTATGATTTTTTAAAATCGGATGATTCTTTTTGAAACACCCTGTATATTAATTTCTAATGCAGAAACCATTCAAGATAAGCTTGGAATATAAAAAGAACGCTTCATCATGCACTTGGACAAAATTGTCGACATTATTTGTCGACAAACGATCTGACAACAAAATGGCCGATGCGCCAAGCCTTTTAGCCTAGTTAGAATTTAGCCTTACCAAAGCGTTTACAAAAATGTTATAATGTCTCATCAAAAAATGGAGCTCCTAAATAAACCGGCTACAACTGTCCATATTGTCTTCCTCTTTCGCCAAAGCCCATGCCAATGTAACCTTTGTTGCCAATTCATAATAAGGTAAACATTCACAAACCATTTTACAAAACTTCAATCTTAAATTTCCTATTTAGACGGCTTAATTCGAAAATCTTAATTCGACGGCTTAAATCGACACCATTTAAAGTAGAAAAAGCTCTTTATAATTTAGAACTTTTTATACTTAGGTGATGTTAAATTTTATTACCATGTTTTCATTAACTCGTTGTCTTATTTGTGTGTGTGTTTGTCCAGTACAAATCTTGCAATCGACTTTTAACTAACTTCCCGACTAGCTAGACATTTGAAACTTTTAGAATAGCTCGGAACACGATGAAAATGCATTACTTTAATACTTTTAGCCACCTTTAAGCAAAATTGAATTCATTTTCAGGTAATTTTGTTTTGTAGACTGGTGTAGCCATCTATCGACCGGGACGGGAACGAAAAGTTAAACGCAAGTTAACTTCCAATTAACTTCATTTTCTTTCAAGTTGATGGGATAATTCATCAGAAAATTTTTTTAAAGTATTTATTAATACATAGAATTGTCAACTTGATATGATTCAACAGAAAATTTAAAAACATGGCATATAAAAAGTTCTTTTTATCTTGTAATTATTTTTTCTCAATTATCTTTGGAAAGCGAACTTTATCTGTACTGAACTTTTTTTCGGAAATTCTCATTCTTTATTCGAATTCGAGTTGGGGGAGAGGCCTATAATTTCAAGTTTCTCTCTCCAACGAGCTTTGATGCAATATAGAATTTTCAGTATATTATTTTCTGTAAAAGAGTCTGTCTAAGAAAAGTTTTGAAAGAGAAAAGAACGTTTCTACAAGCGTCAGATAAAAATGGTGACTTCCTTTGGCGACAATGGGTAATAAAATATCTGTCGCGTCAATTCGATAGTCAAAGCTTTTTTACAAGAGGAAGGTACTTATTCAAAGCTTAGCACCCTTACTAATATATTGGCTACTTTATTATGAGAACTTCTAAGAAGCGAAAAAAGCGACTAGTATAATCTATATATATATAAAACAGTTCCGTAACTGACTGACATATAACGCACAGACAAAACCTCTCGACCTACAGGGCTGAAATTTTGCATGGCGATTCTTCTTATAGTGTAGGGGTGCACTAAGAAAGATTTTTGAAAAATTCTTCTTATATTTTTTTAAATTAAATATTTGTAAGCTGTTTTTGTAGCATTCTTTAAAGTTTGCATTTAAAATAATAATCTGAAGTTTATAAAATTTACATCACGAGAAAGATCATAAAAATTCTTTTAAAATGAAATTTTTATCGAATCTTTACCTCCATATTCTGATTTTTGGTCAATTTTTAAAGATTAATTCTTAGAATTTAATTTATTAAATGCTGATCACGTGGTTTCTTTTTTTTTGTGATACTTTAAACTAATTTTGCGTCACGTGCATAACAACGAAATAAATTGACAAAAAATTTTTTTTTTACTTTCTAATGCGGCAGACGAATGGACATTATCCAAAAAAATATTAAAATACAGTAAAAGAAATATTCCTCAAACTGCACTATATTAACTGGACTACATTCTTTAGTATGTTCTATTAGATTTAATTTGAATATTTTCTTCTACATTATTTTGTCTATAAAAATATCCGTTAAGATTTTTCATAATATAATTTTTTTGGCATTAATTGCATACATTGACCGTTGCATTTGATTTGAATGTACTCCGTAGCGAAGTACGGGTATTTAGCTAGTTATGTATAAAATGAAAGAAACAGAATAAAAGAACTCGGTTCCAGATTTTTAAATGCTCACCAAGGTATTATTGATTAATTCATATTTTAATCCTCTGTTAAGCGTCGCCAAAGCGCTGATAAATCACTAGTTTTATTTATTGCAAGTTTTGGCGCAATTGAAAGCGGCTGGAAAGCGCCAATCTGTCAAAGTGATAACAATGGCACCAAAGAACTAACAAAAGCCGAGACGCAAATCTATCAAGAGATGATAATAATAGCCTCTAAATGCTAGTGCAGGGTATCGTCACGTTATATTCGGTACCATGCACATAGAATCTACTTGCAAGTGTGGAATGAAATAAAATAAAGCTGTAACGAAAGAAGCCATTTTGTGGCCACGCTTATGAGACCGGTATTAAAATACATGGAAGGATAGGCGGACAAACACGAATCAGAAATATCCGAATCGGAGAAGAAAAGAACCTCATGCGCTGTCAGAGAACGAGCCCATCTGGGTTGCATTTATTACAGAAAAGAAAGGAATCGGATTTCAGTTGCCGCGAATGTGACGCGAATGAAATAATTTGTAGTCATTTTCTGAACTGCAAGCGATATTTTGAGCTGAGATTCTAGATCAGTGATTTCTAAGATGTTTTTTAGTGTAAAGCAATGCATTTTAAGATTGATAACCGTCTCCATTTTAACACGTCGGAATAAATATATAAGCTTTTCTCTATTTTAACGTAGGATTACGTTCCTCCATAACGGTCCTCCGGAAAGCGAAATTTCAGATGTCCTGCGTCTCAAGTTATAATTTTGGCAGCGCGCCAAACCCAGTCTGTATCGCTTGGGCAAACAGTAAACAGTTAAGGGGACTGACTACCCTTAAATCTTTAAAACCTTTGATTTTTTGAAAGAAAAATATATGTTAAAGCCTGATCATTTCTAAACAAAATAAAGCAGACCGCATGAAAATATTCCGTTTAGTTCAGGAGATATTAATATTCTAAATATTTAATAACTGATCAAGTTTATGGTAAGAAAAATTTCAAACTCATTTTTCGCAAAATGTTAATTTTGCATCATTCCGCAACTGATATCTCAAAACTATGAAACATAATTCAATGAAATTTTTATCACTGCATAATCATATTATTTTATTGCGTCGAACTAGAATTATTCCAATCACTGCACATTTTGTTATTTTTTGAAGGGTAAATTAATGCAAAAATTTAAGGAAATTTTAAGTATATTTTGAGCAGCTTTAAAAAATTGAAAAAAAATATTTTAATGTTAAATGTTTTAAGTTCAATTGTATTTTGAATTATGTATTTTAAATATAAAGCAGGAATTATACATCTAAGTGTAAAATTAATTTCATAGTTCTGCGCCCAAGCCAGTATACAATAAAAATACTTAAAAAACAAGGTATATCTAAAGAATTTAAAAAACATTATTTAAAATTATTTTGAGAGTTGAAAATTTGTTTATTAAAATAAATATATCCATTTATCATATACATAAAATTTGGAAAAATTGGGAGTAAATTGAAATATTTACAAAGCGTCAAAAATTATGAAAATATGCCTTATTTCCTCGACTTAAGGGTAGTGAATCCCCTTAAACAGAAAAGTACCATAATGCGTCAAAATTTTTGCATACATATATGTATATATTTACATACATACATATATATAGATACATTTATACATACAAAAGAGGTAAGCAACAATAAGTAATTCTACGTTAATAACCCGCGGTAGTTTCGTTAGAAGAGACTACATAAAATATTTTTTGGGGTCCTTACGTCGCATGTATATCCCAGAAATTTTAGCAGTATTTCAGGCTTTACCGGGGAATAAATGGTTAGGCCGTCTGCACACGGAGCAACTCAAAAGAAACTGATAACTGACTCAAATCACAAACCAGACAGTGATGAGTCGCAACCTATGTAATTGAATGGAGCCACGCACACGACGCAACTGGTTACAAACCCGTCGACGGGTTTGTAACCAGTTGCGGAACCAGTTGCGGACCAGTTTTGGAAAGTTTTACGTTTTTTTAGACTGTAAACTGTGATTAAAAGCTACATCCGAAAAAAAAATTACGAGGGATGGAACTTTAATAGTGGCAACACTGCTGTAGAGCCGTGTTTCTATGAAAAGTTCTTACACAGGATGGAAATTTAATAGTGGAAACTAGGTATGCACAAAGTATACAGAAGAGATACAGGGACGAAACTTTTATAGACCTTCAAAGTAGTAACCAGCATTGTTTTGCACACGTTGCTAAAGTATTGGAAGCCGCAGGATCCTGCGGATGTATCTGTATACTTTGTGCATACCTAGTTTCTGGATACTTCTGTATACTTTATGCATACCTAGTTTCCACTATTAAATTTCCATCCTGTGTAATTGAGGCATAATTTTGCAAAGTATGGAATAAAAGTGGATGTGATGTTTCCTCCATCCCATGCTGTTGATTTCGTTGATATAACACCAAGTATTAGTATGCTCTAAAAATATATCTATTAACCAATTGATTTACCTGAAATAAATATTTCTTATTCTTTTTTTTTATTCCTTCGTACAGCTTGCGGAGTGAAACCTTACGAACTTTTTATCGCTGGGGGTGAAGAGTCGAGTGAACACGAATGGCCATGGATGGTAGGTACATAAACTTTTGAATATTTCACTGCGTCGTACAATAACACAGGCCAACGAAATATGACTTTTTGAAAACTTTTTTAAACGTTAATAGCAAATTCTTATATAATATTTGGTGCTGAATCCATATCTGACCTCGGTTTTTTTCTATCACCCACAATTTCGTCACAATGTGACTTCGTCGGAAACTAGAAAATTAGCCGAACATGCCATAGAAAATAAAAATAAATACATGTTACAATATGAAAAAGACTTTTATTCAAGTATAAACATGAAAATACCTTTTTATTACATCGTTTTTATGTGTGCATTGGCTTATGTTTCCTTTCCCTCTTCTCCTTAAAGCTCCTGATATTGCTTTTTCACCCGTCAATCGCTTGCCCAACTTCTCGGTGAAGTGACCAACAGTAAACTCCCATCATATTGGTATTTCAGCGTCCCTGATACCGTCTTTCCATCATCTTAATATCTCGATAAAACCGCTCACCTTGCTCCTCACTGACATCACCTAAATTATCTGGGGAAAAATCCAGGTGACTGTTCAAAAAGTGAATCTTGAGGCTCACAAACAGCCTAACTTTTTAAACTTTTCCAGCATATTGGCTACAATAGAAATATAATGTGGGTACTTTTTGTTGCCTTGCTCACAATCTGCTTGAAGGATACCCAAGACTCCCTCTCTTTTAATGTCATTTTTAGTTCAAAGTTGGGATCGAACATCATTTTTTGGATGTCAAACATGCCTTCTTTCAATTTTGCTTCTGATAGATGAGGAAACTTCTCGCAGAGATACTTTAAACATTCTCCATCTTTAGGTAAGGCTTTTACAAACTGTTTCATTAGGCCTAATTTTATGTGTAGAGGTGGCAGCAGAATGTTTTCCGGGTCCACGAGGTTCTTGCACAGAATGTTCTTCTCTCCAGGCTTTAAAGATTTTCTTGCAGGCCAGAGTTTTCTGGACCAATATTGATCCCTTACCCTACTGTCCCATTTACATAATAAACATGGGAATTTGGTAGAGCCAAGGACCATGCATAACACTTTCAAATCGCTACATATCATCCAACCATGAGCGGAATAGTTTATTTTATTAAAAACTATATTAAGATTTTCATAGTTTTCCTTCATATGCACAGAATGAGCAACAGGTAATGGATACGTTAAAGTTATTTTGCTCGCCAAGAGATGGCGCTGTGAGAGCTACAAATGTAAACACGCGCTGTAAATGTAAACAGTAGACGTAGTAAGATCGCATAAGTATAACGGTCATGTTCTAATGTTGTGATAATAAAAGTGATATTTTTATTACTTAAAGGAGTCTCTTTAATTTAAAAAGTCGTACGTTTACACGACAAGAAGATCAAGGTTCACACCGGAAGTGAATAAGCTAGATCAAAAGTTATTTAAGTTGGGAGACAACAGATAAGTGTTACCATTGTGTAACAGAACAGCCTTCAAAATAGTTTTAGACGAATCTATAAAGAGCCTCCATTCCTCCTTTTTATATTCAATTCCGAATTCATTAATCAAACCAGCAGCATCTTCTTCTTTGAAAAATTGAGAAAATTTCTCCTCTCTTCGCCTATATACATAAATGTTTGTTCCTGCTGCCAACAAGTTCTTTTTCTTTGAGCCTGGAGCCAAGCAGTTCAGCTTTCTCCTTTGTTAAACCCAAATCCCTACCAGATCGTTTAGCTCGGCTTGAATAAACAACTTAGGTTCTAAAGTTTCTATACATTGAAACTCATCATCAGCTTCTTCATCTGCATCAGACTGGGCATCACTGCAGATATCCAAGATCATATCATCAATGACCTCTGGTGGTTTAGGGGCAGGAAGATCTGGACCATGGCCTACTCGCGGTGGAAGATAACACATAAAATTAGGCACTACACATAAAATTAGGCATAATGAAACAGTTTGTAAAAGCCTTACCCAAAGATGGAGAATGTTTCAAGTATCTTTGCGAGAAGTTTCCTCATCTATCAGAAGCAAAATTGGAAGAAGGCGTGTTTGTTGGGCCTGACATCCCAAAAATTATGTTCGATCCTAACTTTGAATCAGAAATGACTTTTAAAAGAGAGGCTTGGGTATCATTCAATCAGATTGTGACCCTGTTCTTGGGCAACAAAAAAGACCCACATTATATTTCTATTGTAGCTAACATACTGTAAAAGTTCAAAAAGTTAGGCTGCTTGATGAGCCTCAAGATTCACTTTTTGAACAGTCACCTTGATTTTTTTCCAGATAATTTGGGTGATGTCAGTGAGGAGCAAGGTGAGCGGTTTTATCGAGATATTAAATTGATAGAAAGACGGTATCAGGGCCGCTGGAATACCAATATGATGGGCGTTTACTGTTGGTCACTTCACCGAATGGCAGACGGAAAGTTAAGGTACCTTATTACTTTCTTATTTTTTGAGTTGTAACCAGTAACATCAACGCTACAAAAGTAACAATCATTACAGTGGTTTCTTGGCTCCCTCCACTGGGACAGCGAATCGAAGGACTTCTTTCTCCTCTTTTGACCATTTTCTAAGATCTTCAACACACACACAACATATCTTATATGCGGCACCCGACTTATCCTGATCACCAAGATGAGTTCCAAAGTATGAGACTTACGCTTTTTTAAATAACTTTGTAATGGTCCTTTAATGTTATTTTAATCACAAACTCACCACAAATATAACAAAAACTGTCACGAATGTATTTACAACCGCGACTAGCCATTGTTTAAGGTGACTGCCTACGTTCGGAGCCAATTTTTAAAAAAAAATCTTTTTTAAGGCTTTTTTGATCTTTTATGGCAAAATAGCACTTAAAAATTAAAAAATGAGCAAAAATTTACCTGTAAATACCATGCTTTTTTTATAAATTGGTCAATTTGAAGTAATTTTTAATGAAATTTAGCTAAAACGCCTATCCTTCTGCGCAAAAGTCTAATGCTACTATCTTAATTTCCTTCTCACACATGATATATAGAGAGGCTGTTCGCACATTTTTTAGACGATTTTGGTAAGCGGTAATAAAAAAGCGTTTGCTGCAAAAGAAATAATTGCAATTGTACTATGTTTTTAAAAGTCAAAATTATCGTCTACGGCTTGAAAGTTTTGTTTTTATTCAAAATGGCGGTTTTAACAAAGCAGTGGTTCGAAGGCTACATTTATGATTTTTCCAAAGAGAAATATGCATACTCGACTATTGCAAAGGTACGTTGTTTAATATTAAAAGAAAATCCCCCTAGTCAAAGGACTGTTGCAAAATCATTAAAATGCTCGGTGTTCACTGTAAACAAAATGATAAACGTTGATTGAAATCTTAAGAAAGCGAAAGAACGCAATGTGCATCGTCTTCTTCCAAATCATATGGCTGAACGCAGGACACGCTGCAGAATTCTATATGAGAAACACTTATCCAAAGAAAAATGGAAAACAATTGTCACAATAGATGAATCATGGGTGTATTTAAATGATTGCAACAAAAAAAGAGCCATTTATTATCATAAAAGGGGAGAAAAAAATTTAAGTACATGGTTCAAAGAATCGAAAGAAAGTTTTTCTAAGGGATTCATGTTTGTTGCTAGTTTTTCTTATAATGGCAAGTTGAAAATAAAGAGAGTAGAAAAAATGTCAAGATTAACTCCAAATATTATCAGGAACATATTTTATCGCCAATTTTTCCGAATGAAATACCATCCCTTTACCCACAGTGCCATCAATCTGTGAGACTCCATCAGGACAAAGCTAGCAGTCACACATCAAAATCCACTGTAAATTTCCTAAAAGAAATGGAACAAAAAACTGGTATAAAGGCCATATCCTTCACTGATATCCCTAATAAATCTCCCGATGTATCAGCTATGAATTTTTGTTCTTTCCAACTTTTAAAATCTGCATTATCCAAACGTCGTCCCAAAACCCTTACAATACTCTGGAAAGCTGTTCAGGAGGAATGGGATAGAATACCTCTTCTGACACTTCAAAAGGCATTATTATCCTGGAAATTGCGGTGTCGAAAGATAGTTCAGAATAAGGGATGTCAAATAGAACATTTAAAACACAAGAATTTTATGTAATTTAGTTTTGTGAATACAATATACATCGTCTAAAAAATGTGTGAACAGCCTCTGTATATGACAGTTAAGTTCAAAATGACTTACAATCTATGAGAAATTTTAAAATCCAAAAATAATACAGACGATTTTATGTTCCGATATGAAAATTTCCCCCTATTCGTTATTCCTTTCCTTATTAAAAACTGCCCGAAATAAAAAAACTACTTATTATACATCAATTATTGTACATCATTTAATTAACAATAGTATCTAAAATATATCCTGAAAATTTCATCAATTATATGCAATAATATGTGAGATATCATGATAATGGTAGAGATTTGTGCTAAAAACCATAATTCTGAGAAAAACGCTTTTAAAGTTTCAAAAATCAATGTAAACAAACGCTAGAGGGAATGACAAAGTTGCCAATTTCTATCAAAAAAAGGGTTACGTAACTGCAGCAAAGTAATGTCTGTGCACTAGCAACATTATGGCACATATTATTTATCAATTAGAGGAAAAAATCGTAAAAGATAGAATCTGCAATTTACGGTAACTTCCGGTTCAATTTTGTAGCAGATGATGTTTTTTAAAACAGCTGTAACTCTGCTTCTAATTGGTGTAAAATGAAAATCAAAACGGTTTTAAAAAGAGAAAAGATTGAATCACACGATTCTTGCAAAAAATAAAATTGACTGAAATAGTGAAAAAGGACATTTTCAGCATAGGAGGTCACCTTAACGTTCGTTTTGCAATCTTGAAAGTTCGAGGCGAATCGGTATCTGCTGCGCAAATCAGATCTCATGACCTACAGCAGGTTCGAACAAAAAGTGTATGAACCATACGCATGTCCGTGGCGAAATAACTCCGTTAAGTTTCGGTTAGCTTACGACGTTGAATTCGCTAAAAATGTCATTTCTTTAAATATTGAGTGTTGAAATGTGAAAAAATGGTGGGTGATACGGCTTTTTTATTGTCATATTTGGTTTCAGCACACTAAAAACCACAAGAATAAGGCAAATTTATTCAAAAAGTTTTTTCATCGTTGGCCTGTGTAATTACATGTCTGCTAACAGCGTCTTCTTTCGGAATCGTGAATAGACGACAAAATACCTCTTAACGACCATAAAAAGCAGCATGAAAAGGAAAGGTATAATAAAAGTATGGCTTGGTATAGTTTGATTCACGCCATAAAAAAAGTTGTCGCAGAATTGGCGACACTACGAATAGAATTTTTACTACGAATATATTGGTGCGATCTATGCTGTAAGACTTATAACCATTAAAATACTGAAACTAAAATTATACAAGGCGAATTCCGCCAAATGTGGTGGCAAATTGTTGTTATGTCGCCAAGGTGGCTCGAAAAGGAACAGTATCTACGAAAATGTTTTAGTTTTGAAAGGATGGTTATCATGTAGCAGCTAGGCTTAGCCCCGTTTATATCGTTTGTAATACTATTTGTTAATATTCATGTGTTTTGTTAATATATGTATGTTATGTTAAATTACGTGTTCTGTTTTCTTGAGTATATCTTCTTTAAAAATGTTCAGCTTGGATAACGATATTTCGAGTATTCTACGGGCGACCATTAGCTTTTAAACACAGGCCTCGACGGTGAATTCCGCTGATACGGCGAGAAGTTTTAGTTATGGGTATAAGGAAACCGAATGAAAGAGATATGAATACGAATAATGTAATGGCGTACTTATCCCTACATACAAAAATCTCCAATCGATACGGTGAGAGAGCGACACACAAAAAAACAACATAGCCATATGTACCATATGAAAGCGAATTTTATTCATCTAAAAATTAACAGCTTCTTTTTGCTGTTGCCATACAGGAGAATGTTACTTTACGGTTATTTTACTTTCTCTGCTGCTCCTCCACCGAATAAAACGTTGCGGTTGTCAGGGTAATCGCTAGCTCCGCCTCCTAGCAGTCATTAGCCATCTACCGGGTTTTTCGGAACAAAAGTAAAGCCAGTGAAGTTCTTAAATTTGCACAACTTTGGCGAATAGCTATCAGGAGCTCTTTTTTTAACAGTAGTCAGCATTTATAAGTTAATTCTGTGGTGGGATTCAGACGGTTCTGTAGAACCTATACCTAATGTAAGTATCGGTTCTGTGAATCGTTTGCTAATGAGCGCCAGCTGCATCGTTCAAAGGACAAACTTTTTCTTTTCTCCCTTCAGCGGGCGCGCCAATTTTTGGAACACCAGCAGGCGCGCGTGGGACAAAGTGCAACGTCTCTTTCAACCTTGATTATTCCTTTTGTAATAAACTTTTTCTTTTGAAATTGAAAATAGTAATTCTGCGTTTTATGAAAAGGTATGAAATGTTTATAATCTAATATATAAAAATGAATGTTTGTCTGTCTGTAATTGTATAGAATTCCACAGTTTAGGAGCGACGATCGTGAAATTTTACATACAGGCGTCGTTAAAAACAGCCGAGGGTTTTAAGAACTTCCGGAATCGAAAATAACTACCGTTAATTTTTAATTAATAAAAAATCAACAATTTTGAAGGGTGAATCCTGAAATGGAAGAGCCTCTGAGCCGTCCATCAAGGGTGAGTCCAGAAATGTAAGAGCCTCACAACTTTAAAGGCCGACATGTTAGGTTTACTGAACAGCAAGAAGCAAAAACGATCGAAAAATAAATACCATCAAAAAGCTTCAAGTCATATATTAAACTCGAATAATAGATGAAAATAGTAATCTTTCAAATCAGTACTTCAATACATTAACCGTTGTATTTATTATAAATATACATATTTTTGGCATTAATTGCATACATTGACCGTTGTATTTAATTTGAATGTACTCCTTAGCGAAGCACTGGTATTCAGGCTAGTACTGAGATATATTTATAATTAAAGGCCAAAGAATGCAGATACAATCGCCTCATTTCAAAACTTTCTGGTTTATTGGATCTAAAGACAACTTGCGAATAGATGTCCCAAAAGCTAAAAACAAATGAGAGAGTCCATCTTCGTGATATGCGGGGTACCATGTAATAGCTGCACGTTGGATCGAGTACATCAACTCCTACTTTTGTCGTATCGTAATCCAGTATAATCGTTGGTTTACCACGGTTAAATCACGACTACCAATGAATGGAAAGGAATACAAGGGTCAGAAAATCAGACCTGCATTAGAAAGGGTGTAGCTATAAATAGAAACTGCATATAACATTCAAACCTTACATGTAAAAACAAACCGTTCAAAATTTCGAAAATGTTGCACTCTGTACACGAGCGCGCCCGCTGAAGGGTTAAATAAACCTACCCTACACCGGGCGGACGGTCCACTCTAATCGAAACGGAATGGAATCCTACTCCTACAGTGAAAAGATTGATAAGAATAAATCACGTAGCCTATGATAAAAGCAAAGAAAATTGCAAGTGAGGACGCTAATCAAACAGTAGTATGGAAATATCTTCAACTAGCTGAAAACCCGCGCTTCGCTACGGAGTGCATTCAAATTAAATACAACGGTCAATGTATGCAATTTATGCCAAAAAATAAATATATATATTTATAATAAATGCGATGATCAATGTATACAATTGATGTAAAATATATATCTATCTATATATATATATTTCTAAAAAAATCGTAATGGATATGCATTTTTTTTGGATAATATCCAATCGTCTGCTGCATTAGAAAGAGAAAAAAATATTTTTTTTGTCTATTTAGTTGTTACGCACGTGACGATAAATTTATTTAAAGTACCAGAAAAAGAAATCACGTGATCAGCATTTAATAAATTAAATTCTGAAAATTAATCTTTAAAAATTCACCGAAAATCAGCAAATGGAGGTAAAAATTCGAAAAAAATTTCATTTTGAAGGAATTTTTATGATCTTTTTCGTGATATAAATTTTATAACCCTCAATGTGTTATTTTAAATGCAAACGTAAAAAAAGTTTAAAAAACAGCTTAAAAATTTAATTTAAAAACATCTAAGAAGAATTTTTGAAAAATCTTTCTTAATGCAACCCTACACCATAAGAAGAATCGCCATGCAAAATTTCAGCCCTTTAGGTCCAGCGGTTTGGTCTGTGCGTTGTATGTCAGTCAGTCAGTCAGTGAATAAATGAGTCAGTTACGGAACTGTTTTATATATATAGATTATAGTTTGTCAGGCATTTAATATTTTATAACTCTTTCTTAAAACGTAATATAGTTGTGTGTGCCTCTTTTATTATTTTTATTTGAGTAATTTCTGTATGAATTATTAAACTACCATTCGGTATATCTTTTGGTATACTTAAAATGGTCCTTAGGACATAGAACTGTTAATTTATTTGAATTCCACCACTGAGTTAATTTGTATAGCAACCAGCTTACTTAAATATCAATTAGTATTTATGAGCTCATTTAAATAACGATCAGTATTTATAAGCTCAATTAAAAAGCAACCAGAATATATTAACTCAGTCAAATAGCCAAGCATTTTTAAACCTACTTAAAAGGAAATCACGATTCTTAAGTCGAGGAAATAAGGCGTATTTTCATACTTTTTGACTCTTTGTTACTATTTCAATTTACTCCCAATTTTTCCAAATTTTATTTATATGATAAATTGATATATTTATTTTAATACACAAATGTTCAACTCTCAAAATAATTTTAAATAATTTTTTTTAAATGCTTTAGATATACCTTGTTATTTAAGTATTTTTATTGTATACTGGCTTGCGCGCAGAACTATGAAATTAATTTTACACTTAAATGTACAATTCCTGTTTAATATTTAAAATAAATAATTCAAAATACAATTGAACATAAAACATTCAACATTAAAATATTTTTTCAATTTTTTTAAAACTGCTCAAAATATACTTAAAATTTCCTTAAATTTTTGCATTAATTTACCCCTGAAAAAATAACAAAATGTGCAGTGATTGCAATAATTCTAGTTCAGACGCAATAAAATAACATGATTATGCAGTGATAAAAATTTCATTGAATTGTGTTTCATAGTTTTGAGATATCAGTTGCGGAATGATGCAAAATTACATTTTGAGAAAAATGAGTTTGAAATTTTTCTTACCATAAACTTCATCAATAATTAAATATTTAGAATATTAATATCTCCGGAACTAAACGGAATATTTTCATGCGGTTTGCTTTATTTTGTTCAGAAATGATCAGACTTTACAATATATATTCTTTTCAAAAAATAGAATGTTTTAAAGATTTAAGGGTAGTGAGTCCCCTTAGCTTTCTTAAGGGGATCTGGGACGCATTTAAAAAAATTTTTAATTTATTGAGCTAAAATTTTGAATTTGTTTGTGATGGTTAGCCATATAATTTGTAAACAAAATCACATCATAAAACTTCTCATAAAGCTTTAAGATAAATTTTAAATTTTAAAAAAAGTGCGGTAATTTAAAATCATTATAACTCGAAATATTATTTGTCGAATATCAAATTTTTTCATTTTATTAAACAGAAATATATAAGTTTTAATTTTCATTCAGTATTTTTTTAAATATTAATTTAAAAAAATAAAAAATTTTGAGAGTAAAAATTTTGAGAAAGAAAATATAACTTATTTTTAAAAAGTCATATTTTCAAAAGCAAATTTTTTTTTCAAATTTGCTGAATCAAAATTAAAGTAAAATAATTGAAAAAGACATATTCCAAGTTTGAACCATTTGTTTTTAACGGTTCTTGACTTATAACAATTTAAAGACGAGAAATGGTGAAAAAACCCATCATGCAGAAAAACGCATTTAAAGTTTTAAACTGGCTGCTATTAGAATGTTGCAAAATAAAAAATTAATATCTCCTGTTCTAATTAAAATAGAAGCATGACTTAAAGGTCATTTTAAGCGGAAAAGATACAGAAAAGAACAGAAAAATTTTTAATGCGATACGTGTTTTTCCAAAAATTTGAAGGATTTTATGTCCTGGACCCCCTTAAATTGCATAGAGTTCATCAGCTTACTTAAATTACAATGAGTATTTATTAACTCGCTTAAATAACAATCAGTATTTATATGCTTACATTAAAAGCAATCAGCATTTATCAACTTACTTATAAAGGCAAGCATTTATAAGCTTAATGAAAAAATAATTCGACATTTATGAGCTGAATTAAACTACACAGAATTTATTAGTTTACTGCTTAGATATCAAGGCATTTATAAGTTTACTTAAATAGAATTAATATTTATAATCTTACTTAAATAGCAACCAGAATTTACAAGCTTAGTGAAAAAGCCAAGCATTTTTAATCTTATTTAAATCAAATGAGCACTCATAAATAGAAACCAGTTATCATGCATGTTTTAAACATGGTCTCTGACGATAATGTGCTTTAAAAGCTGGTAGAATTTATCAACAGTACCTTCATAGTCTAAAGCCTTATATAACATCATTTGGTATAAACTTTAAGGACATATTTTTTAATGCATGTTAGTTAATGTGTTAAAAAATAAGTTTACATACTGGTTAAGTGATTAAATACGAACGTTCAGTGCTATTGTAAATAATGGAATTTTTTCGAAAGATAGAAAAGTATCTCCACTTGCAAAAGTTGGACGCAATTCATGATTTCGAAATATCCGACACCAACTTATCAGTGAGATTACAACCTGTGCAAGAAAAATTGTATTTCTTACACGGATCGTAAAGATGATACGGACTTTTAAAATACTGTCTTAGTGCATTTTTTTTACGATCATCCACCTCTTATCATAAGACATTACATGGATGCTTTATCTCCACCGCAGCGTAAATTCGACTTTAATTGCACTGCATCCATACTCGGCGCTTCATGGCAGTGTCTATAGACATTTGCTATCTATCTATATCTATCTATATATATATATAACAGTTCCGTAACTGACTCATTCATTCACTGACTGACTGACTGACTGACTGACATACAACGCACAGACCAAACCGCTGTACCTAAAGGGTTAAAAAATTTATATCACGAGAAAGATCATAAAAATTCCTTCAAAATGAAATTTTTTTCGAATTTTTACCTCCATTTCCTGATTTTTGGTGAATTTTTAAAGATTAATTTTTAGAATTTAATTTATTAAATGCTGATCACGTGATTTCTTTTTCTGGTACTTTCAATAAATTTATCGTCACGTGCGTAACAACTAAATACACAAAAAAAAATATTTTTTTCTCTTTCTAATGCAGCAGACGATTGGATATTATCCAAAAAAAATGCATATCCCTTACGATTTTTTTATAAATATATATATATAGATGCGCTTCATGGCAGTGTCTATAGACATTTGCTATCTATCTATATCTATCTATATATATATATATAAAACAGTTCCGTAACTGACTCATTCATTCACTGACTGACTGACTGACTGACTGACATACAACGCACAGACCAAACCGCTGTACCTAAAGGGTTAAAAAATTTATATCACGAGAAAGATCATAAAAATTCCTTCAAAATGAAATTTTTTTCGAATTTTTACCTCCATTTCCTGATTTTTGGTGAATTTTTAAAGATTAATTTTTAGAATTTAATTTATTAAATGCTGATCACGTGATTTCTTTTTCTGGTACTTTCAATAAATTTATCGTCACGTGCGTAACAACTAAATACACACAAAAAAATATTTTTTTCTCTTTCTAATGCAGCAGACGATTGGATATTATCCAAAAAAAATGCATATCCCTTACGATTTTTTTATAAATATATATATATAGATAGATAGATATTTTACATCAATTGTATACATTGATCATCGCATTTATTATAAATATATATATTTATTTTTTGGCATAAATTGCATACGTTGACCGTTGTATTTAATTTGAATGTACTCCGTAGCGAAGCGCGGGTTTTCAGCTAGTATATACATAAAACAGTTTCGTAATTGACTGACTCACTGACTGACATACAACGCACAGACCAAGCCGCTGGACCTAGAGGGCTAAAATTTTGCATGGCGATTCTTCTTATAGTGTAGGGGTGCACTAAGAAATTTTTTGAAAAATTCTTCTTAGATTTTTTTAAATTAAATTTTTAAGCTGTTTTAGTAACTTCTTTTTAAGTTTGCATTTAAAATAATAATCTGAGGGTTGTAAAATGTATAGCACAAGACAGATCATAAAAATTCCTTTAAAATGAAATCTTTTTTCGAATCTTTACCTTCATTTTCTGATTTTTGATGAATTTTTAAAGATTAATTTGTAGAATTTAATTTATTAAATGCTGATCACGTGATTTCTTTTTTCTCGTACTTTAAATAAATTTATCGTCACGTGCATAACAACGTAACAGACAAAAAAAATATTTTTTTCTTGTTAATGCGGCAGATGATTGGACATTATCCAAAAAAATATTAAAGTACAGTAAAAGATATGTTCTTCGAACTGTACTATATTAACTGTACTATATTTTTTAGTATGTCCTATTAGATTTAATTTGAATATTTTCTTCTACATTATTTTGTCTAAAAAAATATCTCTCGCGATTTTTTTATAAATATATATATTTTTTTACATCAATTGCATACATTGATCGTCATATTATATATATATATATATTTATTTATTTATTTATTTATTTTGGCCATAATTGCATATATTGACCGATGTATTTAATTTGAATGTACTCCGTAGCGAAGTGCGGGTTTTCAGCTAGTATATATATATATATATATATATATATATATATATATATATATATATATATATATATAGCAGTTCCGTAACTGACTGTCTGACTGACTGACAGATAACGGACAGAGCAAACCGCTGGACCTAAAGGGTTGAAATTTTGCATGGCGATTCTTCTTATAGTGTAGGGGTGCATTAAAAAAGATTTCTGAAAAATGATTCTTAGATTTTCTTAAATTAAATTTTTAAGCTGTTTTTGTAATATTCTTTAAAGTTTACATATAAAATAATAACCTGGTGGTTATAAAATTTATATCACAAGAAAGATCATAAAAATCCCTTCAAAATGAAATCTTTTTCGAATCTTTACTTCCATTTTCTGATTTTTGGTGAATTTTTAAAGATTAATTTTTAGAATTTAATATATTAAAGGCTGATCACGTGGTTTCTTATCTTTTTGTGATACTTTAAATTAATTTGCTACTTTAATACTTTAATACTTTAAATACCTTAAATTTTGCATCACGTGTATAACAACGAACACGCGCACTGGGATTTCGCATTTCTAATTATGAGTCCAATTATAATTAATCCAAAAATAAAATTATTTATTTCCAATTATAAGTTCTACTCTTCCTCCACGACTAAATATTTCCTAACTTTTTATTTTGACAAATTATTTTTGGAGCTCATTTTGACTGTTTTTGTACAGGCAATTCAAAGCAAATGCTTAACTATAAATGCGTAGTAAAATATCTAACTCGTGTGTAACTTATGGAAACAGTTCCAGGATATGTGTCGTGTGTAACTTATGGAAACAGTTCCAGGATATGTGTCGTGTGTAACTTATGGAAACAGTTCCAGGATATGTGTCGTGTGTAACTTATGGAAACAGTTCCAGGATACCGGATCCATCGAGAGAAAGCCTGGGAAAGGTCGTCCAAGAGCCCCGACGGCCAAAGAAGATCGCCATTTGCGGATTATAGCGAGGCGTAACAGGAGTGCTACAGCTTCTCAGCTCTCTCATGACTTATATGCAGCCACAGGAACCCATGTATCAAGGGTGACTGTTTCCAAAGACTTCATGAGAGAGGGTTGTTTGCAAGAAGACCTACTGTTTGCGTCCAGCTTACTTCTACGAACAAGAGAATCCGTTTATCATGGTGCAGAGAGCATAGAGAATTGAGTATGGATCAATGGGCGACCGTTCTCTTCATTGATGAGTCTCGGTTCAGCCTAAACACCGATTCTCGCCGTACGTTCATATGGAGAGGACCAGGGACCCGCTACCTACCCTCCAATGTCCGCGAAATCGACCATTATGGCGCAGGAGGTTTAATGGTCTGGGCAGGCATCATGTTGGATGGCCGCACACCTCTCCATATCTTTGAATGAAGCACTGTGACTGGTGTGAGGTGTAGGGATGAGGTCTTGGAGCCCTATGTTCGCCTTTTCAGGGGTGCAGTTGGTCCTGAGTTCATTTTAATGGACGATAACGCGAGGCCACATAGAGCTCTTCTGGTAGACGAATTTCTAGAGAGTAAGGATATTCGCCGGATGGATTGGCCAGCCAGATCTCCAAACCTTAACCCTATAGATCATGTCAGGGATGCTCTAGGGAGGGCAATTGCAACTCGCAACCACCCTCCGAGAACCATCCAGGGAATGAAAACAGCGTTGCTGAACCAGTGGGACCAATTGCCACAGGAAATGATAAACTGCCTTATTTCAAGTATGAAATCACGCTGCGAGACCTGTATATCTGTAAGAGGGGACCATACCCCCTATTAACCCATCTATTAACCCAACTTTTTTTATTCTGCAACCGCTGTTTCATACCTTTCGACTCCAACGAGTGTTACGCACGATCATCCGTGTGTATTACAATTATTGAATGGTTATTTGTTTTGTATTGTATCAATGTATGTATGTATCAAATGTCATTAAAATCGGTACAATAGTTCTAGAGATAATCGACCAAGTCTGCAAATTCTCTTAGTTTCTTACACCAGTGTATAAAAGCAACCAGGAATTTTATTTAATAACTTAAATATTTAGTTAGGAGGCCAAAACTACACTCTGTCACAAAAAAATATATGCATCCAGAAGAAATCGAGCTACTATCACGAAACTTGGCAGGAATGTAGTTTGGTAAGAGATATGCAAATGATTAAAATTTCAACGCCAATGAGACAAGGTTAAGCGCGCTATGCGCATATGAGATACGCAGCTGGGAGAGTTTAAAAGCATGATTGCTCATGCCATAGGGTTATTCAAATAAATCTGTCGACTTGGATCGACGGTATTATGACTAGAGATGCCTCTGAGACGTAAACGGTGACAGTACGAACAATTTTCGGACTTTGAGAGGGGGCGTATAGTAGGCCTCGGAGAAGCAGGTTGGTCGAACAGGCATATGGGCCGCCATCTTGGTCGGAGCGATATGGTAGTTGCTCGGTATTGGCAACAATGGATCACGGAAGGGATAGTCTACCGTCGCGGGGGTCAGGGCTTCCCAGTAAAATAGATGCACGCGAGGATTTCGCAATGATAAGAGCGGTCACGTCCGCACCAACATCGTCGCTAGAATCGGATCGACGCCATTTACCACCTTCCAGACATCCGGTGGTATCAAGGTAAACCAATCGGAGACGACTGACCGACGCAGGTATAAGGAGCTGACGTCCATTAAGAAGCCTACCACTGACCCCACATCATAGGCAGTGTCAATTGGATTTTTGCCGACCTCGGGCAAGCTGGAGTGTGACCGACTGGAGGCGTATGATCTTCAGCGATGAATCCCGATTCAGTCTCAATGATGATGACCAGCGCATACGCGTTTGGAGGCGGCCAGGCCACCGGTCCGATCCGGCATTTGTTGTAGAGAGACATACGGCGATTACACAAGGTGTGACAGTGTGGGGAGCGATTTGTTGGAACACACGATCACCTCTAGTCGTCCTTCAACTCACTTTGACGGCACGCAGCTACGTGGATGAGATTTTAACGCCAGGTGTACTGCCTATGCTATCAAGTCGCCCAGGTGCCATTTATCAGCAAGTCAACGCTCGTCCACATACTGCGCGACTCTCCCAACAATGTCTTCAAGGATATGACGTACACCCATGGCCTGCCAGGTCACCAGACCTCTCGTCAATAGAGCACGTCTGGGACGTGCTTGGAAGGCAACTGCAGCAGTCCCGGAATACTGGTGAATTACCTGCCCAGTTGCAAAGATTATGGCATGATCTTCCGCAGGAGGTCATGGGTGACCTCATTGATTCGATGCCACGCCGTGCTTCGGCTTGTATAGCTGCCAGAGGTGTATTTACTACTTACTGATTTGTAACCTTTTTCATGACATATCTTCTTAATTACACAGTCTGTTCTTCTGAATTTGTAATCATTTGTTTATCTCCTCATACACTAGTTAAGTTTCGTGATAATAGCTCGCTTCCAACTGGATGCATATATTTTTTTGTGACAGAGTGTATTTAATGTCCATTAAAATGTCTTCAAAAGGACACTTTTTTTAACGTAGGATTACGTTCCTCAATGACGGTCCTTCGGAGAGAAAAATGTGTCCTGCGTCGCTATTTATAATTTCGGCAGCTAGCCAAACCCAGTAGCAGTAAACAGTTAAACAGAAAAGTACCAAACTGCGTTTAAAAAAAAAGGTAAGCAAACGATAAGTAATCAATCCTACGTTAATAACTCGCGGTAGTTTCATTAGAGGAGACTACCTGAATTTTTTTTCCGTCGTCGCTATAGAAATTGAGCTATTACGATTGAAAATGGTGGCGTGCCGTACCTCAATGTGTTTTATATCTCCATTTGGTGCTTCATCACAATTGCCCAGTCTTTTGCGCACTTGTGAAGAAAGCAAACACGGTTTGTGATTAGTTGTTTCCAATTTATATTCATGAGAATTTCGGTTTTTTTTTTTAACTGGGTCTGTAAACTTAATACTGTTCACTTACACGATCCATACCCGCTAACCTGTCTTCTGCTTCCAGCTCTTCGTGTGTGACCAGTGGCGGATTATGCATTTCAGGGGCCCGAGATAGAAATAAATTTGAGGCCCCATCTGATTTTTTTATGGATTAATTCACTTAGTTAAATACAAAAAAAATTTAATATTTTTATAAACTTTTTATAATGAGTACAATATAACAAAAAAGAGAATGATTTTTCAATTCCTACTATTAGTTCACACTCTCTCTATATATATCTTGTTCAAATTTTCAATCGTTAATAAAAGTAATTTTTATTCGTCCACTCAAGTTCAAATACACTTTTTTAAACTTGTAGTGGATGGCACTTGATGTTAATACAGTTTTTTCAAATATTAATTAATTAATTAAATTTAATTAATCAATTTTTGTTTTAGACCTAGAGCGTCTCTTGCTCTTGAATAGTAATTTCCCTCTTGTTACTGTGTAAACGGTAGCACTGCGGTATCGCGGGCTCCTCCCGTCCTGTAGGTTGCGAGATCGAATCCCCAACCTGACAAACTTTTTCTCTCTCTTCCCCCCCCCTCCTAATCTCGCACTGTAGGCAAGGTTCTGGCAGGCAATCCTTTTTTTCAATTCCTACCATTAGTTTACACTCAAATTTTTCTTTGTTGACCTAAGTAGGAATTGACTTTAAATTTTTTTTTTGATATTTTACTTGTTGTAGCTATTATTGAAGTTTAGTTGCTAGGTGCAAGCCAAAGGTCACTTCCTTTAAAAGATCCTCGAAATTGTGCGTTCACATTTTTACTGCGTGATAAAAATTTTATCTATATATATAAAACAGTTCCGTAACTGACTCGCTGACTGACTGACTGACAGACAGATCAAACCGCTGGACCTGAAGCGCTGAAATTTTGCATGGCGATTCTTCTTATAGTGTACGGGAGGACTAAGAAAGATTTTTGAAAAATTAGTCTTAGATTTTTACAAATTAAACTCTTAAGCTGTATTTCAATTTAAATTTTATTGTTCCTGATATATATATTCCACTTTAATTTAATATCTAGAAAAATTGAAAAAAAATTAAAATTCCAACAAGTTTGCCACGAATTTCTAATCTCATTCTCAAAGGCTCCGCAAACATTAAAAAAAAAGTTAGGCCTAATTCAACCACTAAAATACGTCGAAATTCAGTTTATTTACCACCGGCATGTGGGGATATATTCGAACATTCTGAAAATTACCTGAACGATGTAAATGAGAAAAACTGGTCACAGTCGAATTAATAATTCTGTGTCAGTAACTATGTCATAAATTCCAGTGTTAGGCAACCTTGATCATGTTTATCGCGATATTCTGGATCTGCATGGAATTTTTTTACAACTGTCAACATACTGGAATCTTCTGTAAGTGACAGTGCAATAAAGTACTTTTTATTTTACTCTAAAGCGCTTTTAAAAAGATGCCGTCACGGCAGGAAGTTCTTTTTGAAAGTAAAGTTATAATACACTTCAAAAGATTTTCAACTATAAAAAAAAATTCAACCGCAAGTCGTTCTAGTGAAATCGAAACTCAGCTTGCATGTCGTTAGTTTGTATATATAAAACAGTTCCGTAAATGACTGACTGACAGATAACGCACAGACTATAACCGCTGGACCTAAAGGGCTGAAATTTTGCTTGGCGATTCTTCTTATAGTGTAGGGTTGCACTAAGAAATATTTTTAAAAAATTATTATTAGATTTTTAAAAATTAAATTTTTATGCTGTTTTTGAAACATTCTTTAACGTTTGCATTTAAAATAATAATCTGAGGGTCGTAAAATTTATATCACCAGAAAATCATAAAAATTCCTTTAAAGTGAAATCTTTTTCGAATCTTTACCTCCCTTTTCTGGTTTTTGGTGAATATTTAAAGATTAATTTTTAGAATTTAATTTATTAAATGCTGATCACGTGGCTTTTTTTTGCTTTTTGTGATACTCGAAACTAATTTTACGTCACGTGCATAACAACGAAATCAATTGACAAAAAAATATTAAAACACGGTAAAAGATAAAATTTAACCACTAGACAAATTGAGATGAAAGTTTAAGAATTTAATTCAAAATAGTAGGTTTTATGGATATTTAGCATACAAATTAATTGCCTACAATGACCGTTGTATTTAATTTCAATATTTTCTTCTACATTCTTTTGTCTATAAAAATATCCATTACGATTTTTTATAAATATACTAGATGTATTACCCAGCTTCGCTCGGGATTCAGTTTGTGTTATTTTTTTTCAATGATTAGCCTCATGTTACGATGTTCTAAAGTTTTCGGTAAAATTCTTTTGTGGTTGCAAATAGCTTTAGTCTGTTGTCGGTGCTGTCGTTGTTCATCGCTTTCCTCTCCTTTCGATGTTGAAGCTCGAAGACGATCGTATGTTCGACGCGTTAAAAGTTTCTTCATCAGTCTCACTGCTTCGGATCACTACAATTCGAATTCTGTTGCCTTCGAGCTCTTGGGAATGTTTTTCCTTCAGATTCTATTGTGCGTCTAACAGCATTTCGAATTCTGTTGGCTTCACGTTCTTCTATTTTTTGCATCACATTGCTCATTTCTCAACAATCTTTGACATTTTGCCCTTACTTCTGCAGGATTAAAAGTTGCTCTCCCCTTTTTGGGCATTTTAAAGCATTAATTTACAGCTAGTCAATAACATTTGGATGGATTTATTATTATAGAAAAATAATCAATAATGTTTGAATGGATTGTAATCACATTCAATATTAAAACACAGCAAATCTGATAATTATTATAGAAAAAGTATATACACGTATTTCATGCTCGGAATTCTTACTCAAAACTAAATCGTCTGTACGTTTCAATGCCACTTTCAGACTTTCTTAATTATAATATACACGTATTTCATGATTGTAATTCTTTCTCAAAACTAAATCATCTGCTATGTTTCAATGTCACTTCAGTTATATAAATCATCGCGTCAAGGCCAAACGCACGTGTTTCTAGCTAAGTCAACGTGTCCTGCAGTATATTCGAGTTTGATCAGGTAGCTTGGGATAGTTTCAATTCATGAAATTGATAGATAACACATTCATTGAAAATGAATGACTTTCCATCCTTATATTTTCATTTTTAAAAAGAAATATTCCGGCGTCGCCACGTATATGAAAATAACACATAAAATTCCTTCTTGCATGCGCCAATATATGAATAAATCACGTTTTTAATTCATGCCTATTTATTTTTACGTAAATGTTATAATTTAATTGGCAACAGTGAAGTGTTACAATGGCTTTGAACAAAAACATCCGTTGATACCGCGCAAACTTGTTCTAACATAATTCGGGAATGGAACGTCGTAGCGGGATGAAAATGGTCTATAACCGTCGCGCAAGTTCAAGCAATAAGTTGTCCAAGTTTCATTGCAATCGGATGAACGGTACGGCAGCGCATAAAATACGAACAAACAAACATTCATTTTTATATACAGTGGAATCTCGATCTATCGTTTTTCAAGGGACCGATTGAAATGAACGATAAATGCCGGAAAACGATAGATGCGGAAACATAACAAAGCAATATGATCGTTGGGACTGGATAAAATGAACGACACATACGGAAAAACGATGAATCAGAAAACGATCGATCGAGATTCCACTGTATATAGATATTTTTTGAGGGGATTAATTGCATACATTGACCGTTGTATTTAATTTGAATGTACTCCGTATCGAAGCACGGGTATTCAGCTAGTTACCCATATTATCCGGGTTATCCGGATTTTCGATTGTCCAGATTGCCTATGGTCCCAGTAAGTCCGGATAAACGAGGTTTTACTGTACTGGTTAGGGAAACACTAAATGGGCTCGGATAACGGAAAAGTACCCAAAAATTTTTCACAACGAAAATTAAAAGAAAAATTTGAAGCGGAAAAAAAAATGAAAATTTTAGCGAGAATACACGATTTTGCGAAACAGAAATCCCAAAAAGACGACATGTCGTGATATTTTCTTAATTTGAAAACGACGAAACAAACTTCCTCTTCTTAGAAAAAGATATCCTCGAGATGGTCGTTCTGATATCCAAGAAGCAGCAGCATTCGAGTGGCTATTCGAGTGTTTGATAATAATGAAAATAAAAACCTCTCGGAAAAAAAATGCTCTCGAGATAATAATTCTGATATCTGAGATGCAGCATATGGGTGGAGGCTGGGTAATGATGGTAGTGACATCCTAAACAGCCATTCCTATTAAAGTGGAC
Organism: Dolomedes plantarius; assembly: GCA_907164885.2. NCBI lineage: Eukaryota > Metazoa > Arthropoda > Arachnida > Araneae > Dolomedidae > Dolomedes > Dolomedes plantarius. The sequence continues at coordinate 81,781,419 of OU015499.1, forward strand.
TTTCTAACTGATAAACTACAGTTGTTACAGGGCTGGTGAATAGGGAAATTGTCCTAATATGGATAGTCACTGGCAGTCTGCATGATAGTTCAGCCCTGAGTTTATTTATTTCTAAACTAGCCGAATGCCCGTGTTTCGTTACGGAGTACATTCAAATTAAATACAACGGTCAATGTATGCAATTAATGCCATATATATATATATATATATATGTATGTGCGTGTGTGTATTATATATATGTGTGTGTGTGTGTATTATATATATATATGTGTGTGTGTGTATATATTATACTAGTATTATTGCCCGGCGTTGCCCGGGTAGATATATAGATATAAAATTTTCATGCATTCCAACAAAAAAAAATACTGGGCTGCACCCCCCGCTCTTAATGTTCATCTGGCCAGACAGACTGCGCATAGCGCGTTTCTACTGAAATGATATACCCAGTATTCTTTTGATGGAAGGCATGAAAAATTTTATATCTATATATCTACCCGGGCAATCATTCTTTAAAAATAATTTCATTAATTTTCTTATGCCTTAATATAACTAATGGACTAACAGTTCGGAATGAAAGTTATGTGTCGTTATGTTTCTCTGTTTAAAGACCTTTTCCTCCCACTGTTTAAAAAACCCCAAAACTCTAAAAGATTTATCTTATATGATTTCACGGAATAAGTAATTCAAATACATATCGTATGTTAACTCTGTTTCGCGAACTTATGGGAAAAAACCTGTAGAACTCTTAAACTTCTTCCCATTTTATGATCCCCAAACAATTAATATATTTAGATCAACAGAAGGCTTCCAAAAACTTCCAAACTTAATTTTTCTTTTTTTTTCTTGCTTTTTTTTCCAAATTTTATTAAGTTCTATTAGTTTGAACGCCATTGTCTAAAATTGTCTAAAGCAGCGGTTCTCAACCTTTTCCGATTTCTCAACAAACCGATTCCACTAAACGTAAGAAAAATAAACACCTTGTCCCCCCCCCGTTACCCCTCACAAACCAACTCACAAACCACCCCAGATCACCCCTCAGAATTCTACCGCTTTTCCCCCGCGTATCGAATTTGAAGGGTTGTCGCAAAGGGGTTGTATCCACATTTAAGAAGTGCGCTTAGGGGCACAAAAATCATTAAAAAATTAATTTTTAAAAAAACTAATTGAGCCCCAAATTTCGTTTTTCCTGATTTAAGTTTCTAGGGTCCAAAACATTAACTGTGCCGAATTTGGTCCCGGTGGGTGAAACAGTCTATGATTCTATAGCGGACAAACAAACAGATGAGCTCTTTTATTTATATGTATATGTATATGTATCTGTGTGTATTATGTATATATGAGGCGGTGAAAGGCAAAGTGGTGTAAGTCAGTAAGTCAAAAGAGTTTAATTGCCAAAACTACAAAAAATTCCACCATAAATTGAACAAATTATAATTCATAACAATTATTACAATATTGCAAATAATAACTATTTACAATTCCACCATAAATTGAACATGGAGATTACATATTTTACCCCAAATGAAAAAAGTTGAAAATGTGCCTTACACCACTTTGCCTTTCAACGCCTCATATGTGTGTGGATATATATATATATATATATATATATATATATATATATATATATATATATATATATATATATATATATATATATATATATACAGTGGTACCTCCGAAAAGCGGACAGTCACGGGACCAAAAGTTTTGTCAGTTATTAGGAGGTGCCCGCTATTGGGGAGGTCATCCTTTTTATAAAAAAGTTTTTGCACTTCTGTTTGACATTTGATTGAAAATTACGGATGCAATTTTAATTAAAAACGAAAAATTAATTCGGTATAAAATTATAACTATTTACTACTTCACCATTTAATTTTGGGTTAATCCTTTTATTTTACATTAAATAATCCCAAAATACAATGCATAGAAGCCAAATTATTTTAATTACTACTAAAATATCCGTTTTTTCAGTAGTATCGTCAGTTGCCACTTCGCTTGTACTCAAAAATTCCGCCTTCATAAAACAATTTAGAACGCACCCATGTTCCACCTTTTGAAGGGATGACGTAGTTCAGGAAATCCAAAAACAGATACCGATTTTGCCAACTCTTCTGTGGATTTGCAGGAGATAATCTGTGACAGCACATGTCTCAGAAGCAGCTTTCTATATCGTATTTTAAAGCTGCGGATAATTCTCTGAACAAGTGGTTCTATCATATATATATATATATATATATATATATATATATATATATATATATATATATATATATCATATATATATATATAGCATATATATATATATATATATATATATATATATATATATCATATATATATCATATATATATATATAGCATATATATATATATATATATATATATATATATATCATATATATATATATATAGCATATATATATATATATATATATATATGTGTGTGTGTGTGTGTGTGTGTGTGTGTGCTTGCTTGCTTAAATAAATAAAAATAGCAACAGTGAAATATAAAAAATTACAGCGGTATCTAAGAATCTAATAATTTTATAAAAAAAAATAATAAATAATGATTCATGTTATAGCAAGTTTTTACCCTTATGTGAATACAAAAATATTTTATATTGTAACTTTTTAAGTCAAATAATAAATAAATAATGACTTAATTTTTTTTGTTTGTTATTTTTCTATATAATGCACCAATTTGTTAAAACTATACCTAACTATAATAATTTCATAAAAGTTGCATTTATAGGTACATCAACTTAATGCGGCCTCCTGTATTACTACCTAATTTACATGTGGCCTCTAATGGTAAAAAGGTTCCCCACCTCTGATCTATACGGTGCTCCCTTGAATTAATGGCCAGCAGTCTCGCCCTTTTACTGGGAAAAAAGGGCTTCATAGCCGATCTTCCAGGCATTTGTAATAATAATCAAAAAAAGTTTAAAGCCGATTCCGAACGGCTACAAACATCCATGCCAACAATGGTAATCGAGAGCCCACAGGATCTGAACCGAATGCCACGCCCTAGCCATTGGGGCATCACCTGGCCGCTCGCTATCTGCTACTTCACCATCAAATCCACGTCCGATCTGCACGTCGAGTAAATAACGTACCGGCATCTAGGGTAGATGTCCCCGATCTCTCTACCGTAGTTTTGCTGGCCATTTTAGCATGGAGCACCATATAGGTGGACCAGCATTACCCCCTATGTAGGGACGACACAAACGGGAGGCATTCTAGTGGCGCGACACCGGGATTCGATCCGAGCACACTCAGCACCGAAAGCTAGCGCGCTAACAGGTTTGTCCCCAATCTCTCATAGCCACGCCAGTAAGTAGGCCCGCTCAAACACACGAACTTATTATACTATACATATATATATATATATATATATATATATATATATATATATATATATATATATATATATATATATATAAATCGTACCGGATATTTTTATAGACAAAATAATGTAGAAGAAAATATTCAAATTAAATACAACGGTCAATGTATGCAATTAATATGTATGTTTAATATCCTTAAGACATACTAATTTGAATTAAATTTTTAATAAACTTCCATCTCGATTAGTATAGTGGTTAAATTTGATCTTTTACCGTATTTTGATATATTTTTTCTTGTCAATTTATTTCGTTGTTATGCCCGTGACGCAAAATTAATATAAAGTATCACAAAAAGAAAAGAAATCTCGTGATCGGCATTTAATAAATTAAATTCTAAATATTAATCTTTAAGAATTCCCCAAAAATCAGAAAATGGAGGTAAAGATTCGAAAAAGATTTCATGTTGAAGGAATTTTTATGATTTTTCTTGTGATATAAGTTTTATAAACCTCAGAATATTATTTTAAATGCAATCTTTAAAGAATGTTATAAAAACAGCTTAAAAATTTATTTTTAAAAAATCTAAGAAGAATTTTTCAAAAATCTTTCTTAGTGCACCCCCACACTATAAGAAGAATCGGCATGCAAAATTTCAGCCCTTTAGGTCCAGCAGTTTGGTCTGTGCGTTATCTATCAGTCAGTCAGTCAGTCAGTTACGGAACTGTTTTATATATACAGTGGTTCCAAAAAGTGTTCGTACACTTACGATTTTCAATTTAATAGGGGTCTATCCATTAAATAAAATGAATATTTCTGAATGAGTATTTAATAATAAGATCTATAGTCTATTCTTAACAAAACTACATAAAATATTTTGAAAACATAGTAAAACTTTATTTTTAAGAAACCAGTAATTAAAAAGTAACAAAAACTTTATTTTCAAAAGTCATCGTACACTGAAATTTTTTCGGATAAATTCATAATTAAAATCATCGTTTGGTGCTTTATTTTATTATTTTTTTTTGAATTGTGGTGGCATTTAAAATATCGTTTGGCTTTAATTTTTTCTTGCCTACTCAGTAATATTCTATTTATTATTTTAAAATGGCTCGTAGTCGTAAAGAAACAACAAACAGCATTCGAAAATTGATGATTTTTCATCATAGTAGTGGTAAATCAGTTCATAATATTGCTAAATGACTTATTTATCCCATTCTACTGTGCAGTATATGATAAAACGCTTTAAAGAAGAAAATCGGATCGCAAACAAGGTAAGAAAAGGTCGTCCGGCGAAGTTAACAAAACGTGATCAGAGATTTATAATTAGAAAATTTGTGAAAAATCCACGTTTGGGTCCTGTAAAAGTTTCTGCAGGATTTAATGAAACATTTTCTACTTCAATTTCACCTGAAACTGTTCGTCGAGTTCTCAGAGCAGCTGGATTACATGGGCGTTCTGCTCGCAGAAAATTTTTTCTGAGTGAGAAAAACAGAAAGCTTCGGCTTTCTTTCGCACTATCAATGATAAATAAGCCCTAAACGTATTGGAATAATGTCTTATTTGCCGGTGAAAGCAAGTTTAACATTTTTGGTTCTGATGGGCGTATAATTGTATGGAGAAGAAAAAATGAGGAGCTTAATCCCAAGAACTCAGTAGGAATAGTTAAGCATGGCGGTGGAGGTGTCCTTGTGTAGGGGTGCGTGTCAGTATCAGGACTAAGTAATTTGGTATTTATTGATGACATAATGAATCATGCTGTTTATATAAATATTTTAAGACACAATTTAAATTATCAGCCCAAAATTTGGGTATTGGAAACAACTTTGTTTTTTATCAAGATAAGTAATACAGTAATCAAGATATAGTAATATAGCTGTTAATATTTTTTAAATGTCACTAATTATTAAATTTACTGTTATAAATGAAGTTTAAATAATTAACCTCAATCTTAACTACATTTTTTTCTATTAATTAACTAGCCGCCATGTTAACACCTCAAGAAAAATTTATTTTAAGTTTATAAGCAGGAAGGCAAAAAAAAAGGTTCACTTAACAGGCTCCTTCAATAAAAGAAAAAAGAACGCTATCATTTGGCTTCTATTTGAGATAGAAATGAAGAGAATTAAACACAGAATTTAATGAATAAATTTTTTGTTGCCAACTACAAGGTGCGCCCATAAAGTAACCGGACAATTTTTTATAAATAAGAAAAATATCACTCACCTTCAAATAAATTTAACTCCTTCAAAATAATCACCAAAGGAGTCTATACAATTTTTCCAACGTTTCTCCAAGTCATCGGAACACTGTTTATAGATGTTGGAACTAACCGTTCGCAAAATTCGCGTAACATTTCCGAGACGTTTTCAAATCTCTCTCTGTCCTTTCATGGTCATCTTCAGCTTCGAAAAAAGGAAAAACATCAGCTGACGATAAGTCGGGAGAATATGGTGGGTGATTTATCACTGTAATTGAATTCCTAGCAAGATATTGTTGTACAGAAATTGCTGTACGGGGCCTATCATTATCGCGTAAAAGAAAACATTGACGAGAATCAAACAGCTCCTTCGTAACTCGCCTTATCCCGTTTCTTAATCGAAAAAGCACCTCCTTGTAAAAATACTGATTAATTGTTTGATTTTCAGGAGCAAATTCGTGGTGAATAAGTCCTTTGTAACCAAAAAATGCAATCAGCATCACCTTAGTTTTTGATTTTAAGAATGAAATTTCTCCACATTTTCCTCATCGCTTGAAGTTTCAGGGCGTCCTGTTTTTGGTTCATCTTGAATGCTTTCCCGCCGACATTTAAAGCGGTTATACCACTCATACACTTGTGTTCTTGATAACGATGCATCACTATATACTGTTCGAAGCCTCTCTAAAGTTTCGGTAGTAGATTTACCTAATTTGTAACAAAATTTAATGTTACAACGTTGTTCCACTTCGAAGCAAATTTTTTTGTACAATGCCTTCTCAGTAAATGAAAATGACTACGGCGTTTTGATATGCAAACGATTAAATAACCAGTTTAAACTGGCTTTACCAAGAGTTGAGATATTACTCTTTCTAGCCAGGTGATTATTCTTTCACCTTTTTTATTTTATTGTTTGATCTTTTAATTTGCCCGGTTACTTTATGGGCGCACCTTGTATATTATTGTAAAAGTGATCTCGTTTGAAAAGTTTGAACTGGTACATTAGAATTGTTCACTGTTGATCGTCTGCTCTTCTCACTCATGAATGTCTAATATTATTATTCTTTAAACTTCCCAGACGGCCATTTTTCGCCGGCACCCTGATTCAAGGCCTAAGACGTTCCTTTGCGGGGGCTCCCTCATCAACACGAAGTACGTCTTGACCGCTGCCCATTGTTTCGTCCACAACTACGTCATTCTGTAAGTAGGAAGATTTTTTTTTGTCAATGGTTTATCGGTTCATTTTTCATAATCTACTATGTACGCAGCTCCCTCTTAGATTTCCAGTGGCGTAGAGAGAGGGGGGCAAGGAGGTCTATCATGCCCCGGGCGCCACTCTCTTAGGGGGGTGCCAAATGGTCCTTTTCACTAATTCTATGTATTATATTATATTTTTTCGGTGGGAGGGGGGGCGTCAAAAAGATATCGTGTCCCGGGCGCCAGTTATGCTCGCTACGTCACTGTAGATTTCCAAAATGTCCGCCCCAAGGTTATTGATCAACAAGTTGCAAAATTAAAGTCTGATAAAATGTGTTTCAAAATCAATAACAACGAAATTAAGGGGACTCACGACCCTTCAGTCGAGGAAATAAGGCATATTTTCATACTTTTTGACTCTTTGCAACTATTTCAATTTACTCCCAATTTTTCCAAATTTTATGTATATGATAAATTGATATATTTATTTTAATAAACAAATTTTCAACTCTCAAAACAATTTTAAATTTTTTTTTTAAAATGCTTTAGATATACCTTGTTTTTTAAGCATTTTTATTGTATAGTGGCTTGCGCGCAGAAATATGAAATTAATTTTACACTTAAATGTATAATTCCTGTTTTATATTTAAAACAAATAATTCAAAATGAAATTGAACGCAAAACATTAAACATTAAAATATTTTTTCAATTTTTCAAAACTGCTCAAAATATACTTAAAATTTCTTTAAATTTTTGCATTAATTTACCCCTGAAAAAATAACAAAATGTGCAGTGATAAAAATTTCATGGAATTATGTTTCATAATTTTTGAGATATTAGTTGCGGAATGATGCAAAATTACATTTTGAGAAAAATGAGTTTAAAATTTTTCTTACTATAAACCTGATCAGTAATTTAATATTTAGAATATCAATATCTCCGGAACTAAGCGGAATATTTTCATGCGGTTTGCTTTATTTTGTTCAGAAATGATCAGGCTATAATATATATTTTTTTCAAAAAATCGAATGTTTTAAAGATTTAAGGGTAGTGAGTACCCTTAACAGATGTATTCTCAATTTCCTAGCGTTGTTCTTAAGGGTGCTTGTTGGGTTCTACCCCTTGTATAGCTAGATTAGGCCCCTAACATTGAGCTGATTCGCTCAGCTAAATGTTAACGCATGGGAAAACGTGTTTCCAATGTATGTCGACATCCTATTTTTCAAGATTTTCCGATATTTTTTTAAATTGTATTCCGGTTTAGTGAAAGAAATTGCTTACGTTTAAAATACAATAAACCATATTTTTTTTGTCCTGAATAATTCAAATTTAAAAATATTATTAAAAAAATATTATTTTTGTTTATTTTAACGGATGAATAAGATAGCAGAGTAAAAAAAATCTCTCTTTATTACATACAGGTAGCCCTCCCACAGCACGACATCTTACAACACAGTTTCGCTCTAACACGATAGGATAAATTGCGGAAACCCTAGTATAACACTGCAACCTGTAACACGGTTTTCCTCTAACACGATAAAAAAAAATTGCGAAAACCTTTGTACAACACTGTATAGTTCTATAGCACTAGATAACATGATTTTTGTTTAGCACATTAAAAAAATAATTACCTTAAAATAATGACGGGAAGGAATACTGAACTAGAGTGGCTTTACATGAAAATGTATAAAAATATTACAATTTATTCATTTATAACTAACTCTATAAAATTACAAGAAGGCAAAAACCTTTGTACATCACTACTTTTACAGCACTAGATAACATAATTTTTGTTTAACACATGTCGAAACTAAATTACCTTAAAATAATGACGGGAAGGTATAATGAACTAGAGTGGCTTTACTTGAAAATATATAAACAAATTATAATTTACTCATTTATAACTAACTCTATAAAATTACAAGAAGGCGAAAACCTTTGTACATCACTACTTTTACAGCACTAGATAACATAATTTTTGTTTAACACATTTCGAAACTAACTTACCTTAAAATAATGACGGGAAGGAATAATGAACTAGAGTGGCTTTACGTGAAAATGTTTAAAAAAATTATAATTTACTCATTTATAACTAACTCTATAAAATTACAAGAAGGCGAAACCCTTTGTACATCACTACTTTTACAGCACTAGATAACATAATTTTTGTTTAACACATTTCGAAACTAAATTACCTTAAAATAATGACGGGAAGGAATAATGAACTAGAGTGGCTATACGTGAAAATGTATAAACAAATTACAATTTACTCATATATAACTAACTCTATAACATTACAAGAAGGCGAAAACCTTTGTACATCACTATTTTTACAGCACTAGATAACATAGTTTTTGTTTAACACATTTCGAAACTAAATTACCTTAAAATAATGACGGGAAGGAATGATGAACTATAGTGGCTTTACATGAAAATGTATAAACAAATTACAATTTACTCATTTATAACTAAATCTATAAAATTACAAGAAGGCGAAAATCTTTGCACAACACTGTACTTCTACAGCACTAGATAACATGATTTTTGTTTAACACATTTCGAAACTAAATTACCTTAAAATAATGACGGGGAGGAATGATGAACTTAAGTAGCTTTGCATGAAAATGTATAAAGATATTATAAATTATTCATTTATAACTCTATAAAATTACAAGAAGGCCTAAGCGTAGCTGAAAATCTTGAATCATTTTTCCTGAATGCAGACCCTTCCTCTGAAAGAAGCCGAAAATTCAAAAGGGAGTTTCAAAATTGTCTATCTCCGTACCATGAATCTACAATGACCTTGTAAGAACCAGCAAATAAACCAAAATTACAGTTTTTTTAAAGAGGATAGAAGGTGCAAAACATCTAAATGAAGAAAAAGGTTCTGAAAGTGAAGGCGATATCGTTCAATCGAAAAAAACGTTTTCGTTTGATTGTACTGAGCAGCGATGAGGAAGAAATTTATTAAATGAAGGTCGCATTAAATGAAAATAATATTTTGTGGTTTCTTTCCGTTTTGTGTTATACATACATTTATATTTTTAATAAAAATTAGGTTTCTTATATGGAATTTTAAAAAAAAGTTTGTTTTTAATAAGTTTTCAGAACGTAACCCCCCTTTTTAGAACTGTCTCTGGGTCTCATACAACACGGTTTCACACAACACGGCATTTTCTAGGAACCTATCTACCGTGTTATAGGAGGGTTACTTGTAGTACAATTTAAGAAAATAACCTTTAAGAAAAATTCTAATTTAAAAGTATTATTTAAAAATGTATTATTTTTGTTTATTTTAAGGGATGAATAAGATAGCAGGGTAGAAAGCCTCTTTCTTTGTTACATAGTACAATTTAAGAAAAAAAACCTTTTAGAAAAAGTTCAAATTTTAAAATATTATTAAAAAATACATTATTTTTGTTTATTTTAAGGGATGAATAAGATAGCAGAGTAAAAATATCTCTTTCTTTATTACATAGTACAATTTAAGAAAAAAACCTTTTAGAAAAAATTCAAATTTAAAAATATTATTAGAAAATATATTATTTTTGTTTATTTTAAGAGATAAATAAGATAGCAGAGTAAAAAAATCTCTCTTTATTACATGGTACAATTTAAGAAAAAAAACCTTTAAGAAAAACCTTAAGATTTCGTTTGTGAACTGATGCTTCTCATTTGGGAAACATCAGTTCACAAATGAAATCTTCAATCCCCGTATTAAGGCTGCTGTGTACTAACCCTATTGGATTATACTGTACCAGATGGGGCCCGTCATAGCTGCTAAGGCTAACCCTATTGGGTTCGCTCACCTCAATGTTAACCTAATGAGAAAATACGTCTAATATTGACAGCTACCTAAATGCTGGTAATCCAATAAAACTGACATTTTCAAATAGTCTGAACTTTTCTGCACCTTGCAACAGGATTCATTTTATAAATTTCGTCCACCAAAGGAATTGAGGAGCGTTTAAAACGCACAAGACTAGATTTTACTCCCTGAATCATTTCAATTTTAAAATATTATTTGCATTTGTTTTCTTAAAAACGAAAAATTCCCCAAGGTGTAAAATTTCTTTCTCTAATTCGGAGTATAATTTTTTCAAAACAAAAAAAAAAAAAAAAAAAACTTTCAATCCAAGTCGGCAATCCTTGGACACATTTTCTCCATTGGTGAGGGAATCCAATTGGGTTCGTACTTGGGGTAGCTTTAGGCAGCGAAAAATTTCCTTTAGATAATTTTCTTACCAGAGAATTGAAGATCAATTTTTTTTTTCATATACTAGGGGCTTCGGCCCTAGGCTCGCTAAGCTCGCTCTTCTGTTATGGCTAAAGGCGAGATACATAGGGGTGATTCTCGGGCAATGTAACAGCTTCCATCCGTTTACTGTTGTCACCCTTAATGCGAAGGGCGTTTCATCACTAATGAATTATCAGCTTTAAAATTCAAATAAAAATCGAATATTTAAGATATAGACTTGAAATGAGGTTTATATGAATAAGAAAGCTTTCAGCATCCAGATGATGTAAATATTTTCTTTGTAAGATTAAAACTCGAGGAGAATCGATATTACATCCACATAGGGGACGATATTTCTTGAAAAACCGTGTTTCATTTTTTGGTGAAAATATTAGTCTGTTTTAAAATATTTTTAAACAAATGAGGTCTAGTTTGAAAGAGAAATGTCTGTAGTCTTAGATTGTAAAAAGATCAAAATTCTACGATCATTTTTTGGCGAGTTATCGTAATCTGAAGATGAAAAAGTCAATATTTCTTGAAAAACTGTGTTTCATTTTTTGATGAAAATATTAGTCTGTTTTAAAATATTTTTAAACAAATGAGGTCTAGTTTGAAAGAGAAATGTCTGTAGTCTTAGATTGTAAAAAGATCAAAATTCTACGATCATTTTTTGGCGAGTTATCGTAATCTGAAGATGAAAAAGTCAATATTTCTTGAAAAACTGTGTTTCATTTTTTGATGAAAATATTAGTCTGTTTTAAAATATTTTTAAACAAATGAGGTCTAGTTTGAAAGAGAAATGTCTGTAGTCTTAGATTGTAAAAAGATCCAAATTCTACGATCATTTTTTGGCGAGTTGTCGTAATCTGAAGATGAAAAAGTCAGTATTTTCCCACAAAACATAAAGTAAAAAATATCTTAAGTCCGACGAAGATGAGACATGTCTTACTTTGGTCCCCCCATTTTTCTGCATCCATTGGTATCGCTCTGGACCCCATACCCCCAGCGGTTTCGGAGGAGATGGCGTGACAAGGTTTTGACAGAGGCAGCGGGAGTTACTTTTTTTTAGTATAGAGAGAAAAGTAGACGTTTAATACTTTTTCGCAATTAATTATTTGGCCCATTTAATAACTGATGGCCAACGTTACAAAACTAAAAATGTTTTTAGAAAAGGTTTTTGAAAAACACGCACATTGCGTTTACAGATCAATTTTTAAATTCAGAAACCATGCTCTAAAAATATGCGTTTGGGTTATAGACCCTGTTTCTGAGAATTCCCCGTAGTTTAACATGGGTTACAAGACTTTGGTTGTCAAAAGTTTCACCTCAAAACAATCAGATTGATGCCTCCATTAAGAGCTTTTGAAGCTCAGCATGAAAAGGAAACCAATGCTCTAACAAGAACTTGCATTCCGAGCATGCCTTTTGACTGTCCTTGGAGACCTGAACTTACGAAATTCATGAGAATATGGCGCCGGGAGACACGTTTTAACCCACGTGACTGGGGAGGAAATATTTTTATTGCACGGGTGGGGGAGGGGGGTGAATAATTTATTCTCTCACCGATATGGAAAAATAAGTAATAAAAACACACATTTCTCTGGACAAGTAAAACCGGCCGACTGAATTCATTAGCTGTCACATACAGCACGTGATCGAAATAGATAGCTAGATTTATGCTGTATTTAGCCAAAAAAAAAAAAGTATTTTCTGGTGGTTACAGTGACAAGGCGTCTTAAAAAAATTCATTTTAAAAGTTTAAAAATGGCGACGAAAAAAAGACGAAAAATGCCCCAGCATTGCAATTGATAGGAAATCGACCAATAAATGATGTTCGTCAAAAGCTTTGTTCTTTTCTAAACGCTAAAGTAACTTGTCAAACTGTAGAGGACAAACTAATTCAATTTTGGATCTAATATATTAACACCGACGGATTGAAATATTCAGCTAAATTACCTCAAAATAAACCATCGTTAGGTGCAATATCAAAACTGAATTTTCTGAATTTCTGCAATTCTTCGTGAGCTATAAAAACTCGATGATGTCAAACTCAAGCAGTTTTTTGTTTTTTTTTAAAGCACTTTTCATTTCATTCAGAATGCAGAGCCATCTCGGGAGGGATACGTGAACTACAAGTACGTAGACAAGGAAATACAAATTCAATGCAAATAGTAAACCTTTTTTTCGTCATGACTTTTTCTGTCAGTTTTACGCCAATGAACTTACTTTTATCTGTTCCGGAAGAAGATACGTTATATCTTTTCTAAATTCTTTGTCATTGAGATAAAAGGAATTTTTCAAAGCTAGAATGATGCCAGTAATAAACATGTACTGAATTAAAATAACTGTACAGTATAGGATATATATATATATACACTCATAGACAAAAAAATTAGCGCACCAAGAAGTAGTCGTCAAAATGAAACGAAATTTTACATACGTAATGACTACTTTGATATAAGTAAATGATAAGAAAATCAAAGAAAAAGGATAATTTATTTCAGAGAAAAAGGCAAAAGAACGGAGGAGTTAATACTCCGTTGGACCCCCTCTAGCGCGAATGCACGATGCGATAAGATCGGGCATTGAGTCATACAAGTTCTGTATGATGTCTTGAGACATTCCGTTCCATATTTGCTGTAACCTTGCCTCTAGTTCGTTCAAACTCGTGGGATGCCTAACTCGTCGTCCCAAATGATCTCAGATATGCTCGATTGGAGACAAATCTGGGGATCGGGCAGGCCAAGGAAGGGTAGTAACAGTGCGGAGACAGTCTTGTGACACCCTTGCCGTATGCGGCCGAGCATTGTCTTCTTGAAAAATGGCTCCTGCGAGCCGTTGCATGAGTGGAAACACATGTGGTTGCAGGATTTCATGAACATACCGCTGGGCTGTCATGGTGCCACGGAACAATACTAGGGGTGACCGTGTATTGTAGACAATGGCACCCCATACCATCACACCAGCTGTGGGAGCGATGTGTCGCTGTACAGCAAAGGCAGGATTGAAGCGTTCACCACGGGCTCTCCACACACGAACACGATTGTCATCACTGCCGAGATTGAATCTGGATTCGTCGCTAAAGACGACCTGGTTCCATTCCGCTGCAGTCCAGTTTCCTCGTGCGCGGCAAAACTTCAAACGGAGGCGTCGATGGGTGGGCGTCAAGGGCAGCACACGTAATGGGCGCCGCGATACCAACTGTCCTTCAGCTAGGCGCCTTCGTATGGTTCGAGAAGACACAGAGGCCCCTAGTGAAGGTGCTACCTGTGCCTGGATGGCGGCCGATGAAGCAGTTGGCTGTATGCGTGCATTTCTTACGATGTGGCGGTCTTCTCGACGACTGGTCTGTCGAGGGCGTCCTGAGCCTGGTCTTCGTGTACATGACATCTCTCGGGTCCACTGGTCCCAACACCTCCTCACAACACAATCAGAGCGGCCTAATTGACGAGCTACTCGCCTAGCTGACCACCCAGCTTCCATCATCCCGACGATTCTCCCCCTCTCAAACTGCGACAACTGCTTATATTGTCTTCGAACACAGCGTAATGGCATGTCTATCTCAGCTCTTCCTTTGTAAATGATTCAGCACACTCAAACAAGCTTTGGTTACCTGTTTTATACTCCACAGAGTACGATGTTCAACGCCCTCTACCGGCTATACGTAATGCGCAATCACGCTGCATTTCTAATCATTTGCATATCTCCCCGACATGTACCTTCATTGCAAGTTTCGTTACGATCCCGCAATTATTTCTTTGTGCGCTAATTTTTTTGTCCATGAGTGTATATATGTATGTAATGATATCGGTAGCGATGAACAATAATAGGCCTGGTGACTCGTGATATTTCGGGGGGGGGGGGGTAGTCGTGCCGGAGCATTCGGCAATAGAAGTGGTTGAGTGCAGGCAGGCAGTTTTAGAAGAGTCCAGACTGCTAATTAATCGTCCACATAGCTGGTTATAAAGTCTTTTTATTTAATCCGATTCCAATGGCACAAATTGAACACACATCAAATAACTTTTGTCCGGAACATTACGGACACACGGGAAGCATCGCAGCGCAATTTGCTGCTTGCTGCTAGGACCGATATCGGACACAGAAGGGGCGCGAAAGACCTAGATTCAAGCCCGGAGTACGGGTGCATTGAACTCCGAATTGGTCAGTTTAGGACACCTGACTTTAGCACGTCATATCGGATGATGATTTCGCCAGGCTTCTAGAACATGTCTCGTTATATAAGCTTTATGTAAGGCTATCCGCACGTGGCTTAGGGAAAAAACAAATAGGTGACTTTGGGTTAATTCCAGGTCGAATTCAAGATGAGGGGAGTTTTCATATTGCGATAATGTAAAAGAATTTTGAATAGACGTTTCCTTTGATGGTTATGAAAGTTATCGTTTCATATATATGTGTGTGTGTGTGTGTGTGGCTTGGTACAAGAAGTGCCTAAGTCAGTTTTTTCCAAGATGACTTTGTTTGCTTATGCCTCCTTAAAAAATATTATTTTCAGTGTAAAAAGTACCCAAGTCTGTCCGATGCTTTAAAAGTGTTTTCTAAACCATTGTACAGACTTGGGTACTTCTTACATTGAAAATAATATTTCGTTTTAAAGCAAACAAAGTCATCTTGGAAAAAAACTGACCTAGTCATTTCTTGTACCAAGCCACAGATGTGTGTGTGTGTGTGTGTGTGTCTGTGTGTGTGTGTCTGTGTGTCTGTGTGTGTGTGTAAAGAACCACACTGCTTGAAACTTCCAATGAATAGTCGAACTTAAAAAAAAGCGTTTAATAAGACATTAAGGACAATTACACGTAAACATTTAAAGAACATAACACTTTGTTAACATCATTATTTACGCGCCAACAGTTGAGGGCTCCTCTTTGAATCTAATCTAGGTTCTCTTTTCGCGTTTGGCAACGCGTGACGTCATCATCTTCGTCACTGGTGTTTCTTCTCTGGCAACGCGTGTCGCAGAGGGATGTAGGCGTCCAGGGGTTTCTCATCAAATCTAACACACACACACACACACATTATATATATATATATATATATATATAGATAGATAGAAATATATATATATATATATATATATATATATATATAGATAGATAGAAATATATATATATATATATATATATATATATATATATATATATATATATATATAGATAGATAGAAATATATATATATATATATATATATATATATATAGATAGATAGAAATATATATATATATATATATATATATATATATATATATAGATATATAGAAATATATATATATATATATATATATATATATATATATATATATATATATATATATATATATATATATATATACTAGCGGCCCGTCCCGACTTTATCCGGGTTGAACAATTATCTATCTTAAGTAGATATTAGGTAGGTATAATTTATTTTAAAACGTCATGGTATACCACATTTTTCGTTTTTCTGAGGTTTTAAAATAAATTGATTCTCCTCATTTCCTGACCTAGAGAGACCAACATGTAATTGTCCATGAGTAAAGCAATCTTCCAGTAAGTCAAGTCCAATATATTTCTATATTTGACCTTGGGATTTGTTGATGGTGATGGCAAAAGAAATTTTTATTGTAAACTGTAACCTCAAGCACTGAATTGTGTCCGGGGGCCACCCGCGTGCCGATTTTGATACGATTCGACCCCATAGCCTATCGGTTACAGAGTCCGCACACAAAAAACACGAAAAAAGCACCAAAAATTTAATAACTTTTTTTTTAATTAAAAAATCTTGCTACGTCAGGCACTGAATCGTGTCCGGGGCCAGCCGCGTGCCGATTTTGGTACGATTCGGCCCCATAGTCTCGCTGTCAGCGAGGACAGCCGTGGAAGCTGTCGAAATAAGCAAATTTTAGGGGCAAAATCATTAAAACATTAATTAAAAAAACTCCGGGCCCGATTTTCAAAAAATAATATGCCTATGTTTTAATCTGAACTATCAACTATATCTATACAAACTTTCAGCTCAATTGAAGCAATACTTTTTCACTTATAAAGGAACAAACATAGGCCTATTCGAAATAATCAATAAATTTCACAGTTTCAATGAAACACACTGATATTTGAATAAAGTTCAATAATTCAAGTTCGATTTATTGTGCAAAATGTTGTGTGCAAATTTGTGTTCCAAATTGTGCATAAAATTGTACATAAATTCAAAAACATAAAGTTTATAAGTTAAATAAAGTTCTGTAATATTATACAAATAAATTTCCAGTTGATAGCCAATAAATTGTAAATCTTTTTTTACCTTAAATGCCCAATAAAAAGCGTAGTTCCAAATGTAATTTTCTTCATTAAACCCTTAAACGTTGCCAATTTCAAAAATCCTTTTTGTATTTATCAATACTTCCTCCGTTCGAATCTTTAAAATATTAAATGTTTTACTGATAATAAATGAAAATGTACATAGTTTGATGAGTTGCTATGGTTACTTGACTATGGTTGACAAAGAAAATTCAAATATTAAATGTTTTACTGAAAATAAATGAAAATATCGTTGGATGTGTTGCTATTGTTACTTGACTATGGTTAACAAAGGAAAGTTGTAAAGGTGAAGCATCAGCTCAACATTTAGGCCCCTAACTTTCTTTGTACTGATCAGATATACATAAAATATAGCCTATGTCCATCTTGAATAATGTACCTTTCAAATAGTGAAAGAATTTTTCAAATAGGTGCAGTGGTTCCGGAGATTACCCTCCACATACAAAATCTGCCCTCTCTCTCTTTATATATTAGTATAGATAAACTATCTACCAATAAGTATTTGAACACCCACGCAAATGACGATATCTGCGGTCCTGATATGCGTCACGCCCTCCGCCGTTAAATATAGTGTAGGAAACAACATTGGTATTAGTCGCATGTAAGATGCCACGAAGTGCAAAGTTATCTGATTTCGAGAAAGGTGTAATTGTCGGGTATCACAGAAACGGCCGATCCTTAAGGAACATATCTAGCGAGCTGAATTACCCAAAATAGACAGTGGCCTATATGATTCAGAAATGGAAGGTGAGCGGAGATTGTTGGAATGTTCCCCCATTCGGCAGATCTACGCAACTGGGAAATAGAGACCAACGGATGCTGTCCAGAGAAATTAGGAAGACCCGCACCCAACCGATGGCCCACATACTCCAGGAGTTTCAACAGGCATCCGAAAGTGTTGTTTCGATGAATACCATTTGTAAGAAAGCACATCTGCTTGGATTTCATAGTCGTGCTGCCGCCCATAACACTTTGATCACAAAGTCCAACCGCACTTCTCGGTTAATGTGGTGCAAAGCACGTCGAAATTGGACCGTAGATCAGTGGAAACGGGTCCTCTGGAGCAATGAATCCAGGTTCACCCTCTACCATTCGGATGGCAGGGTCTGGGTCTGGCGTCTTCCTGGACAACACCTCCTGTCAGAATGCATTGTGCCCACAGTAAAGTTCGGCGGAGGTGGAATTATGGTCTGGGTGTGTTTCTCCTCGTATGGACTGGCACTCTTGGTCCCATTTCATGGTAAGCTCAACGCCGACGCCTACTGCACTATTTTAGATGACAGTGTGCTTCCTACGATGTACCAGTTTTACGGGTTGGACCCATGTTACTTCCAGGACTACAACGCCAGCTGTCATGTTACGAGATCCACTATGGATTGGTATGATGACAATAGGGTTAGCCGAATGGACTGGCCTTCCCAGAGCCCCGACCTGAACCATATCGAGAACCTCTGGAACGAGTTGGATCATCGAATTAAGGGGTTGCAACAGCAGTCCAAAATGGGCGAAGTAACTTACATGTCTTCTCTAAGCCGAGTAGAAGAAAATACCATTAGCCACCTTACAAGGACTTGCGGAAAATATGCCCCGGAGGTTGAGGCTGTAATTGCCTCTCGTGGAGGCTCTACCAACTATTGAATATGAATAAATTCTGTATTTCTTTTCCATCACAGGGGTCCAAATATTTATTGGTAGATTATATATATATATATATACAGTCGAACCTCCATATATCGAACTTTTCTATATATCGAACTCTTAGCAAATCTCCATGTTCATTACATAGAAAAACTGTTTCTATATATCGAAAAAATCTCTATACATCGAAATTTTTTCAAAACATATTGGGAGAGTTTATTCCACTTTAGACCGTTTATCTCACGAAAAATGAAGGTCAGGAGTAAAAGGAAGTTCAGTGAAGGTTATTTCCGGAGAAAGTAGAAGTGTATCTAAAGCAGTGTGTGATTACTGGAGAAGCAATGACTTGAAAAAAATTCTAAAAGATTATCAGCTCGATGATAAATTTTAATGCTCATGAAATGGGACACTTTTATAAGTGTTTACCCAACAGAATTCTAACTTTGAAAGATGATGATTGTCATAGAGACAAGAAGAGTAAGTATAGAATAACTGTGCTGGTAGGAGCTAACATGAGTGGCAAAGAAAAACTTCGATTATTGGTAGTAGATAAAAGTAAGAACCCTAGAGTATTGAAAAATGCAAGGTCTTTAGAGGTTGACTATTGTTCTAATAGAAAGTCATGGATAACAAGTGAAATTTTTGAAGCGTGGATTTTGAAATTGGATAGAAAAATGAGTGATTAAAATAGAAAAATTGCTTTGCTTATAGACAATTGCCCGACCCATCTTAATGTGTCTTCAGAATTATCAAATGCTAACTCGCTTTTTCTTCCCCCGAATACCACTTCAATATTGCTACCAATGGATCAGGGTGTAATAAAAAACCTGAAACTTCATTACCGAAAACTCCGACGACTTATCTGGACTTTTGAAAATGAAAAAACTTTACAGAAGGTTATTGATATGATGATATATGTGTCCGAATTAGCCAAAGTGTGGGAAAATGACGTTTCTGAATCTACAATAAAAAAACTGTTTCGCAAAAGCTGGGTTCAGCAAGATATTCGTAGTGTTTTTAAAAGAATGTAACTGTGATCATTGTAACCACTGTCTGTATTATTGGGCTTTTTTAAAGGTATGTAGTACTCAATAAATCTTTCATATTAATTCATTTTTCAATTATTAACTTTCATTTAATATGATTGGAGTTTCGTATACCAAAATTAGCTTTAATTTTAATGTTTTAGGAGAATTATGATAAAACTAAGATCAATTCTATATATCGAAATTTCTATACATCGAATTTTTTACCGGCAGTTTGCTACTTCGATATATGGACGTTCGACTAAATATATATATATATATATTGTATATCAATTTATATATATATATATATATATATATATATATATATATATATATATATATATATAAAATAGGAATATACAACGTGAAAGAGCACAGTTTTTTTGAAACAGTTTTCTGTTACTTATTCTAATATCTAAAATATTTGTTTATCAATTTATTTACAACTCGCATTTCCTTCTTTCTCATTTGTCTTCCTATTAAATAAATGCATTCTAACAAGCAGAAATATTATAATAAAATATTTTTCCTCTCAAAATAATAAAAAACATAAGCAAAAATTCCGTAACGGGGTAATTTGACGTTCTTTTTTTATCCTTGATGACATTTTTAAAAACTTATATTTTCCTCGTTGCAAAATTCAAGATAGCGTCATTTTCCTAGTTGAAGACCCTAAAACCAAAGTAAAGTAAAAGTATAAAATATTGTAAAAAGAGTATTTACCTCTTATTAAAGTGACTGAATTCAGCCAATTACAAGTTCGAACTTTAAGAATTTTATTGTCACTTGAACGCCATTTTGGTTTACTGGGAAATAATTATAATTCAGAACAAATAAACAAGAGAAAATCTGGCCATATTCGCTTTTATTACCGTAATGGAATTTTTCTCAAAATATACATGTTAAGCAAAAAAATAAAATGGAAAATAATTCCGTAGAAAATAGTTTGTATTTCACAATGTTTACATATATAATTCACGTAATTGTCATTAGATGGCGCTACGTTCAATTAGAAAAGTTAATACTGTGCTTGAATGAGATATTACGATGTAAAGATAGCCTGAGGACTTTGGTCGAAAATCTCCGACGCATTTAAATACTGTAACACACCTCTATTTGTTACCAGGAGACTTAAAAGTTAACATTAAAACTAGAGTGTTATTTTCATAAACACCCTGTTTATAGGGCGGAACTAAAATGACGTCACTGTAGTTAATTATCCCCAGAAAATAAGGCTTTTAGAAATTTCTGTCGGACGTCAGACGAAATTTATCTTTGACTCCAATCTTGGTCATTAAGTCGACAAAGTACCTCACCACTCACGTAATTATTCATTAACTGTAACTCATCTTTATTTATTCTTTATTATGTAACTGAACTTCCCGCATCAAAAATCTAATAGCTTTAAAACTAACATTGGCCTAAAAAGGACAAAGAAGCAAAACTGCTGAGACGGAAAAAAAATGGCAAGACAATTAAAATTAACAATTCCGACGTTTTCCTTAACAGAGTTGGCACAAAAATCCCGGTAGTAAGAGTTTTTCACGCCAAGTTCAACGACCAAACATAAATAAATAAAATGATAACTTAAGAATGTTAGATTAAAGATGCGCAAAACAGAGAGATGCTTGCGAAAGGAAAGGAGACCAACTTTCTTTACTTTTTGGATATTTCCGGGTTTTCAAAATCGTATTTTCTCGTTATCTTTGTTGGAGTTTGCAGTCTCAGCAAACGGCTTGCGTCAGTGACAGCAAAATATAAATACCAGATACCACAATGTCATCGTAAATAAAGTGAAAAATGAGGTCAATATTTATTTCTATGTTAAGTTTATTGAATTTCTGTTGCATTGTTAAAAGACTTTTGAGTCACCTTATAGCAAATAATTACAAGATAAAAAGAACTTTTTATATACCATGTTTTTAAATACTCTGTTGAATCATATAAACTTGACAATTCTATGTATTAATAAATACTTTAAAAAAAAAATTTTTATGAATTATCCCATCAAGTTGAAAGAAAATTAAGTTAATTGGAAGTTAACTTGCGTTTAACTTTTCGTTCCCGTTCCGGCCGATAGATGGCTGCACCAGTCTACAAAACAAAATTAACTGCAAATAACTGAAAATTAATTTAATTCTGCTTAAAGATGGCTAAAAGTATTAAAAAAATGCATTGTCATCGTGTTCTGAGTTATTCTAAAAGTTTCAAATGTCTAGCTAGTCGGGAAGTTAGTTAAAAATCGATTGCAAGGTTTATACTGGACAAACACACACACAAACACACAAACAACCAAGAAAGCAAGTTAATTAAAACATGGTAATAAAATTTATTTCTAATTTGAGTCAATAACAACATCCGGCTTCCTGAACATGGACTTCATTACGCAGGACATCCTGACATAAAAATTTATCACATATTTTCAGGAACACACGATTACATTGTAACATAAACTGCTTCGACATTTTACATCGCGAACACACATTCGCGAAAGGGGAGCAAATTGTAGGGGAAACGGTGATTTATGGGTCCCCTCGCCGCTCGGGGGCTCCCTTCGGAGGGCGGTTTTCTGACGAATAATCAAAGGGACGAGGGACCTTGTCCACACGTTGGGGGGGGTGTCAAAGGAGGAGTCCCCGAATCGTGCTTTTCGTAAACGGATGACGGGGAAGGGGTCAAAGTTTAAAAAGGTAATGACGTCGGGAAGTTGCAATCGGCGGAAAAGTGAGAACGGTCGTTCGGGTCAATTAGTCACGCTCCTGGAGCGTGACTAATGTGTCGCGAGGGAACGGGGGGGATCTGATTCGCTTGTGTGTACATGCGGTATTACACCCACTCACTGACTCGTCCGAGACACCTGTTTCCCTCTTTGCATTCGGAAGGGTCTATTATCAGTACTCGGGGGGAGAAAGGTTAGGGTCAGTGGGAGACGAAAGTTATATTTGTTACAACCTGAATTTTTTGTATATGCATTTCTTGTACTAAAATTCCCCCACAAGTTCTCCATTTTGGCGAGTTTGAGTGTTTTATGGAGTTCTTTTATATGTGTTTTCACTTCAGAAATATTTTATCGTCACTAAAATATTCAGCCGTTAGTCACTGAAGGAGTAATTTATCCCTGTCTATCGATCTATAATACTTTTCTATAGCGGCCTTTTTTGACGTATCGATGAATAAAACGCATATTTTATACCCTATTTTATTAACAATCGATGTTAAACACTAATCCGATATCAACATTTTCTTGTTAAACTTTCTCTCAAAGGCCTCTTCAATATATTTCCATTTTAGAATAGCACAGCTCAAGGTCTTTTTCAGTATCTCTCTCCAGCTGTACAATATCTTGGAATATTTTCTTACATCTTCCTTCTTTTTTTTTGGCTTATCACCTAAACTGCTTCAGTACAATACATATACCGCTTCCAGTTAATCCAAACCTAAAGATTCTTTAATAAACACCTTTTCTAGTCTATCGATGCGAAAATCTTTGATAGCATACTTTTTGGCTCGTAGATGCTTACACTATTGTTAAGAAAGTTTCAGTTAGGTAGCGCCAGGCCCAGATTTCCGCATGGGCAAGTGGGGCACTTGCCCAGGTCCCCCAAATTTATGGGGCCCCCTAATTTAGTATTAAGTTGAACATATTTTTGAAAATTTGGTTTAGGTTAATTCAGTAAAGGTGGGCAGTGGCAGATACAGAAAAAAATTCTGGGTGGGGCACAGTGCACCCACTATATTCATTTCAAAAGTAAATTTCCTGAATTTATTTATTAACATTAAAAGTAAATTAATTAACACATTGTTATTATTATTATTATTTTTCAAATGTTTGCCTTTTTGGTCGAAATTTTTTTGAATTTCCGGTCCGAATTTATGGGGGGGGGGCCTTGGTGAGTGTCCTACATGTTCATGTGAAAATCTACTCCTGGAGGGGGAGGGCACATGGCCTCCCTCTGGATCTGTCCTTGGAGGGGCCCCCAAAGTCTGCTTTGCCCAGGGCCCCATTGGGTCAAAGTCGGGCCCTGGGTAGCGCTACTGTGCTTAAATAATTATAGACTAAGGTGGCGCTATTTCACTAAGATAATCTCGTACCCTCTCTACCTGAAATATTAGGTTTAGATTATAATTAGAACTAGTTTTGATAGAGTTTGTTACGGGACGATATATCCTTTTTTAAACGAGTTCTATGCTCGTATATTTGATTGGGTATTTAAACCCTTAATTTTCCTTTATATTTTTTTATGTTTGCGTGTGTCATTAAAAGTTTTTGTCAACTTCAGCCGTGCATCATACACTGTCACAAAAAAATAAATGCACCCAGAAGAAATCGAGCTACTATCACGAAACTTGGCAGGAATGTAGTCTGGTACGAGATATGCAAATGATTAAAATTTCGACGCCAATGAGACAAGGGTAAGCGCGCTGTGCGCATATGAGTTGCGCAGCTGGGACAGTTTAAAAGCATGATTGCTCGTGCCATAGGGTTATTCAAACAAATCTGTCGACTTGGTTGGACGGTATTGTGATTAGAGATGCCTCTGAGACGTAACCGGCGACAGTACGAACAATTGTCGGACTTCGAGAGGGGGCGTATCGTAGGCCTCAGAGAAACAGGTTGGTCTAACAGGCGTGTCGGCCGCCAACTCGGTCGGATCGATATGGTAGTTGCTCGGAGTTGGCAACAATGGATCACGGAAGGGATAGTCTACCGTCACGAAGGGTCAAGGCGTCCCAGGAACATAAATACGCGCGAGGATTGCGCAGTCATAAGAGCGGCCACGTCCGCACCAACAACGTCACTAGAATTGTTTCGACGCCATTTACCACCTTCCAGACATCCGGTGGTATCAAGGGAAACCATTCGGAGGCGACTGGCCGACGAAGGTATAAGGAGCCGACGTCCATTAAGACGCATACCACTGGCCTTACATCATAGGCAGTGTCGATTGGATTTTTGACGACGTCGGGCAAGCTGGAGTGTGACAGACTGGAGGCGTCTAATCTTCGGCGATTAATCCCGATTCAGTCTCAATACTGATGACCTGCGCATACGCGTGAGGAGGAGGCCAGGCGACCGGTCTGATCCGGCATTTGTTGTCGAGAGGCATACTGAGATTACACAAGGGGTGACAGTGTGGGGGGCGATTACTTGGTACACACGATCACCTCTAGTCGTCCTTCAACGCAATTTGACGGCACGCAGTTACGTGGACGATATTTTAACGCCAGTTGTACTGCCTATGCTATCAAGTCGCCCAGGTGCCATTTATCAGCAAGATAACGCTCGTCCACATACTGCGCGACTCTCCCAACAATGTCTTCAAGGATACGACGTACTCCCATGGCCTGCCAGGTCACCAGACCTCTCGCCAATAGAGAACGTCTGGGACATCTTTGGAAGGCAACTGCAACCGTCCCGAAATACTGGTGAATTAACTGCCCAGTTGCAAAGATTATGGTATTGTTCCGCAGGAGTTCATACCTCATTGATTCGATGCCACCCCATTTTTCGGCTTGTATAGCTGGCAGAGGTGGATTTACTACTTACTGATTTGTAACCTTTTTATGCCATATATTCTTAAAAAACGGTCTGTTGTTCTGAATTTGTAATAATTTGCTTATCTCCTCATACACTATATACATGTTAAGTTACGTGATAGTAAATTCCTTCTGGGTGCATATATTTTTTTGTGACAGAGTGTATTTCTTTTGACTATTTTATTTTGATTTACCACTGAACCATTTCGATTTTGCAAAACTATGTTGCAAATTCACAGTTTGTTTAATAAAAGGTGGCGCTGCTGTGCAAAAAGATTTATGTAACTTGTGCGGCTGCGCAAGAAAAGTACTGTTCTGTGTTCTTGAGGATTCAAAATATTCGTGTGTTATGTGAAATAGGGGTTTTCCCTCCGCACAATGCTGTTTCGTTTTATTAAAAATATTCAAAAAGGTCACCATTGGATTCTTTAATCTACTAATATCAGACGTATCGTAAATAGTTTTTCGTCGTTAAACGGTACCACCAATTGATTTTATTTTATTATTGTTTTGGAAACACACTAAAAGCTTCTTCGATACACTACTATTCGATACACTTATTCAGTATACAGCTTCAGTATACTCTTAGTTTATCAGAGCTAAAAGCTTTTGTGATAGTCATCCTATCCATGGTGAATGCAACCATTATATCATTCCTTTTAGATTATTGATACTAAAAGCTTTTTAAGGCGGCGATGGACCTTCAGATTCACAAAAATATGTAACCAAAACGATTTTTTTCTTTCAGAAAATTATTCTGCATTTCATCAGCTTTAATTTTTTTTAAAAAAGTAGGTTGATCCGATCATTATTAGCCGAGTTATAAGTATTTTTTTCAAATGTAAACAATGTAAATGTTAGTCAAATTAAAACTTTAAATGCCATTTTCTCAAAACAAGTTTTCATATCTTTTCGGCAAGTTCAAAATGTTCCATGCGTCATAATTTTTCTTGAATTTTGATAAAATTTCATAAAATGATTATTTATAAATCTTAGAATAAAACTTAGTAATCAATTCATTATACTATTTTAAAACAAAATTTTTACAATAAAAAATTTTTTTGATAAAATTTTGCATAAAATGACCTATTTTTATCAATTTCTTTTCTAGTTTTTATAAATATGACAGTAAATCAAATATTGCGGCTAACTTTTATTATAACTATATAAAGCTAGCTTAAGACAGAAAATTAGATATGAGACAAAAATTAATGCGCATGGAGCATTTTTAAATAGAGTAATTAACAAACTGATTTTAATTAATAACTTAATTACATTCTGATTTTTTTTAAATTTAGAATTTCCATCTCTAAACAACACTGTATAAGTATACAAATTTCATAGCAATTGGTTATTGAATAAAAAAAAAAGTTTTTCATAGTCCATTGTCGCCTTAATGTACCCTTTTTTAAACTTATCGATGCAAAAAGCTTCATTCTTTGCCACTGTTCGAGCTTGTCAATACTAAAAGCTTCATCGACTTTATCTTAGAAGATTATGGCTGCTGCGTACTAAGCCTACTGGATTTTGTTCACCTCAATGGAGAAAATTTGTCTACTATTGACAGCTACGTAAATGCTGGTAATCCAATAAAAATGGTACTTTCAGATAGCCTTAACTTTTTTGCACCCTGCATAAGGATTCACTTTATAAATGTCGTCCACCAAAGGAATTGATGAACGTTTAAAACACACTATACCAGATATTTTCCAAGAATAATTTAAACTTAAAAATATTATTCGCATTAAAAAAAAAAACGAAAAATGCCCCAAGGTGTAAAAATCTCTTTCTCTATTAAGAAGTACAATTTTTTTTAAAAATAAATCAAGTCCGAAATCCGAGGACACTTTTTTCTCTTTAAGTTAACATTGAGGTGAGCTAATCCAATAGTGTTGTCACTCCGCACAACTTTCAAATTAAATATTTCGAAGTGACACCGAACTTATAGGGTAAGCGAAATTCCTACCTCCATTGTCCCGGGGGAGCTCCTTTAAATGAAACAGATCCTATTACTAATGACACATACATAACTTTATATATATATATTAATTTAGACCAAAGTTACATACTTCCCGCCGTAAAAAAACGGGACCGAAAAATATATCACCAACAGGCGCCGTATCTTAACATAACAATAATAAAAGAAAAGAATAAAACTCAAAATTTAATTACGTGTTGCCAAGCATCAAAAAGTTATCTCGCGAAATGTGGCAGGAGTCAACAAAGGTAAATCAAACAACGAGTCAAAACCATGGTAAACCATGGAGTCTGCGACAAATAGGGTTAGTACACAGAAGCCTTAAGTATACAACTCGTTTAAGTATACAACTTTTAACGTAGGATTACTTTCCTCAGACTACTTTCTCTACTTCGGAGAGAAAAAAATTGTCCTGCGTAGCGAGTTATAATTTTAGCAGCGCGCCAAACCCAGTAGCAGTAAACAGTTAAACATAAAATTACCAAAAATGCGTCAAATAAAGAGAGGTAAGCAAACGATAAGTAATCCTACGTTAATAACCCGCGGTAGTTTGAAGAGACTACTTGAAATATTTTTTAGCTTCTTTGTTAGCCATCCATATCAGTTGATAGATACCGAAAGCCTCTGCGAAATCTTCTGTTTGGATGACTCATACTTAAAGCTTCTTTTATAAACTTATCTTCCAATTTATCGATGCTGGAAGCTTCTTTTGAAGCCTTCCGCGATTATCCAAGACATATATTTTATTTGCTACTATTTTTCATATTATTACTATTTTACATATGTATACAGAGGGTCTTTCGCACTTTATGGAAACGAATTTAATAGTTAATTCTTATGTATAAAAGACGTATTTTTTGCGGCGATTTACTTCTATCTGATAACCATGGTTCTTGACACTAGCTCTAGCTCGAATTTTTCATGAAAGTAAACTTTTTCTTCTGTCATGTCAATTTTACCTCATTCTTCTTGGACCGTTTTCCAAAATCCGTTCGCTGCAATTGGATGCCGTTTTCCTAAGACTCGATTTAATAAACCGAAAGGGGAAAAGTCCACTGGAGAAGCGTCAGGTGATTTTACAGGTATTTGATTTAATGTGATACACTTTATTCCTGTTTCTGATTCTTCCTTTGCTAAATAAGCGGCAATTGATTAAGACGTGTGACTAGAGGCTTTGTCCATATGAAACTGAACTTTATCAATGTCCTTTCCATATAAGGCTGGAATTTCTTCTTCAAAGATTGGTTCTAAAATATTCTGCTGATAGTAGAGTGAATTTATTTTGGCTTTACCTGAGACTTTTTTGATTTTTAATTTGCCGTCGTAACAAAATCCTGCAACTATCATAAATTCCTTTGGGAACTTTTCTGTACACTGACAAAGCCATTTTGTACGGCCACTCCCGTCAGATGAACAATAGAAAATTGATCTTTTTCTATTACAGTCACTTAAATACACCCATGCCTCATAGAGCATTGCCACAAATTTCCATTTTTCAGCATCTAGGTGTTTTTCATATAATGTTCAGCAATTTGTTTTTCTTTCAGCAATATGCTTTGGCAAAAGCAAATGAACTGTACGTTTAAACATCTTTTTTAACTTCAAATCTTTATGAAGGATTTTACTTACAATGCCCGAAGACATTCCTAGTTTCGATGCAATGGATTTTTGAGTCGGTGTATTTTCTTTTAGGATCAGAGACTTCATTTTCTTGATATTTACCTGCATTCCTAGTCTTAGGATGAGGTTTCGCGGATAAGAGACTTTTTTGATATTTACCTGTGTTCGAACAATCTTTAGATGAGGTTTCGCGGTCATGTTTTCATTTTTACTTTCAGTTAGACTTTTTTTTCCCTTTCAAATTTAATATCTTATAAATATCTTTTTTTTGAAATGCCATAACCACGATTTTTACACCGCTTTATAATTTGTTGATACGAATATCTCTCCTGGAAAAGCGCAGTTACGTAACCTTCTAGCCATCTGTCAATTTTAGGAGCCATTTTCAAAATAAATCTTATTTTACATTCCAATCAAAACAAAATGGTAGCAGACGATTATTCCGAAGTTGCCAAATTTTTGTCTCAAAATTCAAACGACAAAAATAAATTGCAAAATCGTTTTCTTAAAGTGCGAACGATCTTCTGTATTGTCATTTAGTTTATAAAGCAAAATTTAAATTGTATGAAGTTGTTGCATTTGATTTCAGTTTCCATTATTATGTATGGATCCATATTTATTTTAAGTAATGTTCCATTAAAAATAATTTCACATTCCTATCAAAACAAAATGGTAGCAGACGATTATTCTGAAATTGCCACATTTGCCATTTACAACTTTAGCCATTTTACAACTTTTCCTTTCACGGAACAACTAGCGCCCTCGTTGAACTTTTTTGACACAGGAAAAAAACTCTGATATATGCGGTAACACATATGGGAATTTCCAATTCCTACCGTGTATACATTTTATTATATAAATTTTTAAAATGTGTCAAGGTTTTTTGAGACACCCTGTACATTACGATAACTAACGTTTCGACCTTCCTTCCTTTCAGGCCACCCTCTTCGTTCGTGGTCCGGCTGGGCTCGCACTACCTCAACAGCGGCGAGGAGTACACCGTCTCCAACCTGGTGCTGCACCACAACCACTCCGGGTCGGACTTCTTCAACGACATCGCGCTGGTGCGGCTGGCCAGCGAGGTGTACGTCACGGACAAAGTGGCGCCCATCTGCCTGCCGGACCCGTCCATGATGTGGGACGACCTGGTCGGAAGGATGGGCACGGTGGCCGGATGGGGTGATACCTCCTTCCGTGAGTACCTTTTCCTAGGTCCGTCGCCAAATCTGTTGCCTTTCCGCCTCAAGCGAAATTTTTAAGGGGACTCACTACCCTTAAATCTTTAAAACATACGATTTTTTTAAAAAAATTTATGCTAAAGCCGAATCATTTCTGAACAAAATAAAGCAAACCGCATGAAAATATTCCATTTAGTTCCGGAGATATTGATATTCTAAATATTTAATTACTGATCAAGTTTAGGGTAAGAAAAATTTTAAACTCATTTTTCTCAAAATGTTATTTTGCATCATTCCCCAACTGATAAATCAAAAACTATGAAATATAATTCCATGAAATTTTTATCACTGCATAATCTTGTTATTTTATTGCGTCTGAACTAGAATTATTACAATCACTGTACAGTTTGTTATTTTTTCAGGGGTAAATTAATGCAAATATTTAAGGAAATTTTAAGTATATTTTGAGCAGTTTAAAAAAATGAAAAAATATTTTAATGCTGAATGTCTTATGTTCAACTGTATTTTTAATTATTTATTTTAAATATAAAACAGGAATTATATATTTAAGTGTAAAATTAATTTCATAGTTCTGCGCGCAAGCCAGTATACAATAAAAATACTTAAAAAACAAGGTATATCTAAAGCATTTAAAAAATATATATTTAAAATTATTTTGAGAGTTGAAAACTTGTTTATTAAAATAAATATATCAATTTATCATATACATAAAATTTGGAAAAATTGGGAGTAAATTGAAATAGTTACAAAGAGTCAAAAAGTATGAAAATATGCCTTATTTCCTCGACTTAAGGGTCGTGAGTCCCCTTAAATGATTCTGCTTGTCCTTAGTTTTAGTTGGCGTCTCTGACGGACATACTTGGCGTCGAAGTCGTTAATGAGGTCTTTGAGACCTAACAGATTTAGAGATAAACAGGAAATCCAACGTAAATAAAGCACAAATAGCAGTAAAGTGCAATTTTACATACGGTCGTTTCGAAGCTGCAAAAGGGCTTCTTCATCAGTGCAAAGAACTTAGTGGCAGCTCAAAAAGCCGAAAACTAAGCCAGGCTTAGTTTTCGGACTTTTTGAGCTGCCACTAAGTTCTTTGCACTGATGAAGAAGCTCCTTTGCATTTTCGAAACGACCGTATGCAAAATTGCGCTTTACTGCTATTTGTGCTTTATTTACGAGTTGGCTTAGTTTTCGGCTTTTTGAGCTGCCACTAAGTTCTTTGCACTGATGAAGAAGCCCTTTTGCAGCTTCGAAACGGCCGTATGCAAAATAATTGCATCTTACTGCTATTTGTGCTTTATTTATGTTGGATTTCCTGTTTATTCCTCGACCACAAACGCTATGTCTTTTCTTTTCAAAAGATTTAAAGATGTTTATTGTGTATCTTTTCGTGTATTTTTTGAGACCCCCTCCCTTGAAGGAAATTTTGGCTCTTGCCTTATTCGTCACTGTTGTCCGTTTATTTCTATGGAGAAATGAATTTTAAAATCTTATATTTCCTATCTCCATTATTCACAAGGTGTCTGCTCGTGATACTTCGATTTTATGTAACGCTCGTGATACGGAGATTTTATGTAAAAACTGACGTGTGTATGCCGTGAAAGGTCTGCGTCATTAAGAGTATCAGAAATATCGTTGATAAGATGAACTGAGAAGATTTATTCGTTTCAACCTCATTAATTTGATGGTAAATTTAGCTTTCAAGTAAAGGATCACTTGACCAATAATCTCTCTAAATGTAACTTTACGTTTATCCTTTCAATTTTATTGAACCAAGAAGTTTTTTTTTTGTTATATCACTATTGATCACTTCTGTCCCTCGTAAAATTAGATCAGATATTTTTATGCAATATCTCCGTTACCGGACGGAATTCATCTGTTCGAGGAGCAATCAGATAGGGAAAATAATGGTCAAAATATTGTGTTACTTCACTAACACGCTGCGCATTACTCAGTCCAATTAGTCATGAAAGACTGGACTTATAAGATTGGTACAGTGTCGTTCCATGTGCACTGTTCTGTGCAATCAGAATCACTTTTGTTTTCACGATTCTATTTAAAATGCTTTTATATTTTTGATAGCCCAATATCAGAAGCAATAATACAGATAAATCATCATCTGAGTCATCACCATGTATCAGTGTCATCGCTCGAGCAATCAGACATAATTCTCTGATATGTTCTTCCTTATTAAAAGAGGAAAAAAAAACTGACTATTTTAGCCAGGTCATAACTTCCATCTCACAGCTAGAATCGATGTGCAGGGAACACGTTTTTGTGGAGGCTTTCCCATCAAAATCTTTATTTTTTATATCCGAACGATTCACATCACCTCTTTTGACGTCAAGTATTTTTATCATTAGTAATACAAATTATTAATATAAATTATTATCATTATTACTATTATTTGCTAATTATATTAGTAATAGAATTAGTACCTAATAAAATTAATATTTTTGTATAATTTTATTGATTGTTATTTGTTATAAGGATTATTATTTGTTATTATTATTGATTATTATTTGTAAAACGGAGAAACTGCATGCATGCGATTTCTCCATTTAGACGTATGATTCTCATAACTACACTGCAATCTCCCCCCCCCCCAGTAATGGGTATTTAAAATCGATAACACAGCTCGACACATGTCAACTCCTGTATTTAAATAGTCGAATGGTTTACCAGCAGATGAGAACAGATGGTAATGAAGCATATATTACAGATCATGAATTAAATATTTAAAAAAACCGTCTAACATTTATTTCAATGAAAGAAAGCAAACAACTCAGATAATAGGTAAAAGGTGAAATTTGTTGACTACATAGGTTAATTTAGTTGATAAATTTTCAGAAAATTTATGTCAGTAAAAACAATTTTAAGTTCTAACAAATTAAATATTAATTACGCATTAAATATATTAATATTTATTTTATAAATATTGCGTTAATTAAAACATTGCTTCATTAATTAAACATCGATTTAACATTGTGTTTGATTAATCTTTGATTATGTTTAATTTTGACAACCACCTTCCCTCCTTACTTCGACAGAAATCTACTGTTTGTCTACCCGGACTCGATTTTTTTTAAATATTTTTTTACAAAAATGCTCTTTTTAGCTAAATTTCGCCTAGAGGATTACTCATAGTAATATTTTAAAAATTCGTGTTGCTTTTGTATTAAGACTTAAAATAATTTTTAAAAGTAAAAATTGAAATAGACGGCCTTTAAAAGGCATGTTGGATTTTCTTAAATCTTAATTTTACTAAAAATCTGAACTTTGATTTTTTTCTTTTATAGTTCGTATAGAAATACAGAAGAAATAGCAAAAAGACAGACATTGTAGGAATTATTTAATTAATTAAGCTAAAATGTCAAACGTATATTACATAGCGGCGCGTTTAAAAAGAATTAAATAGCAAAAGTCAAAAGAAGTTGTAAGTAAAAAATGAAACACAGTGAAGAAATCTCATGAATCTCGGCGCATTTAAAAAGAATTAAATAGCAAAAGCTAAAAGAAGTTGTAAGTAAAAAATGAAATACAGTGAAGAAATCTCATGAATCTCGGCGCATTTAAAAAGAATTAAATAGCAAAAGTCAAAAGAAGTTGTAAGTAAAAGATGAAATACAGTGAAGCAATCTCATGAATCTCATCGCATTTAGAAAGAATTAAATAGAAAAAGTCAAAAGAAGTTCTAAATTAAAAAATTAAATACAGTGAAGAAATCTCATGAATCGCATAAATCTCGGCGCATTTAAAAAGAATTAAATAGCAAAAGTTAAAAGAAGTTGTAAGTAAAAAATGAAATACAGTGAAGAAATCTCATGAATCTAAGCTGGAAAAATTCTTCATATTTTTTTTAATGTTAAAAAGACTTTCAACACAAAACGAAACTGACCGGAGTCACTCTTATGGCTGCTGTGTACTAACCCTATTAGATTCACTCACCTCCATTTTAACCTATGGAGAAAATTTGTCTAAGGACTGCCGACTTGGATTGGAAGATTTTTAAAAAAATTGTACTCCGTAATAGAGAAAGAAATTTGACACCTTGGGACATTTTTCGTTTAAAAAAATGCAAATAATATTCTTAAATTTAAATTATTCGGGGGGTAAATCTGGTATAGTGTGTTTTAAACGCTCTCAATTCCTTTGGTGGACGCAATTTATAAAATGAATCCTGTTGAAAGTTGCAGAAAAGTTGAGGCTATCTGAAAATACCATTTTTATTGGATTATCAGCATTTATATAGCTGTAAATAATAGACACATTTTCTTCATGGATTAAGAGGATGGTGAACTTTCAAATTACCAAAAATCGAACAAAAATTGGAATTTTTTTTGGGGTGTATTAATATTTTAAAAATATGTAAATATAGGAAAAAAATGCATTTAAAATATGTAATGAAAATTAAAATGAAAACTTGGTGGCTTTAGAAAAGTAAATATTAAAGATAGGTGAAAAAAATATCTTTTAAATGTCTTTTTATCAAAATGAGTCATTTTCAGATTTGCAAGTCTTTCAAATGCTCCTTGCGTCACAATTTCTGACGAAATTTTATAACATTTATGATAAAGACTCCTGTAATACATTAAAATAAAGTTATGTATCTATTTCAGGTTTCAACTTCATTAAGATTATCACAGTTTAACTTAAGTGTATATAATTACAAGATAAAAAGAACTTTTTATGTACCATGTTTTTAAATTTTCTGTTGAATCATATAAACTTGACAATTCTAAAATTTTTTGATGAATTATCCCATCAACTTGAAAGAAAAGGAGGTTAATTGGAAGTTAACTTGCGTTTAACTTTTCGTTCCCGTCCCGGCTGATAGATGGCAGCACCAGTCTACAAAATAAAATTAACTGAAAAAGAATTCAATTCTGCTTAAAGATGGCTAAAAGTATTTAAATAATACATTGTCATCGTGTTCTGAACTATTCTATAAGTTTCAAATGTCCAGCTAGACGGGAAGTTAGTTAAAAATCGATTGCATGATTTGTACCGTACAAACACACACACACACACACAAACAAACAAACAAGAAAGCGAGTTAATGAAAACATGGTAAAAATATTCTTATTTTTGGTTACAATATAGCAGAATAATTACAAGATAAAAAGTACTTTTTATGTACCACGTTTTTAAATTTTCTGTTGAATCATGTAAACTTGACAATTCTCTCTTAATTACACAAACCTTCACTCAATTATTCTTTTTCACTTTCTTTTATTTAATTTTAATCACTTTTTAGTCGTTTCCATTATCCACAGATTTTACAAACTTTAATTTTTATAATTTTTTTTTAATTTTTCACACAATATTTTTGTAAACAAACTAAATTCACATGTATTCTCTTTTCAAAATCGTCAAACGCCGTTACACAAAAATGCAAGCATTGAATTCGATCGAAGCGCCACCTTGCGGATTTTTTCAGCTAAAAGTATTAAAATAATGCATTGTCATCGTGTTCTGAGCTATTCTAAAATTTCAAATATCTAGCTAGTCGGGAAGTTAGTTAAAAATTGATTGCAAGATCTGTACTGGACAAACACACACACAAACAAACAAACAAGAAAGCGTGTTAATAAAAACATGGTAAAAATCACCATACAAAATTTACTATGCAAAAGAAATGCGCAACGGAGATTTTTTAATCAGGCCAATTATTGATATAATTAATTCATAATTCATAAATTATTAATATTTCATCATTAAATTTTAACCACTTTTACATATTTATGGTATTAATCACATATTCTAATTTCAAGCAAATCCATTTAAAATAAAAAAAAGTTAGGTTTGAAAGTCCACTGTCCCCTTAAAATGAAGATTTTCTCCAATCGTTTAGCGTGCGGGGCTGAGGTCGCCAAATAAACGTGCCAGAATAGTATAGCCGGAAAAATGCTATCTTAATTGTTGGTATTTTGAAGTGCCAAAGAGTCAGTTTTTGTTACACTAATAATGAATCTTCTTTAAAGCTGCACATTCCAAGCTTCATAACCCTTGACCACTGGGTAGTAATCCAAAAAAATGGCGTGTGACTTGTCCAAAGTCCTTGTTCTAACTTAATAACGTTACCATTCCAGGCACGGGCCATACCAGGATACTGCAGCACGTGACCGTCCCCATCGTGTCCGGTGATGAGTGCTTTCGCGCCTATTCGAGGGTACGCGGGGCCGCTTTCCTGGCCAGAGGGAGTGACCACGTGATATGCGCCGGGCTGAGAGAAGGTGGGAAGGACGCTTGTCTGGTATGCTTCTCCATTTCTTATTCTAACTAATATAAACAAAAGTACAAGTAATTCATCCACAATCTGCCAAATATTGGCACAATTTCCATGTGCGTAAACCAGTGATTCCCAACCAATGTGCCACGAGATTTTTATTTGTTTGTTTGTTTTTGTTTGGTTAACCTTTTCACGGGCAACAACCTCCACTGTTTGCATGGTGCACATTTTTTTTCTCGATAATTTTAACCTAACAGATCTTGAAAAATTTTCCAATTAAAGGTTTTAAATGATTTTACTTCTTTAAACTGATAACAGATGGCAGGACTAGTCATTTTTCTGCTCATTGAACTGGACTACATTGAATGCAAGTGAAAGAAGGACCAGATTTAAGCGTTTGCACTGTGAAAACGGTGCCCCTAAAAGGGTTAAACAAAAAAATTATTTGTAGGGCCCACCTAACATAAATACTAAGTTGTATTAATAACTCTCATGCCTGACAGATTGTGACACAAATCGATGCGCTCGTTTCTGAAGTTGAGTGAGCTACCCTGACGCCCACATCTGCTAGGGCCTGTTCACATAGAATCCCTCAGCGTCAGCGTCATTCCTCTTGAAATATACAGGGTGGTCCGAAATTATTGAGTGCATTTCATGCTTGAAAAAAAAAGAACAAGATAAGTTACAACGGATTTGCTTTCATGGAACCACAAAACGCACATTGCTTTTTCCTGTACGGTAGCCATTTGCAGACTGACGCAATAAGTAAATTTTTCTTGCGGAATGTTGTCGCGCCATCTACCGGCTTCTGTGGAAGTTATTTAATGTTTAAAATTGCGTTGTGTAAAACTGTTTTGAACTGCCTTTCCAAGAAAACAATAAACATGTAAGCACCTCATTTTGTTCTTTTTAGTTCAAACACGAAATGCGCTCACTGATTTTGGATCACCCTGTATTTAACCAATTACACCCCTCTAAACGATTACCCACGAAATTGTTAAGGTTTGCGATTGGACTAGAATACATCAATACGAGTGACGCTGACCCTGAATTCTATGTGAATAGGCCCTTAAGCTCGATATCACAAATTTTATGCTCTAAGCATCTATCGCAAGTCTCGCATTAATGAAACAAAACTATGTTGACCGATTATCGTCGTAGTCCTCTAGTGCAGTGATGCGCACACTTTTTTTGGCCCCGACCCCCTTTCTTTAAATAACCCCCCCCCCCCTCAAATGAAACTTTTTTGGTAGAAACACAATTTTTACAGAAAATGCACTCTTAGGCCGTCTTCACACAGAGCAACTCAAAAGAAAATGATAACTGACTCAAGTCACAAACCATTCCGTGATGAGTCGTAACGTACGTAATTGAATGGAGCCACGCACACGGCGCAACTAGTTACAAACTCGTTCGACGAGTTTGTAAATAAAAATAGTTACGTATATTGAAAAAAAATCTAAAAGCAGCCTACTATCCACATCATTTACATCTAGAGCAGTAAATGATGTACCTGACACAAAATTATATTCGAATAAAATCAAATATCAAAGCACAAACAATCAATCAATACATCGATTAAAAAACAAAGGTCTTAACTAAATCGCCACGATAAGTAAAATCTGTAACGAATCGGCAACCAGCTGCATCACTGATTGATTAGATTACAGCAGGAATGGCCTAGCGCGCGAAATGATCGTGCAAAATTTATGGCTGAAGCTCAAACAAGAACGTAAAGTCCAAGAAAGCTTTACATTAGACCGGTAGTTCTTAGTTAGCAGTGATAAAAAAAAAATGGTTTCATCGTTTTAAAACGAATGCAACTTTAACAATTTTATAGAATTGGGGACAAAAAATTTTTTGTCCGAAAATTTCTGTTTATATTCTAAGAATTCCTATACCTCTTCCATTTCCTGACGTTTCGAGCACGAAAAAAAATCCCCGTTCTGCTTCAAAATCCCTCGCCTATTATCTGTTGACGCGAACTCGCAGCAATTTTACGGCTGGAAAAGCAAACGCTATCTCAAAAATCTCATTCATTCATAAGTTCTCGTGGGCTTTTGTTTTTGCTAAGTTTACTTTTAAGTTCAATTTGTTATTCAGTTTATATTTAATGATTTCTTAAAAATTGTCTATCAGAAATAGTTTATCTAAACAATGAAATCCATTTGCCCCTATAAGGGGATTGTGGACATTACAAAGCAATTTTTGAAATTTTTACCTCAGAGATATGAAATTGTGCATATATATATTCATTAAAGTATAACTATATCAAACACCTTATAAAATTTTATAAATATTTTTTTTTATTTTATATTTTAAAAATGAAAATTCTTATTATGTTTTTTAAAATGCTTCTTGCGATCCAATTTTTAACTCCCGCCCCCTTAATTTTGCATTTATATTGCTTATAAAATACATTTTGAACAGAGTTATGTATTATTTAGTGCTTTCCTTGAATAGCTAATTTTTAGCAAATATTTTTATGTTGGTACTCTAAATTTTCGTGAAATTTTTGTACTTTTCTACACTTAAGTTAAACTTTGATAATCTGAATGATGGCGATACCTGAAATGGATACATAACTTTATTTTAATGTTTAAGAGGAGTCTTTATTACAAATTTAATAAAATTTCGTTAAAAATTGTGACGCTAGGTGCATTTCAAAGACAACTCTGGAAATGACTCATTTTGATAGAAAGCCACTTAAAAGATATTTTTTTCACTTATCTTTAATATTTACTTTTCTAAAGTCACCATGTTTTCATTTTACTTCTCATTACATATTTTAAATTCATTTTATTCCAATATTTATATATTTTTTAAATATTAATACACCCCAAAAAATTGTAATTTTTGTTCGATTTTTGGTAATTTGAAAGTCCACCATCCCCATAAAAAGTTGGGAGAGAGTCCCGATGAACTTTTTATTTCGACAAGTGATCCCTCATCAACAAAGTCTTAAGAACCAATGCATTACACCTGTTGTCTGGAGCACCCCCCCCCCCCAAGAAGTATAGGTATGCTGCACCGTTTCAATGCGGAAGGTTCCTGTGGGCACCCAATTTTGC
This sequence comes from Dolomedes plantarius, assembly GCA_907164885.2. Taxonomy (NCBI): domain Eukaryota; kingdom Metazoa; phylum Arthropoda; class Arachnida; order Araneae; family Dolomedidae; genus Dolomedes; species Dolomedes plantarius. Next base: position 81,821,002 of record OU015499.1, read on the forward strand.
TCTTAAAAAAAGCAATGTCGAACGTGTATCGAATGTTACAATGCGCAGCAGACGATGTCAACAATCATTAAAGAATATTTCGTCGCGAGAGTGATGCTAGATGTACGATTTCCCTGATGCGCAGACGCAGATCGCTTTTGCAATTGCTGAACGAGAACATTCCAGATTATCCAGCTGTTGGTGGAAAATAGTTTATCACCTTCGAATTTCCGAGCATTTCAAAATCTGCCATTTACGAACAGGAACATAAAACGTCTGAGAATTTTCTACCCAGACAACTGTTGACACAATCCAAATAAATTACAACATTCGACTTTTACATTTAATCGCCAAACTTAAGATTACAAGGTTTTAACATTTGACGGTTTAAATTTTCCGAAATAATCAATTTTCGCTTTCATTAGTATCGTCTGCTATAAAATCTATTCAACAGAAATTTTCGAACATTTCTTTTTATCAAAATGTTCAATTTTCACTTTCATTAGCATCCTCTGCTATAAAGAATAGTCTACAGAAATTTTTTCAAACATTTCTTGTATTCAAAATGTTCAAATGTCTGTTATAACACAATGGACATGTTAAACACCTGTTATAACATAGAAATGGATGTGTACTGTATCGTCGATATCACGCTCACAGACTATTTCACGGGATCATCCTACGTACCCAGGAAAGTCGGACGATTGCAGAGTTGTTCTATATATCTTCAAATAATGTTCTTGTGGGGGTTTAATTTTATAGCGAGGCTAGCGGAGATATGCAGATCACTGTGTGACGTCATGTTTGATTGCCGGTGAAAAGAGACATGCTGGATTAGGTACAGGATATTTTTGTCCCATTATGATCGTAAAGATGGGGCTTACACAAAATTATCCAACCCACAACAGGCTTTTCCTATCCGTCGCGAGTAGCGTGATCCGGTACCGGCAAAAAGTGAGTGAGTGTGATTTCGCCATTAGATGTATACTAAGCCTCCCTTAGAATGGCTTATACTGTGAATCAATGAAAAGCGACTTACACCGTGAGAAGAATTTTAAATTAATGGATTGCAGAGATATCGGTGGAGCAGGCTATGTCCATGTACATGCACTTCAGTAGCGAAAGATACCGTTAGGGCCTGTTGACATAGGATTCCGGTAGCAGAAGCGTAAAAGAAAAAATGGCGCTGAGACAGAAATAAACCAATCACAGGAGCTAAAAATTTCGTTGCTAATCGTTTGAAGGTTTGTTATTGGTTAAAATATATTTCAATACTTTTATGAAAACATCGACTTAAAACTAGTTCCGGAACATCCGACTTAAAACTTGCCGGAACTGGTTTGCACCCAACTTTTCTCCTGCTCGTACGATCAAAAGCGGTGGCGCTTCAATGAATGCGCGCGCATTCATTGAACCAGTTCCGGCAAGTTTTAAGTCGGATGTTCCGGAACTAGTTTTAAGTCGATGTTTTCATAACAAATACTTTAACGCTTCCGCTACTGGATTTCTACGTGAACAGGCCCTTAATCGAAGTATAAACCGGAAATGAAAGCAACCCATCTGTTTATCTGCCACAAGAACGTATTTAACTTCATTATCACATTTGTTACACGTAAAAGTTGTATATGAAAGGACATAAAACCACTGCCCGAAATCGATTAACCCATATATATATATTTTTTACAGGGTGACTCAGGAGGACCCCTGATGCTGAAGCTGCCTGACGACCGATGGGTAATCATCGGTATAGTTTCTCTAGGATACAAGTGCGCCGAGCCGGGATACCCCGGCGTGTACACCAGAGTCACGCACTACATGTCGTGGATAAATACTAACATGAAGAGACACTGAGGCTCATGTCGCATGCGCACTAGATTACGAAATCAGTTGCAAAATGTCTATGAACAGTTTTGGTCGCATTGTCCACTTTTAACGTAGGATTTCATTCCTTAATAACGGTCCTCCGGAGAGAAAAATATTGTCCGGCATCGCGAGTTATAATTTTGGTAGCGCTCCAAACCCTGAAGTAGTAAACAGATTAAAATACCAAAATGCGTCAAAAAGAAGAGGTAAGCAACGATAAGTAATCCTATGTTAATAACCCGAGGAAGTTTCGTTAGAAGAGACTACCTGAAATATTTTTTTCGTTTCCATTGCAGTGGATATATTTTATCACGTAGCTTGTACAGTTTAGACATCTCGTTGCAATAAAAGTCAATAAATAAATTTTAAAAAGACGGTCGGCGATTAAAAATAAATAAATAAAAACAAAAGCCGTAACTTGAACAGATATACTCAGAATTTGCACATCGATTGATGTGACGCGCACTGTAGAATACAGTTTCAGATTTATTTTAATCTCGATAGCATTGTTGAAATTTCGATCCATTATTGTAATAATCCCAGGCCCAAGCGCCGTAATTTTGACAGGTGATCGGGAAAAATATATTTTGATTTTGTTACAGATACTTTGACTGCCAACTATGCAGTTACAGTACCAAACTATTCAATTGAAAGACATTCAGTGTCACAGATGATATATTAGTAAAATAACCTTTGTCTTCTGTTTGAAATTCAAGCAGAAAAATACTGAAGTAGAAGTGAAGAATAAAATAAAATTAATTTACGAACGTAATAAAGGATAGAAATTTAATCAAATTTATTAATGATTCTGATTCTTTATAATTATGAACGGCACGAATGCGTTGATAGTTTAACTAAAATTATATCAAAATCGTCATTTCGATGTATTACAGAAATTAGCTTCGGCTTGTAACGTCTGATAAAAATAACTTATACACTATGCTAATGTCAGCAATTTAGTATAAGAAGGAAATGTTAAAAGAAATTTACAAAAAATAAACTTTTAACCATAAATAAATTTTAAAAAATAAAAAAATCCTTTCCAGAAAAAGATTGAAAAACACATCACAATTTAATCATAATACACATGAATATACATTCCGTTTTTGAGGGCCAAGTAGAAGCACATTTGAAACGAAATCAGAAAGATAATTAAGCCCGTCTGCACACGGAGCAACTCAAAAGAAACCGATAACTGACTCAAATCACAAACCAGTCCGTGATGAGTCGCAACCTATGTAATTGAATGGAGCCACGCACACGGCGCAACTGGTTACAAACCTAACGGACGGGTTTGTAACCAGTTGCGCCGTGTGCGTGGCTCCTTTCAATTACATAGGTTGCGACTCATCACGGACTGGTTTGTGATTTGAGTCAGTTATCGGTTTCTTTTGAGTTGCTCCGTGTGCAGACGGCCTAACTGTCGATACAACTCGAAAGAAAATTATTGACATTTCGATTTTTAAAAACGATGCTTAATGTGCACGAATATCCTCGCTTAATTAACAGGTTTTCTTTACCATCGCCAGAAGAATCTGTACGCTTAAGCTGATTGAAATAATCTGTGCGAATGCGACTTAAGCTTCCCGGTTTGCTCTGGGAAGCCGGTTTTTATCTCAGGGGGCATTATTCTCAACAATTCTGCGAGGCAGAATATTCCAAAACGAACAAATTAATTTGAAATGGCCAGTTTGCTCTCTCAAAAGCCGGTTTTTATCTCAGGGTGAATCACTCTCAACAACTCTGCTTGGCAGAAAATTCGAAAACGAACAAATTTTACTCGAAAATTTCCATGGATTAACGTCACGGTGGAATGGGCCAGAGCTGCCAAATCTTAACTATAACTGTGCTTCGTTCTCAATGACTGATTATAGTATTTTGTTTATATTTAGAGTGTGGTGTGACTAATCTGTTATTTGCTCACTTTTTTTAATCTAACTTCGTAGTTAAATGTAAAGGTGTTGTTTTCATGCAGATAATAAAGATTAGTTTTAACGTCTTCTAATTCATTCGAAAATACACAAATACATACCATGTGAATCAAAATTATAAATATAATAACCAAACAAATTTCACGAACTTTTTAAATTCTAATGAACAAGCCCTGTGCACGGTTACCAACCATTCATTGTTTGGGTGGCAACAACAAATTCAAATGCGGCAAAGCCACCATTGACGTCAGACGCCTCTAATCTATATCGTACTTCGAAGATGGTTTTTTGAGAAATGCTACTTTTTAACAGGGTAAAGTTTGTTGTCATGCAAACTTGTTGCGAACGAAATATAGGAAAACAATTCAGTCAGCATTACGTAAAAGAGATTAAATGTGTAATTATATGACTAGACGAAAGTCTTTCAATACAATGACGTGGAAAGGACGTCATATAACAGGAGCACAAAGCTTCTTAAGGGGACAGTGGACCTTCAAACCTAACTTTTTTTGTTTTGAATGCATTTTCTTGAAATTTGAATATGTGATTAGTACCATAGATATGTAAAAGTGGTTAAAATTTAATTATGAAATATTAATAATTTATGAATTATGAATTATTAATTATATCAAAAATTGGCCTAATTAAAAATGTTCCAAGCGCATTTCTTTTGCATATAATATGGTAATTTTTATTTACAGGATACCTTATTGAACTAACAATGAAACTTATTGCTTATTTTAAGCATACATTAAAAATATAAAGAAAAAAATAATAATAGTGAAAACACCCTTTTTATTACGCAAAATACCTATAAATCATCTTTTCAAGTACAAAGATTAGAAATTCTGAGCTACGAAGCATAATTTTTTTCAGTAAGATTTATTTGATATACAGTTAAGTATATAAAAATTAAATTTCAAGGCAATACGATAATTAGAAATGCGCCTGGAGCAGTTTGAATATTCGAATTACATGGAAATTTTTATTTTGAGAAAAACGCATTTAAAGTTATTGCTATTAGTAACCACATAATATCTAAATTAAATACAAATGCCTATAACTAGGAAAGTAATCACAGAAATTAAAAATTCTTTTTGCAACACATTCCTACTCGTCCGTAGTTTCACAATTCAATAAAATAAAAAAATCGAATTTTTGGACAAATTTCACATTTTTGAAAGTCCACTGTCCCCTTAACAACCACAATGAGAAATAAATGGGTGGCAACTAGTTTCGATCTAATTAATAGTTATCAGGGCGAGGAGCATTATGTGTGATTGTCTGTACAGACAATTCGCAAAAGCTTTAATTATAATGAAATATTAATGATACATATTTAATCATAATCAACATACAGGTGAACCTCCTATAACACGGTAGATAGGTTCCTAGAAAATGCCGTGTTGTGTGAAACCGTGTTACATGAGACCCAGAGAACGTACAAAAAAGGGGGTTACGTTCCGAAAACATATTAAAAACAATTTTTTTTTAAATTTCCATATAAGCAAGTTAATTTTTATTAAAAATATAAATGTATGTATAACACAAAACGAAAGGAAACAAAAAATATCATTTTCAATTAATGTGACATTAATTTAATAAATTTCTTCCTCATCACTGCTAAGTACAATCAAACAAGAACATGTTTTCGGTTGAACGATGTCACCTTCACTTTCAGAACCTCTTTCTTCATTTAGATTTTTTGCACCTTCTATCCTCTTTTAAAAAATCTGTAATTTTGGTTTGTTTGCTGGTTCTTACAAGGTCATTGTAGATTTCACGGTATGGAGATAGACAACTTTGCGGCTCCCTTTTGAATTTTCGGCTTCTTTCAGCGGAAGGGTCTGCCTTCAAGAAAAATGATTCAAGATTTTCAGCTAAGCTTAGGCCTTCTTGCAATTTTATAGAGTTACAAATGAATAAATTATAATTTGTCTATGCATTTTCATGTAAAGCCAGTATAGTTCATCATTCCTCCCCGTCATTATTTTTAGGTAATTTAGTATTTAAATGTGTTAAACAAAAATCATGATATCTAGTGCTGCTGAAGTACAGTGTTGTACAAAGGTTTTCGCAATGTTTTAATCGTGTTAGAGCGAAACAGTGTTACAGGTTGTAGTGTTATAGGAGGGTTCCCGCAATTTATCCAATCTTGTTAGAGCGAAACCGTGTTGTAAAATGCCGTGCTGTAGGAGGGCTACCTGTATTCATATTTAATAATATTAATGATTAAATGTTTAAAATTGTGATTAAATAAATATTAATATAATGCAGTTATAGAAAAATATTAACGCAATGCATTAAAAATGCTACAAAAATTGAACTGTTCAAATTGCGACCAAAAATTGTTCGATTCTTCCATCAATCGTTTGTGGAAGTAAATTCGATACAACTAATAATTTCAACAGTTCCTTGAAATTCGTTATATCGTTATTTTGCAAATTGATCATAGAGACAATCACACCAAATTTTCCTGATGAGCTATTAATTAGACCGGAACTAGTTGCCATCCTTTTATTATTAAATGTGGATATTAAAAAGCTCTGTGCTCTGTGTTATGCGTTTTCCACAATCTTCCGTAATTTATTTAGGGAGGTGAAAAATTTTTCGTCAGCATCCGAGAAATGATAACGTGACGTTGAAATTTCATTAGAACCAAGTACAAACAACAAAATTAGAAGAAGAAAAAAAATTAGGATATTTCTGCAGGTTCTTCACTTTTTTTTTTTTAACGAGAAAAAGAAGGTATGCTCTAAACTATGTACAGAATATCCAGAATTAATTATAAGAGAAGCAAAATAGACATTAGTGGATAGCTAAAATTTCTGCAAAAGTGATTTTGCTTCTGCCTTCAGAGACTCAACAGCAAGTAAGCTCGAGGTAGCAAATATTTTCAATAGTGCCTAGTTATTCTTTACATCACTACTAGCTGAATTCCCGTGCTTCGCTAGAGAGTACATTCAAATTAAATACAACGGTCACAATGTATGCAATTAATGCCAAATATATATATATATATATATATATATATATATATGTTTATAATAAATACAACGGTCAATGAAAGCAATTAATTTGTATGTTTAATATCCATAAGACATACTAATTTGAATTAAATTCTTAAAAAACTTCCATCTCAATGAGTCTAGTGGTTAAATTTTATCTTTTACTGTATTTTAATATTTTTTGTCAATTTATTTTGTTGATACGCACGTGACGCAAAATTAATTTTGCGTCACGTGCAAATATATACACTCCCTTCCAAAAGTTAAGCACGGAGTGGAAAATGTTAATTTCCGTAAGCCAATCTGAATTAAAGAAGCTGAAATTTGCTGCACAGGTAGAAGGGAATATGAAAATAAGTATCACAAAAAAGAAAAGAAACCACGTGATCAGCATTTAATAAGTTAAATTCTAAAAATGAATCTTTAAAAATTCACCAAAAATCCAAAAATGGAGGTAAAGATTCGAAAAAGATTTCATTTTTAAGGAATTTTTAGGATCTTTCTCGTGATATAAATTTTATAACCCTCAGATTATTATTTTAAATGCAAACTTTCAAGAATGTTACAAAAATAGCTTAAATATTTAATTTTAAAAAATCTAAGAATTTTTCAAAAGTCTTCCTTGGTGCACCCCTACACTATAAGAATAATCGCCATGCAAAATTTCAGCCCTTTAGGTCCAGCGGTTTGGTCTGTGCGTTATCTGTCAGTCAGTCACGGAACTGTTATATACATAGATAGATGATGATTGAGATGATATATATATATATATATATATATAGATTAGATTATATATATATATATATATATATATATATATATATATATATATATATATATATATATATATACATAGATATATACACTCCCTTCCAAAAGTTAAGCACGGAGTGGAAAATGTTAATTTCCGTAAGCCAATCTGAATTAAAGAAGCTGAAATTTGCTGCACAGGTAGAAGGGAATATGAAAATATGTTAGGTAACAGCCAATCACGGTTTCGCGTCGAGAAATATGAAAAACGGGCAGTCGTATAAGAAGCCGGCATTGTGAAGGGTTACAGGAGTTGCATGTAAGTGCTGATGAAAGGTGTTTAGAACATTTGTACGATTTGTTTTCAAGCTAGACGTGTTCTATGGCTTCCAGATGACGAATGGAAGATTCTGAACGCTGTCGGGCTGTTGGACGCATTGAAGCAGGACAGTCTATCACAGATGTTTCTCTTTTCTTTCATCATTCCGTCATTTCACGATTATGGGAACAATTCCAAACCAGTCAAACAGTTGTCCGAAGACCTGTAGCCGGTCGTCCAAGGGTTACGACCCCCTCGGAAGATCGATATATTGCTGTTGTAGCGAAGCGGAATCGATGATTGACCTCCACACGTGTGACATCTATGGTTGCAGCGGCCATTGGTTCTTATCAATGGACGATATCTGCCACTACTGTTCGTCGACGGCTACACATGAATGGTCTGTACGCCCGGGTAACACAAGTTTGTGTTCCTTTATCCGTCCAATCCAGAGGGGCCCGATTAAAGTGGTGCCGCCAGCATGTGAATTGGACTGTGTCTGATTGGGGCAACGTTATGTTCACAGATGAGTCCAGATTTTCCCTACAACCCGATGATAAGCGTGTAAGGGTATGGAGGGAACAAGGCACACGCATTCGGCCCGAGAACATCACCGAACATCACGCATTCCGCGGTGGAAGCATCATGGTCTGGGCAGGGATTTCATTGGGATATCGCACCGACCTGCATATCTACAGTCCAGGTTCTGTGACGGCTTTACGGTACGAGATGGAATCCTAGACCCCCTGTGAAACTGTACGCTGCAGCAGTTGGTCTTTCTTTCGTTTTAATGGACGATAATGCCCGTCCCCATAGAGCTGCCATCGTTGACGACTTTCTGGAGAGGGGGGGGGGAATGCGCGTATGCAGTGGCCGGCTTACTCGCCAGGCCCTAATCCAATTGAAAATCTTTAGGATGCCCTCGGCCGTGCTCTATGTAGAAGTTTCCCACCTCCAGCCACTCTCAGATAATTAGAAACTGCCCTACAGGAGGAATGGAGATTACTGGACTCTGCGGGGGGTTGATCACCTTATAACAAGCATGATCACACGCTGTACACTTTGTATGAAGGTGAGGGGTGCTAACATACCCTATTAATGTCGGTTTTTCTTGTTTGTTTTGCATTTAAACAACATTTTGTTAATGACGCAAACATGACGTCATCTTATAATTTATGAAAATTCAATATTTTTTTATCTCTGTATGTAATTCCTTGTTTTGTTTCATGAATAAACATAAAGCTACTTACTTGCAGAATTTCATGTCAATCAAAGCATTATTTGTCCATTTTTTCGCATTTTACCGCTCCGCGCTTAACTTTTGGAAGTGAGTGTATATAGATATATATATATAGATATATATATATAGATATATATATATAGATATATATATAGAGAGAGAGACAGAGAGATAGATATAGATATATAGATATATAGATATATAGATTGATAGATATATACCGGGTGGCCATAATTAAACTGACAGTGCTCACAGTGTTCTGTAGCGCGATCTATTTGCGAGAATGACGCCACATTTTGTAGGAAGATTAAACAAGACGGGGGACGAAGGATTCCGCGAAAAAATAAATTAGTTCCAAAAGTCACCGCTAGGGGAATATTTGGCGCTGTGTAATAGAAAATAGAGTGTTAACAAATGCAAATCAATTCGGAAATTACCTTTTATTTTGCATTCAAATGAGGTTCAATGTGGCTGCCGTTGTTGTGGACCTCATATTGCATTCTGTGCACAGTATGCACAATAGCAGAAAGTAACATGTCTGCAGGAATCTCCCGTACAGTCCGTGATATGTTATCCTTCAACGTAGCCAGGTCCTGGACCACTCCTTGATAGACCTTGGACTTAAGGTAACCCCATAGCCAGAAGTCGCATGTTGTAAGATCAGGCGACCGAGGTGGCCATGCAGTTGGAAAGTAGCGGTTAATGACTCTTTCTGTTGTGAATTTCTGTCGTAGCAGCTGTTGCACCCGTACAGCAACGTGTGGAGGGGCTCCATCTTGCATGAAAATGATTTCCCCCAGGCATTGTCTTTGCTGAAGTGCCGGAATGACAAAGCTGTTCAACATGTGGCGATATTTCTCTCCGGTAACAGAACAGGTTTCCGGTCCTGTCGGGGTAATGTTCTCATAGAAGAATGGACCTACGATAAATTCCGCTGTGAACCCACACCAAACAGTTACCTTTGGTGAATGTAAGGGAATTTCTGTGACTGCATGTGGTGATTTGTCATCCCAAATTCGGCAGTTCTGGGTATTCACAGTTCCATGCAGGTAAAAGTGGGCCTCGTCTCCCCATAAGATTTTCCACGGCCAAGCATCATCCACCTCCATTCTGGCAAGAAAGGTGAGAGCAAAAGTCAATCGCTTATCATGGTCGGGATACAGTAACTCCTGTACACGGCTGATCTTGTACGGATAGAAGTTGATAATCTTTCGTAAGATTTTCCATACCGTACTGTAAGGCATATCCATATTCCGAGCTAATCCACGAGCGCTAGAGGTGGCAGCAATATTGTCTGGTCCTCTGTCGACAATCGCCGTGGCAACTGCTTCGATTGTATCCTGTGGTACAGGTTTTCGTCCTCTGCCTGACTGAACCTTCAGAGAACCTGTTTTCTCAAACGTCGCAACCATTGCTTTTAGCCCATTAACTGACACAGGACCGTTACCTTTGCGCATTTTTTTGTGCGTTCTAAAAGCACGAAGAGCGGCTGACGCGTTGCACTGGTTGAGGTAAAAGAATTTGACCAGTAACGCACGCTCGACTAAAGAAGGAGACATTGCACATAAACTTTCAATCCGATTGATTCGAAACGTAACACATTGCCTTTTAAAACCCAAGCAGCTGGCACTGTGCCAATGGATGTAACGTGAAATTTGAATAAAGAACTTCTTCTGCTCAGCGTACGTGATATTGCAGGTCACGAGACTTTATCGGTGTTTATGTAGATTTTACGCTTTTTTAAAAGTGTTGCCATATTGCACTTGAACTAAATAAGAAAATGTGCATAATAAAAGGTAATTTTATTCCGCATTAATTTGCATTTGTTAACACTCTATTTTCTATTACACAGCGCCAAATATTCCCCTAGCGGTGACTTTTGGAACTAATTTATTTTTTCGCGGAATCCTTCGTCCCCCGTCTTGTTTAATCTTCCTACAAAATGTGGCGTCATTCTCACAAATAGATCGCGCTACAGAACACTATGAGCACTGTCAGTTTAATTATGGCCACCCGGTAGATATATAGATAGATAGATATATGTTTGAAAAGTATTCGCAATTTGGCAGTTACGAAAGGAAGATCGTCATTTAAAGAAACTATTACAAGCTTTTTGTAAAACAATAAGTCATTTATTAAGCACTTGTTACCATGAACAAGAAATTATTTTAACAAATTGAGAATTGCAAAACTAAACCAATAAACTTATTCTAAATAATTTCAAGATAAAAAGAACTGTATATATACCATGTGTTTAAATTTTCTGTTGAATCATATAAACTTGACAATTCTATGTATTAATAAACAATTTTTTAAAAATTTTTCATAAATTATCTCATCAACTTGAAAGAAAATGAAAATAATTGGAAGTTAACTTGCATTTAACTTTACGTTCCCGTTCCGTTCGATAGATGGCTGCACCAGTCTACAAAACAAAATTAACTGAAAATGGTTTCAATTCTGCTTAAAGATGGCTAAAAGTATTAAAATAATTCATTGTCATCGTGTTCTGGGCTATTCTAAAAGTTTCAAATGTCTAGCTAGTCGGGAAGTTACACTGCTGGCCACCCAAATTGCAACACCAAGAAAGACAAGAGATATCACAACAAAATTTATTTTGTAGATAACATGTTGACCAAGTATCAAATTATTAAATTTATAGACTTCAGTGAAGTGTGGTTCCTGCCAAAATCAGTAGCCAGAGTAGCCGCCATTGTTGGAGATCACCGCTGCCACACGCCTCGGCATTGATTCAAAGAGACTTTGGATGAGTTCTAGGGGTACAGCAGACCAAGCAGCTTCCACACGTTGCCAAAATTGATCTGCCGTGGCAGCTGGGGATGGAATCTGGGTCAATCGTAGAGCAACCATGGACCACATGTTTTCTATCGGCGAAAGATCCGGAGAGCGAGGCGGCGAGGGAAGCAATTCAATCTGGCGATTGACGAAGAACCGTTGGACAATGCGTGCGACGTGTGGTCGCGCATTATCCTGTTGAAATATGGCTGTGGGCAAGCCCTGAAGGTAAGGAAGGACAACTGGCTCCAACACCTCGGAGATGTAGCGCTGGCTGTTCAAACTACCGGCAATGCGTACTAGAGGTGTGCGAGAGTGATATCCAATACCGCCCCATACCATAATACCCGGTCAAGGTCCAGTGTGGCGGTGCATAACGCAGCTGTTCAGCATCCTCTCTTCACGGTGTCTCCAGACACGAATGCGACCATCGTGGTATTGCAGACAGAAGCGTGACTCGTCAGTAAAGACAATTTCATTCTATTCTGCCGTCCACATCCTTCTGTCATCGCACCATTGGCGGCGGAGACGTCTGTGGTTCTGCGTCAAGGGTAGACAAAGCAATGGACGTCTTGCGGACAGACCACTCTGCTGTAAACGGCGTCGAATGGTACGCGCAGACACTGGATGATGCGTTACAGACTGCATGTGCTGTACTATGGTTCGTGATGTGACTGAGCGATCCGTCATTGCCATGCGCACAATTTTCCTGTCATCACGTGAAGTGGTGCGCTGAGGTGGATGCGATCGAACACGTCGGTCCGTCGTACCCTCCTGCATCCAACGATCACATATCCGCATTACAGTTGTTTGGTTTCGTCCAACACGACTACCGATTTCCCTGAAAGATAATCCACAATCTCGGTAGGCCACTATCCTTCCTCTGTCGAACTCGGATACTTGATCAAAAGATGATCGCTGTTTTCGACGAGGAATAATTGATCGTTTTTTTTGAAAAAACCACAAGAAAAACACAATTGCCGAACTTGAAATCGTCGAAATCTCCAAGCCTTAAATAGCGCTTTGAAGTGGCGCCACAGGCGCGCGTGATGTGCGTCTGCGCTGAAATTCTAATCATTTGCATATCTCACCTCCGCTAATGCATGTTGTAAATTTCATGTTATTTGCATGTTTCCTTCAGGGTGTTGCATTTACAGTGGCCAGCAGTGTAGTTAAAAATCAATTGCATTATTTGTACGGGACAAACACACACACACAAATAAACAAACAAGAAAGCGAGTTGATAAAAATATGGGAATAAAAAGAGAATATTTATCTAAATTCGACTATCCGGATTTTTTTGGTTATTCAGACTATTTCCATCCCTGATTAATCCGAACAATTGAGTTTCTACAATACTTCCCTGAAAACTCTTCGCTGAGGAGTCCTATTACAGGCAGGAGTTAGCCTCATTACCATATCTTAATACCCAGAGACAGATTACTGACTGTAGTTGATTGCAGCCTATTTTGGACCTAAACAGGCTGAAAAGTGACCAGCAATCAACCTAAACATGAAATACAGCTTTGGCCTAAACAGGCTGAAATCTGTATTTCAAAGCTGATTGCAAACATCTATACAGGGTTCCCTCCTATATCCGTTACACCCCCCCCCAAACGGTGACAGCTTAGGACATAAAGTTAGTGCCTAGGTATAGTAAAAAAGCTATGCGCTACTCGATGAGACAACTTACAACGCCATCTATCGGCAAATTTAAGAATTAGCGTTTTTATCTCAAAAACGGTACGAGATACGGGAAAAAAGCCAATTACAAAATTTTTCAGCATCCTTGATTTAGTAAGAAAAGACACCTTCCGCACATTTATTCTCAAAAGATAAAGTAGAAAATGAACTTTTGTTTGATCGGGATTTTCATCACTATGGCGTCGTTGCACCAATGTGCAGCGATTAATCCCGTCCAGAGTGTTTATGTGTATAGTGGCTAATGGAGAGCCTTTTCAGCAACATAAATAAATGATCCTGAAGATAGGGACGTGTTTCAGTTTCTTTCTTCCACTCTTTCAGTGACGTAGCTAGCATAACTGGCGCCTGGGTCACGATACCTTTTTGGCACCCTCACCCCGAAAAACATATCGTAATATAATACAGTGGAATCTCGATCGATCGTTTTCGGATCCATCGTTTTTCCGTATGTGTCGTTCATTTTATCCAGTCCCAATGATCATATTGCTTTGTTATGTGTCCGCATCTATCGTTTTCCCGCATTTATCGTTCATTTCAATCGGTCCCTTGAAAAAAGATAGATCGAGATTCCACTGTATATAGAATTGGGGAAAAGGACCATTTCGCGCCCCTCTGCGAATGGCGCCCGGGGCATGATAGACCCCCTTGCCCCCCTCTCGCTACGCCACTGAGTCTAATATTCAATCATTTTATTCTTAAAGCCCGTGTACATGTGCTAAATAAAGCAGTAATCTCCCGTCAACGGCCATACCATGCTGAAAACACCGGTTCTCGTCCGATCACCGAAGTCAAGCAGCATCGGGCGCGGTCAGTACTTGGGAGGGTGACCACCTGGGAACACCGCGTGCTGTTGGCATCTCTTTTTAATATTTATTCAATTTATTTAATTATTAATATATACGAAGATACTTGATTTTTCCAACTTGAAAATATTTTTTTTATTTTTAAATTCTGTTCGACTTAGATGCCAAGCTTTCGTTGGGATCAGAGCATATAAAAATTCATATTTTACTGTTTTGAGACCTTTTTTTCCGGGGGCAGGTGAAATTGAGTAGTTTTGTTATTTATTTCTGTACTTAATAGGTCAGTCTAATCAGTGACGTAGCTAGCATAACTGGCGCTCGGGTCGCGATACCTTTTTGGCGCCCTCACCCCGAAAAACATATCGTAATACAATATATAGAATTGGGGAAAAGGACCATTTCGCGCCCCTCTGCGAATGGCGTCCGGGGCATGATAGTCCCCCTTGCCCCCCTCTCGCTACGCCACTGCACACTTTATGACATGACAATTTTCGAAATCGTGACCAAGCAAATGCTCATTTTCTATATCCTGTTTTAAGTATTAATGTGCGCAAGGTGTCTTTTGTTACTAAATCGATGATGCTGAACAACTTATTTGACTTTTTTCCCGTATCTCGTACCGTATTTGGGATAAAAACGCTCATTCCAAAATTTGCCGATAGATGGCGTTGTAAGTTGTCTCATCGACTAGCGTATAGCTTTTTTATTATACCTACACATCAACTTTATGGCCTAAGCTGTCACCATTTAGAAGTTAAGGGGGGGGGTGTAACGGATATAGGTCGGAACCCTGTATATTACCCATACCAAATGCGCAAATCGAACCCGCATCCTTCCCCCTCCCCCCCCGCTATAGACTTAGCTATTGTATGACCCCTTTACACTGTCGTTTCAAGAAGCCGCTGGTGCAAATCGCGTGCGTAAAAGGTTCACGCACGACGGGTCCTAATTCAATCTTTGTTCTCTTTCATTATATTTGAGAATAAATAGTTCCGAGTCCTTAAAATGCAAACGTCAAAAATCGGTTAAACTATTCCTAATTCGAAGGTCGAGGTCGTTATTTTTATTCCAGTTCGAACGCGACTTCTACGAAACGAAACTTGCGTGTGAAAATGATGGTTGGCAGCAGACAAACAGGACAAAAAAGAAACTATGTCAATAGGTGCAATGGCAGACGACAATAGTCTGTGCAACAAATCTACAAGCGGGACTTTCGAAACACGTCATTGTATAATTTCTTTTATCTGCTTTTACGACGAGACATTCTAAAAAATTTAAAAATATAATCTTGTCAAGGTAAACACAAAACTTTTATCAGTGAAATTAATTTTTTTAGATATTGAGAAAGAATTCTAATTAGAGTAGTACGCTATAATGTGGCGTCAACCCCTTAACTGCCGACGAAATCTTACGTGAAGCCGCTGCGCAGTGCCACCATTTTCCTCAGAAGCGCTTAGCGACACGGTGCGATTGAAGAAAAACAGAAGCACAGTTTTGAATCTACATAATATATATTGTTAAAATGAAAAATGAAAACTACAAAATTTAAATTACAGATTATAGTAAAAATTAACAGTTAGTACTTAGCTATTGTGTGATATATCTTGAAACATGGTTGTGTAAGTTCAGTTCACTTAAAGTTAAACAGAATTTTTACTTTTAAAAAAATAACTGAACTACACAGAAAATATGGGATAAAAGATTCAATGACAGATCAGAAGGTCGCTTGGTTTTTCCTATGACTCTATTCTGGACACGAAGAATGTAGAAGCTCAACAGGTTGATAAATTTCAAATGATGACAAGCAGGTTGTAGAACTGACTTTATTGAAAGGTGAAAATTAGCTTAATACATTGCAATGTTTAGATACTCCCGCGGAAGAATGTCGGCATGTCTATACTTCAAACTTGTAGATGCATTCCAACAGAAATTGGCATGAAATGTGCGCTCACAGTACATCAATGCAATACATAGAACGGCGAGCAAAAAAGACACGTCTCTCCTCTCTACAAGACTACATGCAACTGAACTACATCGCGGGAAGGAAGATTAGCGGTGGCAAAACTTCAGAAGTATCGCCATCTAGTGACAATTATAAGAGTTATTTAAACTTCAGAAAAAAAATGCAAAAATAGAAAATCAAAATCCAACAATGGTTGAATACATAAACCAAGATCACATTCAACACAATGATAGCGGGATTGAAGGCGAACTTTCTTTTTGGAGTAGTCATCTAATTCACTGTCAGACATATCCATACAAGACATTGAAAATAATTCGTATTACACAACGCTACGCGAAAACAGAGCAAAAGAGAAAAGATCACACAACCTATTCAAGCACGCTCTCACATGAACTACCACTTTCAAATTTTACCCTACCCGTTTGTAAAAAATGAGCATGACCCTGTCAAACGACAATTCAAGGTGTCAAAATAACTCGTATCGCACAAAGCTACGCAAACACAGAGCAAAAGAGAAAATAAAATCACACAACCTATTCAAGCATGCTCTCACATGAACTACTACTTTCAAATGTCACCCTCACGTGCCCTCCTACCCGTTTGCAAAAAATGAGCATGACCCTGTCAAACGATAATTCGAGGTGTCAAGGTCAATATATCTCATTACAAAGCAATGGGCGTAGTTAAACGTCTATAAACAAATTACAGTGTCAAGTATTCTGGGAGGACGTATATATACGTCAGGATTAGTTAATGAATCGACTGTGCAAAGCGTATATATACGCCCGTGGCAGTTATGGGGTTAAAAGAAATTCATCGCATGTACGTATGTATCGGAAATTGAACACCTCCTCTTGCACCATAGGTTGAAAGGAAAATCAAAAAATAATTACAACATAAGAACTTTTTATATACCATGTTTTTAAATTTTCTGTTGAATCATATTAACTTGACAATTCTATGTATTAATAAATACTTTTTAAAAAATTTTTTGATGAATTATCCCATCAAGTTGAAAGAAAATGAAGTTAATTGGAAGTTAACTTGCGTTTAACTTTTCGTTCCCGTCCAGGCCGATAGATGGCTGCCCCAGTCTACAAAACAAAATTAACTTAAAATGAATTCAATTCTGCTTAAAGATGGCTAAAAGTATTAAAATAATGCATTGTCATGGTGTTCTGAGCTATTCTTAAAGTTTCTAATGTCTAGCTAGTCAGGAAGTTAGTTAAAAATCTATTGCAAGATTTGGACTGGACAAACACACAAACAAGAAAGCGAGTTAATAAAAACATGTAAATAAGTTAAATCTGCTGTGAACTAACCCTATTGGATTCGCTCACTTATGGAGAAAAGGTGTCCAAGGACTGCCGACTTGTATTGAAAGATTTTTTTTTTTACATTGTACTCCGTAATAAAGAAATTTTACACCTTGAGGCATTTTTCGTTTAAAAAAAATGCAAATAATATTTTTAAATTTAAATTATTCAGGGAGAAAATGTAGTGTAGTGTGTTTTAAACGCTCCTAAATTCCTTTGTTGGACGAAATTCCTAAAATGAATCCTGTTGCAAAAAGCAGAAAGTTCAGGCTATCTGAAAATACCATTTATATTGGATTATCAGCATTTATGTAGCTGTCAATAGTAGACATATTTTCTCCGTAGCTTAACATTGAGGTGAACGAATCCAATAGGCTTAGTACACAATAGCCTTAATATGTATGGGTCGATCAAAGTCAAAAATCGTGTATAAAATCATTGAGCAATGCACATATTTCGAAACTGGAGCAGCTGCTCTTCAAATATTTTTTCTTACTCAACTAGCAACACGTCAGAGTGATTTATCTGCACGTGTTTTCCGTTTAATCATATTAGTGGTAATTTATATGCTCTAGTAATAATACCTCAAGAATTATTGCAGAAAAATAAAAGGCAAGGCATTTACGTAACCTCTGCTAGTCATACCTTTCTTGTACGTCTAAGAACATGTACCTGATATACATGTTAGTGCATACCAGTGTACATGTGTGCTGACTAAGGTGAAAACAAGATTAATGAACAGCGGAAATGAAAAACACTTTTTCACTCTTACTTCTAACAGTTATCGAAATTTGAAATTGAGGTTGCTAGTTGAGGAAGAAACCAACTGCTATTGTTTTGAGATAATATTTCAACTAACATTGTTTTGAAACAACATTTACTTCTGTTTTTCCTCTTGCATATAACATTTATTCTTTTCAAATTACTTTTCACAAAAGCATCATTCCATGACTGCCAGAATGTAAAAATGAAACCCTACCATTTTTTAATTAAAATGATGAAATGATTGCTAGGGAAATGATGAAAGGAATTTCACACTGTTGCCACAAATTGTTAGTTATATACTAAATTTTAAATTAAAATGAGTCCACGGTAGAACAAGCAAATTGTAAGAGTTCGATACAAAATGAAAAAGTTTTTGATTTTCAAATAATTTGCAAACAAAAATCAAAACGTCGTCGTCGTCATACCAACCATACGTGAGTTCCTTTTCATTTCACTTTAAACTTTCATTAATTTAAAACTCCTTTGGAATTTTAGTTGCAAAACGTTAAATTAAGATGCAAAAAACGGTGACCTGTTAAACCAGTTTGGGCGAGGTAGCAGAGGTCAAATGAATAAATTTAAACGAAATGGCGCTATTCGTGCTCTTGAAACAAAAGGAAAGGTTTAAATTCTTGAGAGTATATCTACTAAAATACCTTTTAACAGACTAAAGTATTCCATATTCGCTATTCTGTAGGTATATTTATTAATAATGAGCTGAACATAAAACGGTCGTAAATAAAACTCAGTAGGCTGTGTAGCGTTTCAAAGGAAAAGAAAAATAGAAACCCACCACATCATTGTACTGTTAAACGATACGTAACCTTGACAGTAAACGCAAGATGCAGCTTATACAAAGAGTTTATTCAGTTAAGCAAAAGCAATTGGCAGTTTCATCGCATGACCAACACAATAAACTTGATTGATGATGAACGCAATAAAGGACTCTTCCTTTCGGAGACGACAAAGAGAGCTCCAGATAGAAATTATAACTCTGGGTGGCATAAAATATTATTAAGGAACATTTCAACTTGGAATTACTTTACTTTCGTAACAGATAAAATGAACACAGTTCAAGGTAAACTTCTTCATATATAAGCATAAGATACCCTATGTCGTAGATAAGTATATGTGATTAGAATAAACGTTTATGAATTAGGGGTGAGTTTTTAACCACTGGGTTGATTACTTCCACAGGAATGCCCGACTTAAAATGCTCTAACTTTATGCACAGCCATCGAATTTCATCGAGGATTACAAATTTTTTAGGAAAGTGCATACTGTTCAAGACATAAATTGCAGTTGATGTGAATTGATGCATTTTACTCAGAAGTAGTGTTACCTAGTTATTAGCCAAACACTCGTGCTTCACTACGGAGTACATGAGTACTATCAATTAAGTGATATTTTTTATTTTAATTTAAAGTAACTTCAACAGTGAAGTGTTGTTATTCTTCAGAGGAGTGCACCCTGTGATATAACGACCATGAACAGACATTAAATACAGGTTTTAAATTTTGTTTTATTTTGGGGTCTTAAGCCCCTTTTAACGCTCTCAAAGGTAAGTTTTTTTTAAGCTTTATTAGTGAGCACCTAGGGTCTTAGAGGAGACAAAATTTCAGTTTCCTAGACCTTATGGTACCAGTCAGTGTGTTTTATTTTAAGGGTTTAAATCCCTTTTAACCCCTCTAAAGTTTGAATTCTTTATAATATTTCTTAGTGAGTTCGAATCCGGCTTGAGCCCTTTCTTGCAAACCGCACTTCTTTATCGGGATTTCTTCCTTTATGAATTTTTAAAGTTTTTACGAACTTTTTGCTCACCCTATATACACACATTTTTGTCCTTCAAAATCGAAATAAAAAGTAAAAATCTAAAATAGAATAATTACAATATAAAAAGACCTTTTTATATACCATATTTTTAAATTTTCTGTTCAATCATATAAACTTGACAATTCCATGTATTAATAAATACTTTTCTTCAAATTTTTTTGATGAATTTTCCCATCAACTTGAAAAAAAAATGAAGGTAATTGGAAGTTAACTTGCGTTTAACTTTTCGTTCCCGTCCTAGCCAATAGATGGCTGCACCAGTCTACAAAACAAAATAAACTGAAAATAACTGAAAATTAATTTAATTCTGCTTAAAGATGGCTAAAAGTATTTAAAAAATGCATTGTCATCGTGTTCTGAGCTATTCCAAAAGTTTCAAATGTCTAGCTAGTCGGGAAGTTTGTTAAAAATCGATTGAAAGATTTGTACTAGACAAACCCACAAACACACAAACAAACAAGAAAGCGAATTAATAAAAACACGTAAAAAAATTTAAATGACTAGGGATCAGGAATAGTGTTTTTCAACAAAGACACTCGCATTTATTTATTCCTATATCTAGTAGGGTGGTTTAGTAGGTCCATCTGGTAGGGTTCCTTGTCATTTCGATCTCTTGCAATGAGAGGGGAGAGTACGGGAGGGGGAAGACACACCCTTGAGTTCGATCTCATCCCCACTGCACCGTTTGAGGGTCAAATATATATATTTTTCGTCACCAACGGATTTAAATTA
Organism: Dolomedes plantarius; assembly: GCA_907164885.2. Taxonomy (NCBI): domain Eukaryota; kingdom Metazoa; phylum Arthropoda; class Arachnida; order Araneae; family Dolomedidae; genus Dolomedes; species Dolomedes plantarius. The sequence goes on from OU015499.1 coordinate 81,842,004, forward strand.
TGTGCCTCCTGCTGGCTCTTTAAGCCAGCAAAAGGCTTTCGGAGATCTTGTTAAAAGCTGCAAGCCATTTCAAGATTCTTTTATCCATTGTGAAGCGTTGTGAAGGGGAATAACAATTAAGAAAGGGGCAGCTATAAAAATTGTATACGCAGAGGAAGGATAGATTGAGGCGGCTGTAGTGAAAGTATAAGAAAAGGCCTTTTACATAAGTTTAAAAGATTGATAGAAAAGGGAAACGTACGCAATAAAAATATATTTATGGTAGAGAGGGGAAGGTTTGGAAATAGCCGCCGCTCCCATATAAAGGCCCCCCATAAGAAAAGGCTTAGTAGTAAAATTAGATCGCGGTTAGTCAAAGGCCCCATGATAAAAGAGTTGCGTTGGACGAGGGTCAGTCGAAAAAGCCCCTTAGAATAAGGTTTAGGAATTGAAAGGATTATATTGAAATTTACGCAACAGTAGCAGTATTGTCGGATCATGGTCAGGAAAAGATGTTATAAAACTGACCAGGTGTTAGAAAATAAAATATAAAAAAAATGTAGAAAGGAACAGGGGAAAAATGTGAAAGAATATGAAAATGTTTAGTATAGGTCCAATGAGAAGTGTGATTTTAATAAAAGAGAAATATTAGGGCCACTAGAAAAGGGTTTTAAGACGTAGGTGAAGTTTATATGGAGAAGAAAATACTGTGATTGGAAGGTGAAAACATGTATGCAAAAAGTTGAGATAAATATTAAGGGGTAGAAATGATACAGATGAGAGAGAAAAAGTTTTCAGAGAGATAGAGACAGAGTGTGCAGAGGATATAGAGGTGTGCAGAGGGCGAATAGCCTACGGGCTTGCCCTGTGGTGGACTCTCGAGTCCACCCTGCCCCTTTACCTACAACCATGAGCGAAAAAGATGGAACAATGTTAATGTTCCCGTAGCAACGCCGAATTGGGGTAAGTCAGTCTCTACATTTCTGTTGCCTGTTGACAGTACTATTTTAAGATTTAAATTTAAATTAAAATCCCGTAAATGATACATACCTTGTTTTATCCGGTGAGGACCCAAATTGTTATTTGAAAGAACATTAATCATTTTAACACATTATTTTTTTTCCATGTAGTTATAATCATTTTAATACTGTAATTTAACTGTTTATTTGTGTAATAAATTTTCGTTGTTAATTTTGTAAATATTGGTCTTCATCATTTATATAAAACATTTAAGTTGTGTATAATCTTTCTCTACAGTGTTTACATGCTGGGGTTAAAACGAACCTGGGTAATTAAGTAATGGGTAATAACTAATTAGTAATCAAACCCTGTTTATTTTAATCATAAATATTGAAAAATCTTTTAAAAACAAAACCCATTTTTTTCCACCCAGCAAATGGTTGCCGTGACCATTCCTTTTGATTTCTGTAATCATCTGGGTATTAAAAGGAAAATTTTTTTTTCCTATAAGGATATTAATTTTTATAATGGATATTTGTAGAAAAAAAAATATAGACACAGTAAATATTCACCTCTTTTATTTTTCATTAGTTTAAATTAGGATTTTTTTTTGACATGTTGCATACTATGATGATACAATTTTTTTTTATTATTAATTGTTTTAATTCTTGATCAAATACAAGAATTTAAATTATTTTCTTAATGTGTTTAAAATTGTGAATACCTGTATTGGCATATCGTTATTATTATAAAATGTATGTGTTTTAATATTTCTTTCAAATTTATATATTATATATATATATATATCGAAAAAAAAATTTATTATTATATGCACATTTCTGTCAGTAGAATATATGTATATCAATTTTTTTTTTGATTAACATGCCTGACTCTTAGAGTCTAATGCCTGATTCTCTAGGTAATTTATTGGGAAAATTAGTAGAATTTAGCAATTTTATTTCAATTTGACATGTGTGTGACTTTAGTCCAGAAATTTTTTTTTGTGTATCTTAAAATTTTTATTTTTATATTATGTCGTACTTTTAAGAGCAATGATATAATTAGTATATAAATGGTTAAGAGAATTTTTTTCTTGATAGAAAATCATGTTTTAATGTGTTATAATTGTGTTTTGATATTTACCGTTAATGGGTTTCCGATTTCGAAATTTCATTAGGATTTTATGCATGTATATAATTTTTTTTCTTTCTTTCTATGTGTTTGCTATAAAATTTCCATTGAGATTTTCAGATTTATGTGTTCGTAGTTAGGATGTAATTAGAGTATGTTGATATTTATTTACATTGAGTAAAATTTATTTTGTGCATGCTTATGGTACAAAACAATGGTTAAGAAGGATTTTTTTTTTTTAGACGTTTGAATTTCCTTTATTGTTTTAATGTATTTTGTGTATTATAGCGACGCCCGTTGGCGCAATAATTTCATCCCAATTAAGGGAAAGGCGATAAATAGTGCACGATTTGAACTGTTTAGTGGGCAAAAAAAATTGGTCACTTTCTAAAGAATTGTGCTCTCATAAGAGGGGGCGAAGAATAGAATATTGCCCTTCGAAGAGAGGGGAGTGCAGTTGCGGTTTTTCTTCCTTTTCAAGTTACTCCTGCGTTCCGTTTTGGCCGGGAGAAAAGGAGGGAGATTTTTTCACAGTAGCTATGAATTAGAGCTATAGTGATAGAGCGAAACAGGGGTTTTCGAAGCGTATGGCTATCTACTATGTTTACTTGTTGTTCCCCGACGGGGGGGGGGGGGGGGGGGGGTCAAACGCCAAAACGCTCAGAACGCGCTCCTAAATAGAAGCGAACGTATCTCTTTCGCTTGTCATTTATTTTTTTTATTATTATTATTTATGTATTTATTTTTATTGCGTTTTCTTTTTTTTAACTCATTTTCTATGTCTGTTATTAATGAGTGAATTTAACATAATAATGAATAGGCATGGGGAATAATGAATGAATTTTGATTTCCTGAAAATTGTCTCCTATAAGAGGAGAACAGATGAAATTCACAATCGCTTCACTTACAATTAACTCTCTGGTTCGTAAATTTATAAGACGATATTTGATCGTTGCGGACAGATAACGGAGAACAGTGAAGAATGGAATTTTTTCGAAATTTCCCACGCGAGAATCGCGATATTCTGAAATTCGTTCTTATGAATGGAGATGCGAACGCACCTCTTAGCGTTATCTTTTATTTTTTCATTTTTTTTACTTGTTCTTACATACGTTTCTTTCTTTTGCTATTTATTATTTATATATGTTTATTATTATTGTTTGATTTCAAATTGTTATTAATTAATTTCTTTTTGTAAATACTTAACGCATTTTAAATTAGACAATTATCTGTCGTTTCTTAGCCTTAACTTTAATCGAATGTCAATTGTCATGTCAATAAGAGAGTTATAACACAATTTTTTTTTTTCCTCTCTCGTCATAATTTTCCCTATCATTATACTAGGGTTCTCTTTTATTTTTTGAAAAAAATCGAAATATACAATTTCTCTCCTTTCTTTTGCTTTTATTACTCATCTCATGTTTCAAAAATTTAGTTTGCATTTTTGTTTAACTCTAAAATAACAAATCAAAAACAAAATAAATTTTAAAATTTTGGATGTAACTTCTAATATATCTTGTTTTGGCGGACTGATCACCTGTCATTGTTGTTCGTATATATAGATTTTGCGTTCACTTTCTTTATTATAAATTTTTTTTTCTCTAACACAGTACATGAATGCATAAACAGGCATTCTACAGAAATGTGTATATATAATGTGTGTATAATAATAGTAGTATTATTAATGATGATAATAATGAGGATGTGTTACAATATCATTAGATATTTGGTTGTTTTATACAAAGGTATGCCATAATAGATATTCATTTATGTAATTAATCATTTTTTTTCTTCTCCCTAATTCTTTATGAATATAAGAGGAAATTTTTATATTTTACATTATAAGAGAATAATGTCTTAATTTAATGACTAACAATTATTAATTATACAGTTATTTTAATTTTACCCTTTATACGACTAAGAATTTTTTTTGTACTGTCAATTCAACATGAATTGTAAGATAGACCTTACCCTATAGCTCAATGTTGTCTACTTTTGGTACTTTCCTGGCTACCACAATTTTTGTTTAACCTTTCAAGTTGCTGTTTAAAGCTCTCATCATGAAGTCACATGAGTGATGTTGCTCTAGTAGCACAAGAACTTTAAAAATCTCCACATTGCGGCCGAGTTTTAAGGCCAGCAGTGTCGTGTACGAGTTATTCGTCGAGTCATCGGGCGAGCGGTTCATGCCACGGAGAGTGAGATTGATTGCAGTCTCCTACGTTTTACGACGATTTCTAGATTTTGCTGAATGTGCGACAGTGTTTGTTTTCATCTACAGAGGGACGTGCATCTTCTTCATCTTCATACATGCCTGTAGTAATCGACAGCGGCGCTCGTCTCATCGACAGTGCGCTTGCGGATAGTGCACGAAATCAACTTTCCTGTGAGCCAGACGGAATAGCGGTCTTTTCAAGCCCCACCATGTCGTCGAGCTACGGTTGATTATTCTTGCCCGTATGGTTTTTTTCTTTGTACACTATGATGTTTAATTGTTTCCAGAGGCCAGCTCTTACTTCGTCGACACTCTCTTGTGCATCAGAGTGTTACCCAGCTCTTTAGGTCTTACGATTGCATTGTGGACGTTGCTGGAGTAATTCAACATGCCACGGACAATTTTCTCGTCCAAGAAACTGTTCACCAGAACCTAGCTCTTAATCCGTCGAAACTGTTCATCTATTAGCTTCAGAATTTTCAGTTGTGAGTGCTGTCATTTCAAGAACTATATATATTTCATAGAACATTTTTCCTTCCAGTGGATTCAACGTTTTATACAAGTTTCCCCCCCAAAAAAATGGTTACTTGATGTTGTTTATCCCGTTAAATATATACTCAGGACATTAATTATTTTAAATTCATTTCTCTATTTTAAACCAGTTATTTTTATTTGCAATTTATATTATATTATGATGCTTTAATTCTTATACCCATTTCTTTTGCATACCTTCAGCTCAAGAATTAGTATTAATTACTTTTAGGTACAAAATGTTATTTATGAAGGTTATCAGTATTGAATTTACTAAGAATTTTGTTTCATTATGGCTGGCATTGCATACTTCGTCTATGCTATTGGCAATTATTTTCCAATCATTTACACTCTGGAAAATATTTTTTTTTAAATTATTTATAACTCAGTATTATCTGTTTCATTTATTTTTTCAAGCAACTCCTATATATTATGATTAGGCTAATTTTTAAACTAATTTTTTTGTGTCTTTCTCAAGCCCAAGAGTTACTTTTACTTATATTTTAGGTACAAAATGTTATTTAGATTGGTTACCAGTATGCATATATGCTACGAGTTGCTTCTAGTAAGCTTATTTTAACATTGGTTATATCAATTTTTTTTTCAGCAACTCAAATTTTGTGTCTGGGCATTATTTATAATTTTATTGTACTCTTATAATTTATTCATTCTTATTTATGCTTTATATTATATTACTACTGGATAATTTCCCCCTATATTAATACCTATTTTTTGAACACTTTAAGCACAAGTGTTACTATCAGGATTAATTTTGGAAAAAGAAGCCATTTATCTTGGTTGAAAGTGTTAAATTTTACTAAGAATATTATCCTAACGAGTCTACTTTTACATTGATTAGAATTTGATAATTTTTTTTTGTGTGTTGTATATATATATAACCTGGTATTTTGTGCTATATATGTATGTTTATCATTTAAATTTGGGTCCTCCACCAGTTAGTAGTAGGTCTCTCAACCAATTAGGTATTAAATCTCAAATTGGGACTTACAACTTTTTTTTCTTTTTTTTTTAAATTTTTTTTCTTTTTCTGAGACTTTTGTGAGTATTGCTGGCTCTTTAAGCCAGCAAAAGGCTTTCGGAGATCTTGTTAAAAGCTGCAAGCCATTTCAAGATTCTTTTATCCATTGTGAAGCGTTGTGAAGGGGAATAACAATTAAGAAAGGGTCAGCTATAAAAATTGTATACGCAGAGGAAGGATAGATTGAGGCGGCTGTAGTGAAAGTATAAGAAAAGGCCTTTTACATAAGTTTAAAAGATTGTTAGAAAAGGGAAACGTACGCAATAAAAATATATTTATGGTAGAGAGGGGAAGGTTTGGAAATAGCCGCCGCTCCCATATAAAGGCCCCCCATAAGAAAAGGCTTAGTAGTAAAATTAGATCGCGGTTAGTCAAAGGCCCCATGATAAAAGAGTTGCGTTGGACGAGGGTCAGTCGAAAAAGCCCCTTAGAATAAGGTTTAGGAATTGAAAGGATTATATTGAAATTTACGCAACAGTAGCAGTATTGTCGGATCATGGTCAGGAAAAGATGTTATAAAACTGACCAGGTGTTAGAAAATAAAATATAAAAAAAATGTAGAAAGGAACAGGGGAAAAATGTGAAAGAATATGAAAATGTTTAGTATAGGTCCAATGAGAAGTGTGATTTTAATAAAAGAGAAATATTAGGGCCACTAGAAAAGGGTTTTAAGACGTAGGTGGAGTTTATATGGAGAAGAAAATACTGTGATTGGAAGGTGAAAACATGTATGCAAAAAGTTGAGATAAATATTAAGGGGTAGAAATGATACAGATGAGAGAGAAAAAGTTTTCAGAGAGATAGAGACAGAGTGTGCAGAGGATATAGAGGTGTGCAGAGGGCGAATAGCCTACGGGCTTGCCCTGTGGTGGACTCTCGAGTCCACCCTGCCCCTTTACCTACAACCATGAGCGAAAAAGATGGAACAATGTTAATGTTCCCGTAGCAACGCCGAATTGGGGTAAGTCAGTCTCTACATTTCTGTTGCCTGTTGACAGTACTATTTTAAGATTTAAATTTAAATTAAAATCCCGTAAATGATACATACCTTGTTTTATCCGGTGAGGACCCAAATTGTTATTTGAAAGAACATTAATCATTTTAACACATTATTCTTTTTCCATGTAGTTATAATCATTTTAATACTGTAATTTAACTGTTTATTTGTGTAATAAATTTTCGTTGTTAATTTTGTAAATATTGGTCCTCATCATTTATATAAAACATTTAAGTTGTGTATAATCTTTCTCTACAGTGTTTACATGCTGGGGTTAAAACGAACCTGGGTAATTACGTAATGGGTAATAACTAATTAGTAATCAAACCCTGTTTATTTTAATCATAAATATTGAAAAATCTTTTAAAAACAAAACCCATTTTTTTCCACCCAGCACCTCCATCTGCTTACTGAAAACTCTGGGGCGTTATCATGTGTCATTACCATGTTGTCTTTATTAACTCGCTTTCTTGTTTGTTTGTGTGTGCGTTTGTCCAGTACAAATCTTGCAATCGATTTTTAACTAACTTCCTTACTAGCTAGACATTTGAAACTTTTAGAATAGCTCAGAACACGGTGACAATGCATTATTTTAATACTTTTAGCCATCTTTAAGCAGTTTTGAATTCATTTTCAGTTAATTTTGTTTTGTAGACTGATGCAGCCATCTATCGGCAGGAACGGGAACGAAAAGTTAAACGCAAGATAACTTCCAATTAACTTCATTTTCTTTCAAGTTGATGGGATAAATCATCAAAAAAATTTTTAAAGAGTATTTATTAGTACATAGAATTGTTAAGTTTATATCATTCAACAGAAAATTTAAAAACATGGTACAGTAACCACCGCTTATAGTGATCAGTGGTTATAAGAATCAACCATTTATAATAATCAATATCACAAAAACAAAAGTAAATGTATTATTTCCATGTTAAAATTTAAAGAATCAATCCACCGGTTTTAAGAATCAGCTTACATTCTTCGCTTTCTTTTCATTTTCCAAAAAGCCACTTAAACCCTCAAAAGGCACGAAGTTCTTTATTTTTTGTCAGAAAAACTAATAAGATGGGATGGAATACAGTCATAAAATGCATCCCTTTCTTTATTAGTCATAATATAATAGTTTCCCCTTAAACGCTTTAGCTAAACACTGTCCTATTAGCTTGACCCAGGAGCATCGGTACCCGTCCGGGTCCGATTTCATTTTTCTCCACTGACAAGCAAAGACAGGGACTGTTTTTTTCCCAGGTCCCACATCCTGGTTGTGGCTTCCTGGACCCTGAAACACATAAATCTTCGGCGAAGTATACACTATCACTTAGGCAAACGTGACATTAGTAGATTCAGCACGCTATCAAACCGTGAAACGTAAGCTAGAAGGTGAATCTTGGCCTGAGACAATTGATATTGAAAGAGGTATAAACAGCCTCCTGAAAACTTCATTACGTCAAACTACCGTCAACTTACGTCTACAGGAAGGGTGCAAGAAAAATTTTTCTTCCACCCTTCCTGTAGTTGAAATGTCAAAACTGTTAAGCAGGTATGTTGTAACAAATATTGAATTTTTTTCTTCTCTTACTATAATCATGCGTATCTACTTATAGGTATAGAAATTAAGTTTTTTTTTTAATTATAAAAAATAATTTTTATAAAAGATAATTAACGTAAATCTATATATATAAAACGCGTAGGTATGCAGCACAAAAATCGACGATATTTCTACACTCCGAATGGCAACGGCTGCAACTACCAGATGTAAACATTAGCAGCAGCCCGCAATTTGCAACCGCGTGTCAACATGGATTTACGCACTGAAATCAGGAATGCTCGAAAGCGAGCTGCACGATCAAGTGAAAATTGGGAACAGTCTCAAAAAAGAAAGCGAAGAAGAAATAATTCATTAAGAGAGAGGTATGAAAGAGAGAGCATAAATGATCGCGAGGTTAGGCTTAACCGTCGCCGCCATAGCAACCTACAGCCAGTAATAGTTAATTTTCTACACTTTTTTCAGTACTTGCTGAATTTTTCTCCATTTTATAAGCTGATTAATGGAAGAAATTTTCCCAACAATTCATTATTTGATATGATTAAGTGTAGATATCTGAATTGTGAACAATAGTACATACAGAGAGTGATGCAATCCACACTATATTTTAGTACTTGCTGAATTCTTTCTCCATTTTTAAAGTGAAAAAAATTTTCCCCCTTTATTTCTTATTTGATGTAATGATAAAGTGTAGATATCTTAATTTTGAAAAATAGTACATACAGAGAGGGATGTAATTTTTAAAATCATTGGTGTTGGGTTTCTCAGTCTTATCTTTAACACTGATCTGAAGTAATGGAAATTTATATTATTTAATGACGATGTTTCAGAACCAGCCTTATGAAGAATACCCCTTAGCAACTTGTATTTATGATGACAAGTAATGGTAACATTCCTTACATGTGTTATTTTCAGTTGAGTTGTTTTGCAAAAGCGACCATGCTGGTATCATGGTGCTGGTTGGCCATCACGTATGCCTATCCAAAAATCTAAATTTCTGCTATAAGAATCAATCGCTTATAATAAACAAAAACAGTAATAACAAACGTGGTTCTTATAAGCAGAAATCACTGTATATAAAAAGTTCTTTTTATCTTGTAATTATTTGTAATTTAGGTTCCTGTAATGCAGCACCTTTCAGTATAACAACATGTTCCTTTCTTTATTACTAACATCCAATTTGTGTACAGAAAGTCCTCTTTTCCTCAAACTCTATCGTGTACATATGCTACCCTTCAATGTTACATCGGCAACTTTCTCACGCTTAAATGCTCTTTGGAAGTACGGTCCGTTGAAAAGAAGTCATATCAACCATGACAATCTGCAGTAATCTCGGTTTCTACTCACTTACTTTCTCTGTAGCGGATAATGATCGACAGTTTGAAATCTTTACGAATGTTACAAATTTTCTCTTGCAAAATGTTTCTTCCATTTTTTTTATTTTTGAGAAGTTTAAACTTAAAATCCTTCATATATTTCAAAATTTGGAAACTACGAACTCTATGTATAAGTATACCTAGTACTTCCAGATACAAAAATAAATAAATAACAGAAGTGAAAGAAAAAAGTTATTACCTGTATTAGAAAAAATAACAGTGGAATAATTACAAGATAAAAAGAACTTTTTATATTACCATGTTTTTAAATTTTCTGTTGAATCATATAAACTTGACCATTCCATGTATTACTAGATACTTTTTTAAAATTTTTTTGATGAATTATTCCATCAACTTGAAAGAAAATGAACTTAATTGGAAGTTAACTTGCATCTAACTTTTCGTTCCCGTTCTAGTCGATAGATGGCTGCACCAGTCTACAAAACAAAATTAAATAAAAATAACAAAAACATGGTAAAAATCTGCTTAAAGATGGCTAAAAGTATTTAAAAAATGCATTGTCATCATGTTCTGAGCTATTCTAAAAGTTTCAAATGTGTAGCTAGTCAGGAAGTTAGTTGAAAATCGATTGCAAGATTTATACTGGACAAACACACAAACACACACATAAACAAGAAAGCAAGTTAATAAAAACATGGAAAAAATTAAGTTTACTAAACATAGGGTTTGAAGCTGTGTTAAAGAAATTTTAAGATGATCTTGTATGCAGTTTTAGAGATGATTCATTATCAACATAACAAAAGCTGATTCTTTGGCACTTAAATACCAGGAATTAAGATGGCATTTTCTGACTATACTACTCTGGCACGTTTTTTGGCGACCGCTAAACGCTTGGAGAATGACTTCATTTTAAGGCTGCTGTGTACTAACCCTATTGGATTCGCTCGCCTCAATGTTAACCCGTGGAGAAAATTTGTTTACTATTTACATCTACATAAATGTTGATAATCCAATGAAAATGGTATTTTCAGATAGCCTGACCTTTTCTGCACCTTGCAACAGGATTCATTTTATAAATTTTGTCCGCCAAAGGAATTTAGGATTTAAAACACACTATACCAGATATTTTCGTGGTAACTGCATATATAGCGCGTACTGTGGTTGTTCTGAAATAGTTGTTGGAATTGCCAGTATGGGTAAACTGCCTGATTTAGACGCCTTCGATCGCTGACAAATCGTAGGTGCGCGACGCATGGGCCATTCAATTTCCGAAATCGTCAGACAGCTAGGATTTTCAAGGTCGACAGTGTCAAGAGTATACCAAGAATACATGGATGGTGGGAAAAAAACTAGCGATCGGGCAAACTGCAAAGGACAATTAGCCTTGACAGTGCGTGGTGAGAGACGGCTCAGGCGTATTGTACGTAGCCAGCGAAGCCAAACATTAGCTCAAATTACCGCACAGTTTAATGACGGTGCCAGTCGTACAGTCAGTAAACGGACTGTGCAACGCTCGCTTCACCGTATGGGTTTCGGGAGCCGTCGACCTACGATAGTACCATTGCTCTATACTCGCCATCGGGCTTCACGTCTTGCCTGGGCAAGAGAGCACAGAGACTGGAGTGTAGAGGACTGGAAACGAGTAGCATGGAGTGATGAGTCTCGATTCCGACTACTTAACGCCGACGGGAGTCTGAGAATATGGCGTCAGGCTCATGAAGCCATGGATCCTGCATGCCTGGCTGGAACTGTAAAAGGGCATGGTGGCTCAATCATGGTCTGGGGTGTTTTTTCGTGGACACAGTTTGGGATCTTTGGTGCGTGTACCAACCTCCCTCAATGCAATTCGGTACGTAGAGTTTCTGGGTGATCACCTCCATCCGTTTATGCTGTTCTGTTATCCGCACGGTAATGGAGTTTTCCAGCAAGACAACTGTACCTCTCACAAGTCCCGGTTGGCTACTAGCTGGTTGGATGAGCATTCCTCTGACTTATCTGTCAGGAATTGGCCACCTAGAAGCCCAGACTTAAATCCTATTGAGCATCTTTGGGATGTTTTGGAACAAGGCGTGAAAGGCCATCACACAGCACCAAAGAACCTTACTGAATTATGGACAGCTTTAGCCAATATTTGGCAAGCCATTCCCGTGGAACTTTTCCAGAAACTTGTTGAATCTATGCCTCGTCGTGTGGCAGCCGTTATCAAGGCCAGAGGAGGCCCAACTCGTTACGAGGTAGGTATCCCTAATTCAGTGGCACTTCAGTGTACAGTAAAAGAAATGTTCCTCAAACTGGACTATATTAACTGTACTATATTCTTTAGTATGTTATATTAGATTTAATTTGAATATTTTCTTCTACGTTATTTTGTCAAATTTTTTTGTAATATTTTTTCGTTTTTTTTTACATCAATTGCATACATTGATCGTTGTATTTATTATATATATATATATATATATATATATATATATATATATATATATATATATATATACATATTTTTGGCATTAATTACATACATTGACCGTTATATTTAATTTGAATGTACTCCGTAGCGAAGTACAGGTTTTCAGCTAGTTTTAGTATAAATGTCAATTTAAATGATTTTAGTGTTAGACACAGATGTGGAAATATAATTAATTACAAAATCATTATATAATATTATAAAGCACCACTTTAAAGTTCATGTATAGTCATTTGGTTTGGTTTGGTTTGGTTCGCTACGGTCAATTTTTGCTACATGAAGGCTTATTAGACCGGGACCTATATCTTAAAGCCAATCCCCAACGGCTGCAATCGTCTATGCCAAGTGGAGCTCGAACCCTCATGTTAAGAGGAAAAGGAAGTTAGAATGTATTTCTAGTGAAAAAAAAATGCCATCATTTCGCTTTAAAATAATCGAGGAAGTATATGTTTATGTGAACCACCATTCAGGAACATTTTTAATTAAATGCCAGATCTGTTGAATCCATCACAACAACAGGCTTTGTAATTTATCGCATCATTTCCAGTTCTTGATTTTGCCAAAATATAAAATACGACGTGCTAAATGATTCGACCCGCATTACCCTTTGTTCCATTACATAAAGAATTGATTCAGAATGGTTCTCTAAAACCTCCACCCCCTCAGATCATTATAACTATGCTCTGTGGTGTCCGATAAACACTATTATTGAAACATAAACACTATTTTCATCACAGTTTATTTTACGAAACAGTATACACTTAACAACTTCCATACATGCTTTCGCCAAAATGGCGATAATGGCCGAACGGGGGAAAAAAAAAAAGAAATCCCTACATTTCGCTTATTTTTCGATTCGCCCGTCAGTGAATCCCTGCTATTGTGAAATCTGGCGGATACAAAAGGCTCTACATCATAAAATGACGGAATAAAGGCGTGTCGAGTGGTTCTATTATGTGTAATTTCCCGCATCTAGCTTATCGGATTGAGGAAATGGGTGTCATAATATTTGCTCAAAGGCTCGTGTTCGCAGGCAAACATGTGAGTGGGCGAAAAGTTACAACTTCATGTCTGCATCGCATTCATATTAGCATAAAAATATATTTACATAAGGGGTCGGTCTCTAATGTGCGTCCCGTGAGCCATTTTGCGTTCTTTTAAGATAAAAAGGAAGTTAAAATGCGAAAACTCCGTGATAAAGGTGAAATACGCTCAGACCGGAAACGTAAGGGGGGAGAAACGGCGCCAACTTCAGAGTAGATGTGATGTTTATTTTATTTTTTTTTTTATTATTAATCCAGTTTTTATTCGACCAATATCTGTGACTAAAGCAGTCGTTATCTTTCATATATTTTACGGTTTTCGACCGTTAAAAATTTTCAAGCATCATTTTTTGATTTTTTTTTTAATTTTTTGAGTATAGGGTCTGTTCACATAGCAGGTCCATTAGCGTAAGCGTTATATTTTAACCAATCATATAGCTGATCGCTATGACATCATCCGTTGACACACGTATCATCATCCGTGAACACTCCGTTGATCTTTTGCACTTACGCTAACAGACTGCTATGTGAACAGGCCTTAAGTACATACATAAAACTACTTATGTAAATTAATTTGGTACTTACGTATTATAGCTGAAACTTTGCGGTTTGGTGTAAAAAAGGCAATAAAGCGCCAATTATGCGCCCCATCCTTGTTGATAGTATTGTTTTCGCCGTTCATTGCTTTACGCTATTTGAGCTTCCCGTCCTCAGTTTCGTTTTGAAGATTTTGTTTATTTTTTTAAGTTATGAAAGTTATTTGACAAAGATCTTTTATAAAAGAAGTTTGACGAGAAATATGACAGTGCAATACCTCAACTTTGATAAAAGATAACTTTTATAAAAGTTGGGCTATTCGTCAAAGTTTTATAAAAGATTTCTGTGCCCGGATGTTATAAACAACATTTCGAGCAATAGCATGTTAAAAAAATACAAATGTTTGGAAAACGCGAGAGATAAAGTACAAGATTTCGATTCGAAATAATTTTAGCTCTAATTAAAAATTGCGCACTAATGACAAAACAGAAATACACGAAAAATATTCAAAATGAGTATGTTAAAAACGCAAATCTTTCAAAGGAAAAGTCTTAGGATGCTGAAATTTTGCATGGTGGTTACTCCTATGCTATAGATGCCCACTAAGAAATATTTTTAAAAAGTACAAATTTTAAGGGGGTTAAAAGGGACTTAACCCCCTCCCCCTCTGAAAAAAAACCTATTGTACCTCTGAAACCATAGGACCTAGGGAGCTGAAATTTCCTATGGTGGTTCCCCTTAAGCCCTAGGGGCCCTCTAAAAAATCTTTTTGAAAAATACAAATTTTAAGGGGGTTAAAAGGGACTTAACCCCCCTCTAAAAAACCCATTGTATCTCTGGAACCATAAGGCCTAGAAAGCTGAAATTCTGCATGGTGGTTCCCCTTAAGACCTAGGTACACACCAATAAATCTTTTTCAAGAGCTCGAATTTTAAGGGGTTTAGCTCCCTCCCCCCTAAAAAATCTCACTGTATCTCTGCTCTGGAACCATAGGGCTAGGAAGCTGAAATTTTGTATGGTACTTCCCCTTAAGCCGTAGGTACACACCAATAAATCTTTTTTAAGAGCTCGAATTTTAAGGGATTTAGCCCCCTTAGATAGAAATAACTTTTATAAAAGATCTTTGTCAAAGAACTTTAATAGTGTAATAGGGGTATTTTGAGGTCATAGCATTTCTTTTATATACAACTTTTATAAAAGATGCAAATAACTTTAAAAATATTTCTATGTCAAAGAACTTTGATAGTGTAATATAGGCCAAAAGGAAGAAGATGCAGTGTATTTTTTCCAGATCCGTGGAATTTTGCCCAGTCAGCGTGTATGCCCGAACTTTCACAACATGCGTGCCTATTGTAATCGACCAGTAGTCGATGTAATATTAAAGATTGCGGCAAAACAGTCACAATTCACAAGGAAAACTGGTTCTACAGTTCCCGATTGCCGTTCTTAACGTCTTTAAGATTCATATAAATCTGGTCGCAGAAGTTAACCTTCCATACAATGGTGCAAACAGCAAATGGACATGGCAGATAAAACGATGTTTGACTGGTTCACTTTTATGCTTTAAGTTTGTGTTCATGTTTTAAATTCACGCACTATTATGAAAATTGGCGGACACTCAAAAATTGTGGAAGTAGATGAGAGTCTTTTCACTAAAAGAAAAAGTAACGCAGGCCAAATTTTACCACAACAGTGGATTTCCGGCGGTGTGTGCCGTGAGTAGGGAGAGGTTTTTTTGGTATAAGTGCTTAACTGCAACGCTTATGTCGACTATTCGCGACCATGTCGAGGAGAGAAGCACAATATATACAGACTACTGGAAAGCCTATAAAACGCAAGAACTGGACAAGGCTGGCTTTAGGCACTTTACTGTGAACCACAGATACAATTTCGTCGACCTGATGACCGGTGCGCATACTCAAACAATAGGAATACTTCGGGAATCTGCCAAATGCCGAAACAAAGAACATAGGGGGACTGCCCACCGCCATCTAGATTCTTACTTCTCCGAATTCCTGTGGCTTGAACACGTAGCGGGAGCAAACAAATTTTCCAGTATTTTATCTGCCATTGCAGAATTGCGGCCTCCAGAAAGTGTTATGCATGTTTAATGACAGCAATTTATTCATATTTATATTTCCTAATTTTTTTCTTTTTACATCCTCATGTAGAATATTTTTGTGCACACTCTTAGACACAAAATAAAGATGCACCAAGAAGGAGTTATCCGAATGGGACGAAAATCGATAGATGTGATGAATATGTACAGAAAAACAAATGATTACAATTTGAGAAAAATTGGATGATTTATTCTAGAGAAAGAGCTTCACAAAGTGAAAAAGTCAATAACGCGTTTGTCCACACACCTCTGGCCCTTATGCAAGCAGTTATTCGGCTTGGCATTGATTGATAGAGGTGGCGGATGTCCTCCAACGGGATATCATGCCAAATTCTGTCCAATAGCCGCCTCAGATCGTCAGAATCCCGATCTGGTTGGAGGGACCTGCCGATAATGCTCCAAACGTGCTCAATGGGAGAGAGATCCGGTGACCTCGCTGGCCAAGGTAGCGTTGCGCAAGTACGAAGACAAGCAGTAGAAACTCTCGCCGTGGGCGGGTGGACATTATCTTGCTGAAATGTAAGCCCAGGATGACGTGATAGGAATAGCAACACAACGGGGCGTAGAATATCGTCGACGTGCCGCTGTGCTGCAAGGGTGCTGCGGATGACAACCAAAGGGGTCCTGCTATGAAATGCAATGGCACCCCAGACCATCACTTCTGGTTATCGTCCCGTATGACGGAAGACAGTTAGGTTGGTATCCCACCGCTGTCCGGGCGTCTCCAGACATGTATTGGCTGGTTATCGGGGCTCATTTCGAAGCGAGAATCATAACTGAAGACAATTCTACTCCGGTCAGTGACATTTTAGGTCCAATGTGCCCATACACCACGGCAAACGGGCTTGTCGGTGTACAGAGATCAATGGTAGTCGGCGCAAGGGGCGCCATGAGCTCAGCCCCCTTTCTCTGAGCCGCCTATGAAGGATTGCTTGCGGTGACCGAAGCACCAGTTGCGCGTAGGATCGGTGATAATGATGAATCTGGGGTTGTGAGTGTCGCTCTGACGATTGCTCGGTCTTCACGTTCTGTCGTGTCTCTAGGCCGACCGTTTCCTTCTTGATACTATGTTTGGCCATGGTTCACCCATTCCTGCCAACGTCGTACAACAGTGGCATCGCTCCTATCCAAATGTCGAGCGATTCGCCGATTAGACCAAACGGCTTCTTTGAGCTCAACTACACGTCCTGTCTCAAATGCTGACATCTGCACATATTGTTCGCGCCCCTGTATGCGAGGCATAGTTACTGTCTACCTGAGTACACGGAATGAAATTAGCAAAGAATTTATAACCTGAAATTGAAATTTCTCCTCTTTAATATCATGCCAGTTGCGCAGTTAAGATGTTCTGCAGCGTCACATGCTCATTCATTGGTCGCCAAGCTTTAAATATATGCATTTTCCGTCGAAACCTGTATGCATATCAATTTATGTCCAATTTACATTACCCCTTCTTGGCGCGTCGCTTTTTATTTTGTCTAAGAGTGTATTTCTAATTTGTCTTTAATATGAAATTCTTAATTAGATCTAAAATTATCTATAGCGAAATCTTGTTCTTCAGCTGCCGATTCTTTTTCTTACTTTTCCATGTATTTTCCACATACTTTTTAAACATGCTGCTGCTCAAAATGTTGATGCATGTTTAATAACTGCTTTCGTATATTTCATACTAGCTGAATACACGTGCTTCGCCACAGATTACATGAGTGCCATGAATTATGTCATTTGGTTCATTTAATTTCAATTAACTTTAGCAGTAAGGTGGGGTCATTTCTCTTTCATTTCTTCATCGCATAATTTAACGACAGTAATCCGACTTTTCATTTTTATTTTGAGGATTTAAAACCACTTTACAACCTCCTTAAAAGTTGCTTTTTGAAAAATTTTTTTTTGGTCAGCACCTAGAGCCTAAGAGGTACCGCCATGCAAAATTTCAACTTCGTAGGCCTTATTGTTCTAGAGATACAGTGGGGTTTTTTTGGGGGGGGGGCTAAACCCCTTAGAATTTGAACTTTAAAAAAAAATATATTGGTGTGCACCTGGGGCTTAAGGGAAACTAACCAACAAAATTTCAGCTTCCCGGACCCTTTTGTTCCAGAGATACATTGGGTGTATTTTTAAAGGGGGGGAAGGGGTTTAAGCCCCTTTTAACACCCTTAAAATTTGTAATTTTTTAAAAATATTTCTTAGTGGGCACGGCGAACTTAGGAATAACCACCATGCAAAATTTTAGCATCTTAAGACTTAAGCTCCGAAAGTTTTGCGTTTGTTTTAACATACTCATTTTGAATATTTTTCGTACATTTCTGTTTTGTCATTAGTACGCAATTTTTAATTAAAGCTAAAATTATTTATAATCGAAATCTTGTTCTTCATCTGACACGTTTTCCACACACATTTGTAATTTTTAAACATGCTATTGCTGGAAATGTTGCTTATAACTTCCGGTTAGAAAATAGGTTGCCACTGTGAAATTAGGTGTTGGTGAGCGGATATTGCGCCAAGTGTAAAAAGCTGCCAAGTTTCAGCTATAATACGTAAGTACCATTAAGGGTACAAATACTTGC
Source organism: Dolomedes plantarius (assembly GCA_907164885.2). Taxonomy (NCBI): domain Eukaryota; kingdom Metazoa; phylum Arthropoda; class Arachnida; order Araneae; family Dolomedidae; genus Dolomedes; species Dolomedes plantarius. The sequence continues at coordinate 81,860,469 of OU015499.1, forward strand.
AACTTTTAACGTAGAATTACGTTCCTCCATAACGGTCCTCCGGAGAGGGAATTTTCAGACGCTAAAACCGTCCGTCCGTTCGTACCTCGAGAGTTATAATTTTGGTAACGCGCCAAACCCAGTCTGTATCGCTTGTACAAGCAGTAAACAGTTAAACAGAAAAGTACCAAAATGCGTCAAAATTTTGACATACATATATGTATATACAGTTGGCTCTCTGTTTAACGACGCTCTACTTAACAACGATCTCTATTTAAAGACGATATTTCCCAGTCCCGGCCCCTCCGACGTAAAAAAAATTCTATTTAAAGACGACGTTGTTTCTGTTTAACGACGAATTTTGTTATATGAGTTTCTTCATCTAGAATAAAAAACTGCTTTCGCGTTGCTGGAATTCACAAAGAACTTGTAGTGGAACTGCAAAGTACGGATGTAGAAATCAACAAAGATGACATTACCCCTGAAGAATGGAGAAGTCTTGTTGAAGATGAGGTTGTTTCAATTCAAGATTTCTACAATTGTGATGAATCTGTTTTAACAACAGATTACAGAAATGTAGAACATATTTATGAAGATATAGTAAACGAAAACACAGTATCAAACGAAGAAGGTGAAGACACGAAAAACAAGACACTGCCACCGTCTTACACAGATGCAACTTCTTCTCTAGATGTTCTCAGACGCTACATTACATCGAATATGGAAGGTAACATATTTAACATTTTAGAAAATCTAGAAAAGAGAATACCGAAAACAAGGCGAAAAAGGAAGCCATCAACACTTTTTGGTCTTTTTTAAAAACCTAATTTATTGTATTGTTTGTACAGTTCTTTCAATTTAATTTAAAATAACATTTTGCGAATAAAATAATAATAAAATTAACATTTATAAACACGCCCATATATTAAGAAATATATTGACAGTCCTAAGCCTGTAAAGTGTGAAGGGAAATGTTATTTTTTCACAAATTCTGTTTAAGGACGATCTCTACTTAAGGACGATTTTTCACGGTCCCTTGAAAGAGAGCCCCTTCAACAGAGAGCCAACTGTATATGCATACGTATATATACATAGATACATATATACATAACACATACATATATATACATGCAAAATAGGTAAGCAACGATAAGTAATTCTACGTTAATAACCCGCTGTAGTTTCGTAAGAAGAGACTACCTGAATTTTTTTTTAATTAAAAAGCTAAAATAAGAATTAAGAATCAACAAAAAAAAATTTCTTTGCCAGCCCGAAACTTAATAAGGATCGAAAGCAAATTCTTGTAAGATATTAGTTTTTATTTTCAAGATCGAGAATTATGTAAGTAAAGTCACAAACTAGAACTGACAAAGAACATACAGTCCGCTTACTAAGAACATAAAACGAAAAACTAGATCGTGTCTGACAGTAAAATATTCGGAGGTAGACGCCCATATCAAATATCAGATTACAGCAGATGTTTTAATGCAGGTGCTTCAGCGAAAGAAAAACAGTGCTAAATTTTTAATTAGGGCTGCATTTCTACTTTCATTTAATCTTCGTACTGTTATAGAATTTTAAATAGGATATGATTCAACAAAAATGCTGTATTTTTTCTTTATTAAAGTACAAATAATATGTACGTACTTTCGGCATTCCATTCGACAGACCCGTGTTAGCTTACGATTTTATCATCGTGACTTTTGCCCACAAAAGGATACCTAATTTACTTTCGGATTCCTTGGCCCTAAAATACTGCAATGCCCCAAATTCTTCCAAAGTTACAGTAGCAAAGGTCAGTTTCTGTACTGGAAAAACAAAATACAAAAATAAAAGTATTACAAAACACGAAGCATATTCTGTGCTATCTACCCGACATGGCAAACCCATCGGAAAAAAAATCTTCTTTCTGTCATCGTAAAAAGTTAAAATAGATCACATGAAAAACTGAACAATAGTTGCATTATTCTGACTATCAGAGCATGTAAAACATTAATTATATTTATTATTTCTAAAGGTTTATATGTTCCCTAATTTGCTCCACTCCTCAGTGAATGCTTATTTTCCTGTCATTTAATTCTATTTTTCTCAGTAACTTCTATTTTTCTTTTTTAGCGACAATTTCAACTTAATGACTATTTTCATAATACTAAAGTACAAATAAAGCAAGGAAAAATTACTCCAAATACCCCAAATTCAAAACAAAACAGATGCATGGAAATGTTCTTAGTCTAAAAGAATGATTCACATTCTTCTATCATAAAATTAGCTGAGATCGATTGTACTACATTATCAAGATGTAAGTTATTTTCTAGCAATTTATTTAATTAATTTGATTTATTAATATAATATCCTGCTCAAAAGTGATTTTATAATTTTTTTTTCGGTGAAAGCTCTATTTCAGTTCAGAATTCTAAAATCTTAAGTCAATAGTTTTAAATTCTCTGGTAAAAGGTACAATTAAAAAACAAAAATTTTGTCACTTGAATAACAAAATTTCTCATTTTCTGCCTAAATTATCATCCCAGATATCGTGAAAAAAGCTTACGACAAGATTCAGCATGACACAACATTTTTTTTCCATTTTTAACAATGATGATTCAGTGTCCCATCTTTCTTGTTAAGATTTTATGTCAGATATGACTTCATTTGTGTATTAGATCATATATATATATATATATATATATATATATATATATATATATATGTGTGTGTGTGTGTGTGTGTGTGTGTGTGTGTGTTACCGGCAAAGTATGAAACGCCGGCATTGTATAGAATGCCTAGGCAAAGTATGAAATATGAGAATTATTACATAATTTCCCTAGGCATTGTATATAATACCTAGGCATTCTATAGAATGACAAATGCTATTTAGGCAAAGTATGAAAACAGGTTCTGATAAGGCTATTATCTAAATGACTTTCCCATGGACGATCTTCAGTGCTGACCAAAACACCTTCAAGCTTGTCACCACATTATTAGCAAATTCCCTACCATTGTCAGACTGTAATATAGATGGCGCTCCAAGCGACGACAATATGTCCACTAGGTTGTAGGCTACTTCTCCAGCTCTTTTTGACGTTAGAGACTTGAGAATCACAAATTTTGTGAGATGATCTTGGTACACCATAATAAATTTGTATTCTCTATCTGGCTGAGACTGAAAGTCAATAACATCTACCTGACAACGGTAATTAAATTCGGAAAAAAAATCATAGGTTTCACATCAATGCCCTTTTTAATACCTTTCTGTTTTTTTCTGGCAAGGTTCACAAAAGTAGATGTACAGTTCAATATCATGACGTGTAATGTTCTTGTATTTGGTTGAAAGTTCTTTCAACATTCTATCAAGTCCTCCGTGTCCAATAGCCAAATGCGCTTCATGAAGTACGAGAAATAACTCAGAGTCCGTGACGCAATACTATATAGTACTGACGCCTTCTTTAACAGGATAAATGAGTTTACTTTTGTTTTCCACAATCACCACATCATAGCGATTCAGCAACTAATAGTCCCTGGGTTCCTTCTTAGTAGTCATTTTGTCTTTTTGCACATCATTTATTAACTTCTGGTAAGTAGTTTCGTTTAAGAAAGAACTGTTTTTTGCAGCGTTAACTCGAGTTTTGGACAGTTCATCGTCGAACCGTTCTTTCATGTCTATAGACCATGACTTCTTCTCCAACGCTACAGCTTTCTCCTCCATTTTCATGCAGCACAGTTAAAAACTAATTTTTTGTAGAACAAATTTAAGGAAAATTGCGTATTTTGACACTCCCGAACAAACCGCACAGTGCAACTGACAAATTCTGAGCCTGAGGCGCGCGTTAAAAGCCACGTGCCTTGCCAAGTGATATTCGAAACGAATCAGGGATGCATTTCATACTTTGACGGTTTCTCATTTTGCCAGGGCCTCCCAGAGACTTTAAGGGGCCTGGGGCAAACTTCTGTTGGGGGCCCCAAGAAAGCTTATTAATATAATAATTTATTTATTTTTTTTTTGGGGGGGGGCTTTTTTCAGGAGTTTATTTTGAATTTTGAAGTACGGTACAAGTTTCAGAATTTTCTTTCGGAGGAAATCTAATAAATAAATTTTTTAAACATTTTTGGGGCCCCTCCCGCACTTGGGGGCCTTGGGCAAAGTGCCCCAGTTGCCCCCCCCCCCTCTGGGCGGCCCTGTTTGGCATTCTATAGAACGCCTAGGAAAGGTGTGAAATATACATCTTTTCATACATTGCCGGCTAGTTTTAGGCATTATATACAATGCCTAGGCATTCTATAGAGTGCCGGATTTCATACTTTACCGGTAACATATGTACGAGAACAACGTTAGAAATTCGAGTTCTATTATTCTTTTTAAAACGGGGTGTGTCTCCGTATAGAATAGGTGGACTTGTATCAACTATTTTACTTCTACAGTAAAACCTCGTTTATTCGGACTACCTGGGACCCTAGGCAATCCGGACAATTGAAAATCCGGATAATATAGGTTACTAACCATACAAAATCCTTAACTAAACAGACTTGCCGTTTATTACGATAAAAAACTATGTTTTGTAACTAAATTACATAGTATGGAATAAACACGAAAACCAACGAAAATAAAGCACAAATAGCAATAAGATGCAATTATTTTGCATACGGCCGTTTTGAAGCTACAAAGGACCTTCTTCATCAGTGCAACGAACTTAGTGGCAGCTCAAAAAGCCGAAGCTTAGTCTTCGGCTTTTTGAGCTGCCACTAAGTTCGTGCTTATTTACGTTGGTTTTCCTGTTTATTCCTCGAGCACAAAGGTTGTATCTTTTCTTTTCAATACATAGTATTGTTTACAAGACATTAAAAAATATTAAAAAAAACTTTCCACATCATTTCTTAACAAAGAATTGGTAATTCTAGTAAACGAGGTTTTAGTGTATTTGGAACAATTTTACGATATTTGCTAGAAAATCCAATCAATTTACTGACGACAATTCTCTTGTGAAAATCCATCGTAGACGAAGTCTTAAAAAATTACGTCTAAATGACAAAGAAACAAAACAACTTAATTCAAGACGAGTTTTCGTTTTCTCTTTTCTATAAGTGTATAACTATAACTAACCGAGCAACCCAAATAACCGATATCCTAAAAAGAAAACAAATGATTGTAAGAATTTCCTTATGCAATCGTCTTTAGGAATAATGAGGTTTTGTATTTTTAAATTCAAATTAATAAAATTCTTTCTCAAGTTAATACTGATATTTTTCTTTTTTTCAATTTGAAAAAAAAAATTCTAACATTCATGCAAAAAATATATTCAGAAATATCGTGTAGCAGAGTTTGTTCTTTGACATGCTGTAATTCTGAGCGTTGCATAAGTAGAAAACAGTTTCTATAAACGTTAGTTTCTCGATATAAAAACCAAGAGTAAAAATTAACAAGTATGGAATAAACGATGAACTATCCTAAATAGCAAACCAACTGAAAAAAATACTAGTTTTAATCATCAGGAAATGTTGCTGTAATTCATATTAAAAACTGATCAATATTTAATAAATAATAAGATTGTATGTTCCAAGCACTAAAATACAACACACATAATGAAGAATAAAATATAACTTGAAGTATCCCAGATTTAAAACAAAAGAGACTTATTAATAAAAATTCATTGGCATTAAAAAAAGTTTGCTCAAATCATAAACATAATACCTTTCATTAAAATACCATTGAAACTTGAACGTGAGTCAGTTGAAAAAAACAGAGGAGCAAAATATCGCTCTAAACAGTAAACAGAGCAAAAGTCCTGATTCTGAACTACATATACCGTTAATTTCTTCTTTATAACATGTGTTTCGTGTCATTGAAACTTTTCATACATGTGCAACTCGCATTATCAGTACTCCTTCATTTAAGTTGTTAAACACATTTAAATATATAGTCAATCTTTTCACAATATATTTTAAAAGCAGAACATAACAATTCTTACCTTCAATATTTAATTCCTCAATCGAAAGAAGAATCCAACTGTAGAACACACTATAAAAATATCGTTTGGAAGCTTGTGTTTAGAATAATATTGACACCTTCAATATTGAATTCCTCAATCGAAAGAATCCAACTGTAGAACACACATAAAAAGATCGTTTGGAAGCTTGTATTTAGAATAATATTGACACAGGTGTAGTGGGGAAAATATCCCTTCACACAGTTAAATGGACGAGCAGAGGATATAAGAACGAATATTTCATTGTTTATACATTAAACGTAAATAACATAATAATGATCCATGTTTTTTCGTCTTTCCATGATATCGTAAGCTGAATTTAATCATAAAAAAAGCAGTATATTTGTTTCTGATAGCTTGGTGATTGAAAGATATATTGGTTTGACATCTTAACTGAAAAGTATACCAAAAAATTATCAGTTTAATTTGTTCTGAGCAACCAATGAGTAAGGGCCTGTTCACATAGGAGTCCGTTGCGTTGCGTTGCGTTAAGGAAAAGATGACGTTGAGACAAAAACAAACCAATCATAGGCGTTAAAAATTTCATTGCTAATCGCTTGGAGTCCTATGATTGGTTTATTTTCGTCTCAACGTCATCTTTTCCTTAACGCAACGCAACGGCCTCCTATCTGAACAGGCCCTTAGGGTATGTTCACTTAGAATCCGTCAGCGTCACTCGTATTGAAATATATTTAACCAATTACAAACCTCTAAATGATTAGTCACGAAATTGTTAAGGTCTGTGATTGTTTTTAAATACGCCAATACGACTGGCGCTGACACTGACGGATCCTGTGTGAACAGGCCCATAGGGTCTGTTCACACAGGATCTATGTTCTATGGGATTCTATGTGAACAGGCCCTAAGGGCCTGTTCACATAGAAGTCCGTGGCGTTGCGTTAAGAAAAAGATGACGTTGAGACGAAAATAAACCAATCATAGGCCTCCAAACGATTAGCAATGAAATTTTTAACGCCTATGATTGGTTTATTTTCGTCTCAACGCAATCTTTCCCTTAAGGGCCTGTTCACATAGGAGTCCGTTGCGTTGCGTTAAGGAAAAGATGACGTTGAGATGAAAATAAAACAATCATGTCCATTTTTCTTTATTCTGTTACTGTAGTTTCTCCTACTTCTGAAATACTCAACTGTGTATGTCGTTTTAGGAATATTATAGTTAAATATTATTAATTGCATTATAATACCTTAATAATAAGTAAGAGTTAATTGTCTACACTTTTTTTAGTAGTACTTGCTGAATTTTTACACCATTTTATAAGTGAAGAAATTTCCCCCAACAATTTTTTATTTGGTATGATTAAGTGTAGATATCTGAATTGTGAACAATAGTACATATAGAGAGTGATGTAATCCATACTATATTTTAGTACTTGCTGAATTTTTACTCCATTTTATACGTGAAAAACATTTTCTCCAACAATTTCTTATTTGATGTAATGATAAAGTGTAGATATCTTAATTTTAAAAAAATATTACATACAGAGAGGAATGTAATTTTTAAAATCTTTGTTGTTGGGTTTCTCAGTCTTATCTTTAACTCTGTTCTGAAGTAATGGAAATTCAAATTTTTTTAATCACGATGTTTTAGAATCATCCTTATAGAGAAATTTGCAATAATTATAATTTTTTTGGCTGAGATCGCACTACCATTTAACAACGTAGATATATGATGACATGTAATAGTAACATTCCTTACATACGTTTCTTTCAGTTGAGTTTTTTTTTTTTTTTGCAAAAGAAAATATAAAACTAAAAGCGACCATGCTGGTCGCGTAGCGGCTAGTTAAATTAAATTTGGAGAGGTTAAAATGATCGAAGGCTCTCACCATTACATTTGATGGTAGAGATGGGAACGTCGATATAGAAAGCTGAAAAACACAGAGGGAGAAAGGTTTTTTTTATGATATTGTAAATTTAAGAGAAGCTTCTAAGAGCTGTTTGTATGTGGGGTCTCAGATCAGAGACAAGATAAGCGATGGCTGGCACCAGGGATGACACTACGCCACAAAGCTCCTTTGTGGAGGATTTATTGCAGGTGAGATGCGCGGATACGGACCACAGGATCACGTGAGACGGTCGTGAAGGTGATCTAAAAGAGGGCATATACAAGTTGAGGGGGAGGGGGGGGGGCATCCAATAAGAAAGTACGAGATAAGGCCAAGTAAATGAGGATATTTCGGCTTCCCTAGATGGCTGGAGGATGCGTGATCAAAACAGAGAGAGGGACCATAGGACCATAGGACAAGTGTTTTAACTGAGTTGCCTAGGCCAACGCCTTCAAACTCAGATTTTTCTTAGTCGTATCATCGGATAGCTGGAAATGTTCAGGAGTGGGTAAAAGTTCGTTTTTGACAACAAAGTTCAAGAAATTGCTTCACAAAAAGTGAAGCAGAGAGATTTCTGGTCAGTAGATTGGAGGGTGAAAAACGGTCAGTTTCTATTGGTTGTCTCCTGGATCTTCGTGATGATTTGCTGATGGGGGTGGAGTCAATGGCTGTCTGTAAGCTGGATTTCAATTGGCAAGTGTAGAGAGAATAGAGTAAAGTGATTGGATAGAGAGATAAGGTTTGGAATCCGTGAGTTCTATTACTACAAAAATGAGCAAAACCAAAAGGATTTGCTCTTAGACAAGAATAATTAAGTTAAAAGAGAGTTTAGGGATACAAAATAGATTTTATTTTATTTTATAAAATTTTTTAGTTGTTTTTTGCCTTGTCAAGCCAAGTATTGTTTTTATATTTTTATATTTTTATTTAAATGACGAGGACAAACAAAAAATTAAGACGGAAGACTCAGGATGGCTCGAGGCGTTTTCCTGTTAGTGGGGTCAGCGTAATCATAGTTTGCAAGATTAGATAAGAGTTCACTGTCAATTGAATTGTGAAAGTTTATTGCTTGATTTTTGAGATAATTTCGAATAGTAGGAATATCTAACTCCCTGTAAATACAAGTATTTCACAGAGAGAGGGGATGAAGAGGTACGAATATATAGTACAGACAGATTGTTTCGGATATTTTTTCTTTGCCGTTTGGAGACCCTGTAGATTCTTCCAGGAGTCTATCGTCGTTTTGGTGAATCAAAGTCTTCGTTTGTCGGGTTGAGCTGCGTGTTTCCCCGCTCCCCTTTGTTTGCTGAATTAGGCCAGGCGCCCACTGGCAACTTTTAAGTTGGGCAACTAAACAGTTTAGTCACTTGAAAGTTGCCGGATACCTTCGACAAGCGCCCACTGGCAACTAAATAGTTGCTTTGCACTCAGTTTGAAAATGGATTTCGTGGCCCCCAACTTAACTTGAAATAAATTAAAACGTTAATAGAATTTCAGCTAAAATCGGAAAATTGTAGAAAACTTTTAAGAAAGTTGTTTTTTGTTTCCGCTTTTTCAAACTATGAAACTAAGGCCGTCTGCACACGGAGCAACTCTAAAGAAACTGATAACTGACTCAAATCACAAACCAGTCCGTGATTACAAACCCGTCCGACGGGTTTGTAACCAGTGATAAATTGTAAATAATTATAAATAAGGAAAAAAATTTTTAATTAAATCTAATCAGTTTTATTGCAAATGATTTTGTTTTTTTAAGAAAATCTACTTTAGGTTTATGACTCGTTCGTATGCCAATTTTTATGTCCAGAGCTTAGAGTTGAATTCAATAAAATAATTTACACAACGCACCCACCTACCCTTTGAACTTAAGGTATCCGACTATGCTCGGAGCCCTTCTTTTGAAAAAATGTACTTGCGAAAACGTTTATCTTATTTTTAGAAGGAATATAACACCAAAACTCAAAAATGATGAAAAAATAGACATTAACTATGCAAATTTTTACAAAATTGAGGAAATTGTGTCGAAATTCAGCAAATTGTTTTAAAAAATTGCTCTAGCACTAACAAAATAAATTATGCATATCACATTAACTTTTTTTTGTTATATGTACGTAAGTACCTTCTAAGAGTATTGACCTACAAGCTAATCGATATCTCAAAATCTAAAAAACATAGAGGTCATTATATGCACCTACATGTAAAATTTTAGTAATTTTCCATGAGATTTTTTTATGAATGTACCTATAAATCAACCAATAATATACCTATAACCCAATCTGTAGTTCATTACGTTCTTAGTATTATGAAAAACATACGTGAAAAATTCCATAGACATATCATGATTAGATTTTGTGTTCTCGCAAGAGTCGTTTACATTTTTGATAAAAAATAAGTTCTTCATAAAACACGATTAAAATGTTCAACTTGTATTGAAATTCATAGCTGCTGCTGACCTTTAAATCGCTCTAATTTCATTTCCAATAATCGTATCGAAAAAATAAAAGGATATTTAGAAACACAAATTTACAATCTTTATAAAAAAGGGAATAAAAACAATTTCGGAATTTTCGTCAAAATCGATGTTTTAAACGTAGTCGGATACTTTAAATAATAAGTACTAGCCACATACATACGAATTCACGACCAAACAAATAATTTCCGGACAGGTATTACAGCAACTATTAAATTCGATTTAAAAATACTTTGTTCAACTTCATGACGTAGAAAAGGTCTTATCAAATTGAACTAAAGTGTCATGTTTAAATGAGACTTAATGGTACTAAAAGGAAAAAGATGCCTTATTCTTTTGCCTCTATTAAGACGTCTATTGCAAGCAAACTGACAGACCATATACGACCAACGTTACGTCATTGGGAGGCAATGCTTATGAAGCATATCGGTGTAATGCAATTGATCCGTCCATGTGTTTCCCTCCATCCGGGTTAAAAGGGAAGAAAAAGAAATGGTTGATCACTTCATTTGTGTTACAGACATGTTGCGAATGCATTTTGATTGCCTAACGTTCCGCCAGGCGATACTTTAATCAGCATGTGATTGGTTCGACGTCTCAATGCAGTCTCAGAGCTCTCTCACTGTCTATTTTGGACAAACTTAGGTACATACGGATGACATCATTGCGTTCATCTTTGTAGTTGATTAAATATGAATAGAGGGCGTGGCCCAGAAATTGCAGTTGAGACCCATTTTCCTATGGTCCTATGGTACGCTCTTATGATTGATTCCACGTCAGCGGCGGCTCCAGTCCAGATTTATGTGTCGTTTATTTCAATTAGTCCCGACAATCATTTTGCTTTCTTATGTTTCCGGATCTATCGTTTTCCCGCATTTATCGTTCAGTTCAGTCGGTCCCTTGAAAAACGATAGATCGAGATTCCACTGTATATATATATATATATATATATATATATATATATATATATATATATATATATATACATATACAGTGGAATCTCGATCGAGCGTTTTCGGATCCATCGTTTTTCCGTATGTGTCGTTCATTTCATCCGGTCCCAACGATCATATTGCTTTGTTACGTTTCCGCATCTATCGTTTTCCCGCATTTATCGTTCATTTCAGTCGGTCCCTTGAAAAACGATAGATCGAGATTCCACTGTATATATATATATATATATATATATATATATATATATATATATATATATATATATATATATATATATATATATATATGTATATATATATATATATATATATATATATAATACATACATATATACATATATACATACAAAAGAGGTAAACAACGATAAGTAATTCTACGTTAATAACCCGCGGTAGTTTCGTTAGAAGAGACTACCTGAAATTTTTTTATTATGACTTGTACCGCTATAAACGTACCGTAACTGCTAGAATAATTACAAGATAAAAAGAACTTTTTATATACCATGTTTTTAAATTTTTTTTATGTGTGTGTGTGTCAAAATTTTGACACATTTTGGTACTCTTCTGTTTAACTGTTTACTGCTTGCTCAAGAGATACAGACTGGGTCTGGCGCGCTGCCAAAATTATAACTCGCGACGACGGACGGTTTTAGCGTCTGAAATTTTGCTTTCCGGAGAACCGTTATGGGTGAACGTAATTCTACGTTGAAAGGAATATATAACAGTGAGTGAGCCACAGTTCGATCACCGTTTCTGTGCAACAATGTTTTTTAACCTCACAAGGCCCTTTCATTCCGCAAATCGAATTTTCGAACAAACAAATTTAAGCTTTTCATACAGTTTCCTACCTATGGGTTGTTGACTATTTTTTCCTTAGGCCGTCTGCACACGGAGCAACTCAAAAGTTTCGCCTTCAATCCTCGCCCCCGCGTCGTTACAAAAAAGTCGGCAGGATGAACGTCGCCTCGGACACATGAAGACGCGTGAGCCGCCGTCAGTCGCTTCCAACAGAAAAAAAAAAAATGCCCTGATCTCCCCATGTGAGATCGATGAGTAACCTTAACGCCGTCTGCACACGGAGCAACTCAAAATAAACTGATAACTGACTCCAATCACAAACCAGACCGTGATGAGTCGCAACCTATGTAATTGAATGGAGCCACGCACACGGCGCAACTGGTTACAAACCCGTCGGACGGGTTTGTAACCATCACGG